>JASFAT010001940.1:0-600000 GCA_031353405.1 Baronia brevicornis
CACAACTTTCTTCTACATAGAGCTACTTGCGATTTACGCGAAAGTTTTAGCGCAAGATTTTTAATTTCCGGGATATACGGATCTGCGCTTTGAAGGTGTGGGATCCAGCAGACGCGTGATCCCGTTTTGCGGGATTGTAATCCCTATTGCATACTATGCTTATCTTACCTTTAATTTAATTACGTTACCTTACCTTTAATTACGCAACCAATGATCTTAAAAACAACATGTGTATTGAAAATTAATGTATTTAGCAAAATTTAGTAACTATGAAATGGGGGATATACTTTGATGTCGTATGCGAATATGAGAGCGAGTAACAGTACGGGTAGTCTGACGTGTCTACCTTACCAAAAATAATCTGCGATCCTCAATTCGTCCACCTATCGAGGGACTTATGTTAATCTTTCAATAGTACATAGATTACTAACAATTTGAGTTTATTGTATTTTAAATACTTGTGTTGTTTTTGTTTAACGATTTATCATAAAATACCTATTACCTATCACTTAAAAATTCTATTGAGGTTGTAATCTCGATCGTACCGATTAATCTCCTTCGTGTCCTCTCCATTCTAATCCATTGTTACCCCGACCGCACCGTTCAATCTCATAAGTATCCTTATCTGAACCGCACCGTTCAATCTCATAAGTATCCTTATCTGAACCGCACTGATTAACCTCCTTAGTGTCTTCTCCCTTCTACGTGACATTGGCGAAATCATCCGTGCTATTTTGGCACTATTGAAAGCCATTAATTCAAATGAATGAATGAATGAATCTTTCAATATTGAGGAAAGGCAATGCCAGTGCCAGTGGTTGCTTAATGCAAGAGATATTTAATTATTATGATCGCACGCTATAATACAGAGACCTAATAACGATACCACAATTTGGCCATTTTCGACTTCTATTTTAAATTAAAAAAGGACTTGGAATGGTTATTAGTTATTTATTCTAAAGCGTTAGAAAAGATTTGAGTTTAGAGGTAAGTGCAAACCCATGAGACTACGTTAGAAGCGCGGCCCTTACGCAATCTGTTAAGGCTTATATAGTTTGTTACAATGTTGTTACTGATGACTCACGATTGACCTTAAGACTAATTCTAAGTTACTAAAATAAACAATCTGATTTCGGTTTCGCAATTAGTACAATTCTAAGTAAACATTAAAACTAGTATTGTTACTAGTAAATGTAAAGTTAAAAATTGATTTTTAGTAAATCTTGATGAATTGTATGATCATTGACCCTATTTTCTACAGAATATAAACTTACTGTTATTATTAAATTACTATACAATTTGATAGGATTATACTTATATAATACCAACAGGTTAGATGTTTATTATGTCTGGGGATTGGGTTATCGTAATATAAATGAAACAAAAAAAATGTAGGTACCTATTTTATTTTCTTAAATATAACATAATACTAAGTTAAAATGCGTATCTAGTCCTTACATCTTCTAGTTTTTTGGACACTTCTGCCGGGGTTCTCTCTAAGTCACCCGCAATGGCTTTCTGTTTTGCAGGTTCCAGGGAATTGAACTGCTCACAAAGGTCGCCGTCTATAACGTTCTGAGGAAGAAAAATGAATAATTAGAAACAAGTTAAATTTTTCTTATTTGCAAACTTAAATTTTTATACTATATTTTATAGAGCTTCGCACAGAAATATAACTATGTTTATAAAAGAGTCCTTAAAACCTGACTAACTAAAAATGAAAAGGATTCAATGCCCCGCGCTTCAATAGTTGGGTGAATTGTACCAAAATTACATGAAAAGTAACAATGATTTGGACATTGTCTATGATAAGGTTGTACAATTCAGGCATCTATCAATAATGTATAACGTAACTCCTGTTGATGGTCCATAAATAAATAAATGAAACCTTGACTTTTTTAGGCTTCATTAAACAAAATGATAATCTCTAATTGTTCTAGTTGACGATTAAAAATTTGATAGAGGTAGGTTAATCATTCCTAAGATTAAGATGAAATTAGAATTTATTATGAAAATGTAAATTAGATAAATAAGATGTCTTTTAGGATGTTTTGTTCGGTCCAAATACTAGAGAAATACAAAAGCTGTATTTCCGACTCTCAGGAACGTTATCGCTAGCTGCATCATGTGGTCACCATAACGGCGAACGCACACGCTGCTTGCGTAGCGGTACTTATCTACCCACAGTGTAACACAAAATCCTTCTTGGTAGAAGGAATTTGTTGACTAACTATGGATTTATTATGTCTATATGGGTGTAAATTACCGTAAAACATCTGTATTTAACATAGATTGTAGGTTATTGTTAACGCAAGATGGTATCTCCCTATTAAATGCCTTGACATATAAAAATACTTCAAATGTCATGTCTTACCTTCACCGAGTAGTAATAACTTCTAAAAGACAAATGGTCCCTTCCGCATAAAGGTGGATTTTCACTCCTCATATGCATTTCTAAATGTTGGAAGAAGTCATGATCTTCTCTGGAGGTGAATGGTAGTAAAACACCAAGGGATCCACTAATTGTAGCATAAAGTAGTGCTTCCGAGCCCCCTGGTATCAATGTGGCTCTATGTAATGATGTGACAGTTTCTCCAACATGGAAATTGACGACTATTTCTCCTTTTTGTGATGCTCCATTGAGTAAACCTACAAATATACACACCATGTGTAGTAAGTATAACATTCTCTCAAAACTACACACTATAAATACATTAAAATTCAGAATAAAAGGTAGAATCATTTTTGTTCATAAGTCTAGCATGTGTTAATAAAAGTATCATCATTTAATGCAATAAAAATGTGTATTATATTTACGTACACAATGACATAACTAGGTATGTTATAATGTTTTCCATTAAAATACTATTAATCCATTGTAAATTAAATAACTTATTTAGAAAATGGCTGGATAAGATAACAAAATTAAATGTATAAGTTAAATATAAGAAAATCTTTACAAAACAAAATAGCAGTTTCTTGACTTAAAAATTATAGGTAAAAAATTTACACCATCTTATAAATAATATTATTACAGAGTTTAGAAAAGGGCAGGTCATCAAAATCACAGACATTTTACTTTCACATAATGTGATATATTAAAACTAACCTCTATCCCAAAGTGCCTTGTTCCCTGTAGGATCTTCATCAACATCATCTGTCACCGAATGAGGCAGCCGCATTATTGCTATGTTACCAAACTTATCAGAGACCGCTACAGTATCGTAATCTAATATACAACTGTTTGTGATCCATCTAGGATTTGTGTCATCCGCAAAAATGATCAACTGATTTTCTCGCTTTTTGTACTTCACACAAAATACAGACTCTTGAACATCAGATACAAATATTCTTAAGCCAAATGTTTTCAAATCAGCTATTAGATTTGGAATGTGTCTGTTTTCACATTTGCGCAGTAATTTTCGTCTTCCAATATCGTACATTCTGAGCATGCGCCCAACACCGGCTAGCAGTTTACCATTAAATGCTGCTAAAGCCCCAGGGTATTCATCTATTGGTGTTTTATGAACAAGCTCCAATTTTCCTGTGTTGCTATAAATCTGAAATAAAGTATCTCTCTATTACTATTAAAACTAATCAGATTTGAATATATATATTACGATAAGATTTTTTTAAGACGGTATTTCAAATTTCACAAAAAATAATCTATTAGAATAATCATCATGAATGTATGAAACTTTACAAATGTTTATTAATACTTATAGTAACGTCTATAAATTTTATATAAATATTATTTTTTTTATTAACTACTACTTTACTGAGACAGCGTAGTAAGATAATAAGGAATGGACTGAATGACAAAAATATTATTTGCAGCAAAAAGGTAGTACTTTTTTTATTTATAACACATTTATGTATTTTAAGTCAAAACATTACATGGTTAGGGAATTTGAAGGTACTATAAAAATTTATATTTGTTATCCATCACTTACCTTGTAGACATGTAAACTACCTTCTGTGCACGAGCGTGGTGATAGAATCATGTCTTTGGCGACGCCAACAACAAGATGTGGCTGGGCATGTTCAGCATGTGCAGACCATCTGATAATGCATGCAGACACTGCTGCTTCATTTTGTTCAAGGGGAAGTTTGTATATAGTGGATGGCTGACCGCCACTTGCACCCATATCAACCACACGGATTTGCGATGCCCACATACCTGATGATTAAAGTACAATTTATTCTAAAGTTTTTTTTATTAATTTATTTCCCTCTGTAGCAACACACATTAAATTATTTCATAATCAACAGTAAATACAGGTGGAAATGGGCAATGACTCAGTGAAAACCTCCACTCACTGAGTCGAGGGACTGGTTCTGCCACCACCCAACCCTCACGGAAATGCAGTGGAGTGCAACTTGAGAATCACGAGACCCACATATATACTTGAAGTTAATACACATTAATTGCTAGCTAATATAGAAAATTGTTAAGTTTTGATCTAAAAACCATAAAAACAATTGAACTGAATAATAAAAATTATTTTGTGATACTCGATCAGTCTGATAAGAGTAGGGATTATGGCAAGGCTTGTGAGGGCGGCTAATGTCCTATAGAAGCCCATTATGGTTTTATTGATTGATTTGATATGATTTATAGCAAAAGCTTCAAAATATCTGACTTGAAAATGAAAATAAGAAAATGTATCCAGTGCCTGAATCAAATGACTTACAGAAGTCAACTGGGATTAACGCAAGGACTTTTATATGGCCACACTCGATTAGAGTCAACATGTTCAAGGACATATTTTGCTCTTGCCCAGAGAATGTGGCTATTGGATATTAAAAACATTGATGAAATGTCAAGTCATACCTGCACCAGCTTTTGGTGACGAAAATGTATTCTCGGGCAGCACATCCGATAAGAAAGCATCTGCCATTTCATTAGCTAATTGTTGTTCTTCCGGAGCACCTCCAGCTGCCGCTTCTCTCATTTCTTGCGCCATTTGTACTCTACAGTAAAAAGTATGTGTGAGAAATGTATAGATTCAATAAATATTGTATATTATTGTTTCTATGTAGTCAGTACTGCAGGATTTTTCCACAAAATATTTTAGGTTTTATATGTGTGATAGTTTGTCATCATTTTAAGAATGTAACTGGAAGCATCAGCCCTACTATCTGGATGAGTGGCGACTCAGCCATATGCCCTTTTCCCGAAACCTCCTTCTATGCACCACTACTCTATGGAACTAGCTACCTTCAGCTGTTTTTCTGAATTGAGACTTTGGAACCTTAAAAAAAAAACAAGTCTACAGATATTTCAAAGCTAGATAACTATGCTTAAATACCTATAATGTTGCAGATGTCTATGTGCGATGTTGATAGCTTTCCATCAAGTGACACGATGGCTGTTTATCTTTTTATCATATAAAGAAAAAATTATTTCTTTTTGTAAAAAAAACTAGTTATCAGTTTTATAAAGGACAATTTTCAGTAATGTTTTCAATATGTTATGATTTTATGCTTATTATTCACCTTCTTTGTTTCTTCATTTCCTCTGTGTATGCATTATGATCAGTCTCCAAAATTATTATATTGTTGTTTTCAGAATTTATTACAAATTTTCTTGGTGTATACTCTAATGGTAAGTATGTCTGATTAAATACTGCACCCAATTTTTCTAGTGCGAGAATTCTTAAAGTGTTTGAAGAAATTGCAACAATACCTTCAGCACATTGTTCTGTAAACATAAAAATGTTTTGAGCATTAATTTCAGAAACTGCAAAATAAAATTCTCCTATACAATAAATTGAAAGTAATTTAAGAATTGATTTATTTAAGTAAACAAAATAGTTAATAATTGCTGTGGTTCCTGCCACAGATTAGGGTCACCTTACTTCTTCCCATGGATGACATATGAGGCTACTATGCGAAACAAATACAAATGGAAATAAAAACGGACAGCAGCCTCTGAATAATAAAAACCAATGACATCCCCATTCAACCTTGCCAAGTGTGGGGGATAATGGTAACACTTCTCATTTGTGAATGTGTTCTCAGCAGTATATCATTATGGTTGTATTGATTAAATTTAACTCTTTCGCTCCTGCGGGCGTTATATACACACGCCTTCGAAGAATGACTTTTCATATACAATAAGCGTACATATATGTTCATACTATATATAATTTTATTTTATATTTTACATGAGATACTTTTGTTGATGCATGCCTTAAAAAATTGACTATCTTGAAATAAATGTAGTCTGCAGTAAATGAGGAAAAAGACGCGAGTCGAGGTATTATGAATCAAAATGTGATGTTGGGTTATATGTGGTTCCATGCTTTCAACTTTATCATATCAAAGTTTATTATTATTAGGTGCGCCAACTGTTTTTTTGTTCTATAAAAATGCAACCTAATTGTGCAAAAATGCTAACATATTATTCAAAGTATTGCCCATCCCTAGCTACAACTTTTGCCCATCTTTCAGGCAGAGACTGACTACCGTTACAATAAAAGTGTTAGTTTTTTAGACTATACATGAATCATGCCTTTTTCAATGTCTTCATATGAGCGGAAATGCTGATCAGCCAGATCATGTGCCACAAAATGCATCAAGTAATAATAGCACGGCGCAATATCTGAGGAATATGGCGGGCGGAGTAGGGCTTCCCCCATTTGAGTGTTTATATGTAGGTTTTAACAGGTTTGGCAGAATGAGGCTAAGCGTTGTCATGCCGTGGAATCACTTTTTTGTACCTTTGCTCGAATTTTTGCCGTTTAACGCGCAGTCCTCGGATAAAATCGCAATCAATTGAAGTATGATACTGTTCCCCAGTGATGGTTTCAACAGCTCATTATACCTTACACAGCATAAATCTTCGCAGCGTATATATTTGGCTGAGCTGACGACGTAAAAGCATGACCTTTGGCTTCAAATTATAAGGAACCCAAATTAATTGCTCTTTTGAATCATTCCCAACGCATAAAATTGCTTAGAAATGGCTTGGCGGGCCTAATACTGAAAGAAAGTTGTTCTTGCGTTTGACACGGATCATTATCGAGCAATTTCAATATTTCAGTGTCTACGAATGTTTTTGGTCTTCCTTCTTTGGACTTTTAGAGCAGCATTTCTGTAAATTTTTTTAAACTCGAGATGCGCTACAGCCGCCATTTTCTTTGAATGAAATAAGAAAATTCTTTCAGTTTTATTTGGGCCAAAATCAGACATTTTCACACAACTAAAAGTATATGCCGCGTATGATGCCACAATAAAATCACTAATGTCTCAGAGTGGTTTGTTTACCATTATGTCTAAGCATGGTTCATGATGTTTTGGATATATCAAGATCGACTAACTATTACTGCTGGAGCCATATTATAGACAAACAGCAAGAACTTAGTTGCGCACCTAATAATATTATTTTCGACTTAAAAAAAACTATGATTATACATTTTTATATTATACAAAGTTAAGATGATATTACGAAATATAATAAATATCATTGTTAAATTTAGAGAACAAGAAACGACTACGTAGCATTCCATACTTCATATATAAGCACATCACATTTAGACGCAAGCGCTCCGTAGCGAAAGGGTTGATAACATTAGGCAAATATTTAAAAATTTGTCCACGGCATGGTTTTGCCGCCTTCACCGTCTGAGCGACTCCAGCATGGCTATGGAATATGCCGAGTGCCAGTCTCAACCAAATGGGAGACCGACATGCTTTACGACGTTGTGGGCTAATCACTGCATAGGACAGCTACGCACCACCTTCACGTAAACGCACCCGAAGACACATTTACGTAAACACGTCGATTCATCATATCGATGCACATCTATTATCATACAAGGTCAGGAAAAAGTATTTTCGCAAATAGTATGTATAAACTTGTAATAAAATTTCTTTGGAACTTGAACTGGCTGGTTGACATTTTTGAGAGATTTTTGAGATTGGATGACATCTAGTCATTAAAAAACGTTATTTAAAAAAAAGAAACTACTTATTTCCAGCTATTTTTATTTGTTTTTATTTCTGTCAAAGCCCTGCACTTTTAAATTTCTACCTGTTTCAGTCTCTGGAAAATTCTTTAGGCAGTGTCAGATTAACATCAAGGGAGGACTGCTAAAACTACTTGCTGAGTTTTTTTTATCAGAAGTTCCATAATTTCTACAGCAATCATCTATGCTATCTACAGCAATCATGTCACTACCTACAAGATGGCACAAAAACATCGAAAAAAAACTTTGAATACAAAAAAGGCATGAGTTTTTATATTAAATGTGAATACTTTTTCCCAACCCCCTTTTTACCAATCAATCAATTACTTACATAGAAAGGCTTTAAGTAGTTAATTTAAAAATGCAATGGTAATGTATTTCATAAGATATTTAGTTGAATTTTATCAAAAGAAATCATTTACCTGAGCTAAAGCCAGCAGCATATTCCAAGCATTCATATGATAGAGGCGTCAAATGAAAACGGTTTTGATAATGATAACCTAACCATGTTCTTGAAGACACTGCAAGTGCTGCTTCTGTACCTTGAACTCTTACTTTAAACAGTTTAACAGGTCTCGAACCAAGGTACCTGTAAATAATTAGCTTCTTAGTTTATTCAAAATTTAATAAAAATATATAATAGATAACATTGGAAATCTCAGATCTGGTTAAGTAATCGTCAATGTATTTCAGATGAAACACGGAGCGAAAAAGTTGACATCATTGGTATTGAAAACTATTTGAAAATACTGAAATAGGAGGGAAAGTAACCTTGTTCTTGTATCTGCTAGGTCACCACTGACAGAATCTAATGTGGTTCTCAAAAGTACACCATTACTTAATCCAATGTTTAAATGTAGAGCAGATTTAGCACCAGATTCAAAAGGTTGCTCAACAATACACAATGATTCTGCACCAGCTGGCAAAGCTTGCATAGAACGAGGCGCCAAACAATCCTAAAAAAAATCTAAATTAATCTCTCATACTTTTCTGTACATTGTTTAAATAAATAATGTAATAAATTCAGATATTTTAAGAATAACGCATTTTAAGGATGTTGAAATCAGAAACATTCAGTGGTGTCCTTGAATCATCATTTAAATTGATTTCTTATTGTATTACAACAAATTATAACAACTTACAGAAGGATCCAAAGAAATAATTCTGACAGTGTTATCATTCAGTCCTACAGCTAAAAACCAAGCTCTCTGTTCTCCAGTTGCAACAGACCCAAGAGCCATGCAAGTAACATCTGATGACAATTTTTTCCTTTCAGTATATTCATTAAGTTGGCCAGTCTGAAAAAATTATTATTTTATATTAATTGTATCAAAAATATTACAATAAATATACATATAGTGTAATGTAAAAAAGGTTGTCCACAGCATGGTTTTGCCGCCTTCACTGTCTGAACGACTCCAGCATGGCTATGGAATATGCAGAGTGTCAGTCTCAACCTAACGGAAGACTGACATGCTATACGACGTTGTGGACTTATCACTGCATAGTACAGCTACGCACCACTCTCACGAAACCGCACCCGAAGGATCAGTTACGCAAAGACGTCGATTAACAAAAAATGTTTATTATATGCATCAAGAAATATGCTATGCACAAGCTTTAGAACTAGTCAAGTGGGATAAGAACAAAATTTAAGACTTTGAAACTATTCAAATATTAACCACATTTATATTAACTAAGCAACTTACTGGGTCCATTTCAAAATAAACAAGTTCACCTCCAGTTAGAGCTATCACTACTTGTCTTTGATTTACTGCACATTTCACAATTGATTTTTTGCCAGGTGCTTTCCACTCATTGACACGTTTATCTGCTCTTATGTGTCGAATACCATCAGGATAAACTTGTACTAGAGCATCATTGCCTAAAGCATGACAGCTTAAAGTAGGTGTGGTGCCCAGGAAACCAGAGTCTGTGACTTCTTCCACTGTCTCACCAATTGAGAGTACAAGTGTGGCATTTACGAATGAGACAATGATGTAAGAATCATATTCCTCTGGAACCAAAGAAAGAAATAAGGATGAAAAATAAGCAGAAAACTATAGTAGCTATAGATCTTCTTTCCATTGTAGCCTCCAGTGAAGAAAAATGGAGTCAACGATGCCTACCTGTGATTGCGAAGAGACCATCTCTATTTGTTCATCGCCGCATAGAAGATTCTGAAAAGAAAAACCACTGGTGTTTATGTATAACAAACAACCAGGGTTTTATTAGTAATTGTTGATAAAGAGGAGCATTCATAAGTGGTTATAGTAGCGTCACGGTACATCAGTAACACGGACCAAAAGTAATAATCATTATGCTCCTTTGAATTTGATAATTTTCCAACTTTTTAAAATTTGAAATGTTTTGAAGAAAAACAATTACTTTCATATGATTGATATTAACAGTACAGCCAAGGTGTATTTAATATGCAAAGGAAAGTGATGTCAAAAACTAATTTAATATCATTTCTATTTTAAAATAAACTGTATTTAGGAGTTTTAAAGTTTGTTATTTCCTGAATTAAGCATGCAAAACTTTAAATCAATAAAAATGCAATAAACTATCCTAACATTTATTTTTGATTCAGAAAAAAAAGAGACTGAAATGTAAAACTATAAAATACTTACCATCTTTATGCCGTCTAACAGTCCATACAGCATTAGGAGAACCAGGCAATTCAGATACAGCCATTTCAGCCACTTCTAAACCATGCCTTAATGCTCTCAAAGTTGACCGTGGTCCTCTTCCACATGCCAAATATACTTGAGGGGTATCTTCTCCCGCCAAATCAGCTACATGGCAGGCTATAATAAAAAAAATTGTTAAATAGAATGTTACTAAGACAATAATTGAAGTCAACAGGTGACATGTAACTTTATTTAATATTTTGTTCAGAGTTAAGGTTATTTTTGCATATTCAAATAATAAGGACTGAACTTAATGGAAAATAGTATGCTTTATAAAGTGTTATATACAAAGATACATCATATTTACATTGAAGAAATATAAAAACCTATAAACTTTAAAGTGGTTTTATCAAATATCACCTTTATTCATTTATTCTTATATTAAAATATGAATTGATATATATTATTACCTAGTATAGGAGAGAGAGAGTCTAATTCATCCACTAGTACCAAATTCCGAAGCGGTCTTGGGGCAAAGAAGAAAGTATCGCCTTCTTCCAGAGGCATAGCAGAACTAAATTCTGGTTCATCATCTTCATCTCCGAGGTGCGCAATTTGATATAAGTAGCTAAAAAACAAGAAGTTGCTTTGTAAACCAGTCTATATTTATCAATGTATGTTTATAATAAAGTGAAGTATGTTTGTTTTTCAAGTTACTTTGTACATCTCTCATCAGTGTGCACTTACCCTATAGTTAGGGCAGACCTTGGTTCAGAGATCACATTTTTTTAGCATGTGTATATGTAAGTTGAGGCGAATATCATAATAACATTCCCTATATTAACATGCACACTCAAAATAATTATTAATATTAAAACTTACTGGTTTCCAAATTCACAAGCCACGAACAAAAATCCAGTTTTCAAGACACACATTGAGGACGCAACAGGGACTGTGTCAAAGTATTTCAGTTTTATTTCTGTAACCATATCTTCATCAGTTTCAATTGTAATCTTGAATATATCACCTTGCTCAGTTTGAGCTAAGAAGAAAAACATGGACTTTGTCTTGTGTGTAGCTGAACATACAAATATCATTCCTCTCTCAGGATCATCTAAATCATTTCGACGGCGTGGTATTGGACAACGAATATCATGCTGGTCACCCAAATTTTTATATGTCAAATAGTTCTCAGAACATATAAGCACCCCAGAAGGTCCATCATTTCCACCTGGGACTGTTATAAGAAAGTTTGCATGTTCTTCCAATGGCTCAGAATATTTTCTAACTACATGATTCAAGCCCAAGTCCAATTCATAGAATGTTAAAGTTTGCTGAGTTTTTTGGGCTGCCTCACCTATAAAATATATTGTGTTGTAATATTTTTATCATAAAGAATATAATACGGCTTTATTTCATTACCATTCATACAAAGGAGGATTTGTTATCACTGCCAATCAAAAACACGGACCTCGGAATAATCATAGTTATAACAATTTAGTTTGATCTTATAAATTAGTCTATTAATTTTTCTTCTCTTAAGTGTAACCAATTTAAATAAATACAAAAATGTTACGTTTTTTAATATGAATATTTAATAGAAATGTAATAACTATAGAAGGAATAAAAAATAAGAATATTACCTGTAGGATCAGAATCTGCTTCTTCATAGTCTATTTCTAAACATGCAAACATAGGGTTTTCAAAACCTACATCCACACCAACCATGTGGTAAACTAATGTGTTCGATTTATGAGCTTCAAGGGGAGAGGAAATTGTCAGACGTGCTTCGGCATCTCTGTTTAGAATGTACACAAGTTTTTGTTTTTCAATTGCACCTGTAATATTAAAATATACATATATATATATACACATATATATATACATACACACATATATATATATACACATATATATATACACACACATATATATATATATATATATATATATATATATACACATATATATATACACACATATATAGTATAAATATATACTATATTATAATTTCATCATAGGGCAGGGGGAAGGAAATTTCCTGTGGCTCCCTTTAGATATAAAACCAATCCTGTTTAAACCGATCTTACTTGAGTATGTTTTAGATACTCTATCTTTATATATCTCTATTTCTATACTATACAAAACACTTTTAAAGGAATTTAATATCTTAAATATTAGGTCGGGGCAAAAGTATTTTCGTATTTTGAATGTATTATTAGTAATCAAACGTCTTTGGCTGTACTGAATGTAACTGGCTGGTTTTAATACCATTAAATGTGACATTCTGAAGATGCAATAAATAAAAAAAAAACTAGTTCCCACCATTTTTCAATTGTTTTTCAAGCAAGCAAAATGATCGTATGTGATGATGAAATTCGGTAGATTTTAAAATTTTATTACAAAAAAGGTAAAAATCCGACGAACGCCGCGAATACAATTTATGCGGTTTACGGACCTAATGCGGTATCAATAAGAGTAGCACAAATGTGGTTCAAGCATTTCAAGTCTGGAAATTTTAGTGTGAAAGATGAGATTCGCTCTGGATAAAATCAGTGCCATCTTTGAGAAAGTGGAGCAAGATCGACATATTAGTAGCTACGACATTGATGAAGAACTGGACGTTGATCATAAAACAGGTTTACGTCATGTCTGGGTACAAGAAAAAAGTTGATATTTGGTCCCACATAATCTCACTGAGAGAAACGATGACAACGCCAGACCACACTCATGTACAGCCACACAGTAAAAATTGAGAGAGCTTGGCTGGGATGTGTTGATGCATCCTCCGTATAGCCCTGACCTTGCTCCATCAGATTTCCACCTGTTTCAGTCATTGCAGAACTCTTTAGGAAGCATAAAGCTAACCTCAAAAGAACACTGTGAACTCAAAATTTCTACAGGCATGGCACTACCCCAAGATGGCAACAAGTCATCGATCAAAATGGCACATACATATTATAATTAAATAAAAAATTAAACCTAAAAATATTTTCCTTTGTATGAACAAAATGAAAATTCTTTTGCCCCGAACCTATCAATTTGACATGATAAGAACATTCCTTAGTTAAACATATGCAGAATATATACTGCCAAGTTTCAAAACAAAGTCTTCTCTAGGGGTTATTAATCTAACTTTAAAGTGTTAATTTTTAGACTCAATTCATGTCACTTGAACAGGTTAATCATTCAATTAAGTTGACTCAACTTCAAACTAATTTTGCAATTAATTAAACTAAAATTTTATTTAATTATACTTTAATATTTATGAATTTGTTCAATAGTTTTTTTAAATTCAAGATACTCTAGTATGAGTCAATTTTTCGAACAATTTTCACTCCTTTTTATATGTCAAAGAGGGTTTGGCAGAGATCCTTCCAGAAATAATTTCAAATTGTAGAAGTAATTGATGTACTGAACATCTTATAATATAAAAAACTTACCGATCATGACAGCTCTGCCTTTGGGATCTATGGCCAAATATTGTCCAGGAACTATTCTGCGACAACCAGATTTACCAAATGTTTCTTGATGGACTTTCTCTAGAATATTTTTAGCTGGTATATACTCCATTATTACAATTCGTCCAGAATCTGAGCCTATAACTATGTAATCTGCATAACAAAATATGGTTCCATTAGTATTCAAACTAATTCAAATATCATTTTAAGAAAAGGAATATTTCTCTGTTACATGTTCCATTACAACATACATCCCGAAAGTCATGAGGAGACTGTCAAGAGCGACGCACTGGATTTAGTCTATGCATCTAGTTATCCCACACTCTTAATATATTAAGGGCATGGAGCAAGACAATGCAATCCATTATGAAAGTTTTTATACTACTCACATGAAGGTTTTTACTGATCTGAACTGCTCACAATACAATATGTCAAAAACCTTAAAAATGCTATTATTATCAGCATCTTTATTCCTTAATTCATATATCAAGGGATAAAGATGCTGAAATTGTTTGCTGGTTAACCTATAAATATGGAATTTGGTGAGTTTCTTTAAAATGGTACTGGAGATAATCTACTATAACATATGGAAAATAAAATCATTGTAAGCTTGTGAAATATTCCATTTCCTTCAAACATGATACAGATGTTAAAAGATTGAGACTTTATAAATAAAAATGTTTATAAAATGAAAACTTGGAAATATATAAAAAAAAACTGTAGAAAGTGTAATATAAGATACAGTAGGATAATTATATGTGCTCTCGCTCTAAGTCATAAAAAAGCATTTAGGTATAAATAGGTTATCAGTCTATTGCTGAATTATCCACGTGGTGACAAAGGTTATTTACCTTTTGTGCCTCCGGTGAGTCGAAAAGACATCATGGATCGAATGATTCCAAATATCTCTACCTTCATCAAAGTATGCACTTTTCCTGTATTAGGATCAGGGCGTAGTAGTTCCAAGATCTTCCCACGTGATATTATTATTTCTTGTTGTTTCGTTCCAGAGAAATTGCCGTGAACAGCATGTGTGATGGCCGTTGAGCCTTGTAGCGTAAGATTATAAAGAAACATTCTTAGCAGCTTTTATTCATACGACCTGTAAAGAAGCGCTTTTAGAATTGGTTTTCTTAAAATTATCATATTAGTATTATTTAAGTAAATATGTGAAGCTCGTAACTGACGAAAACAGCGAATTTCTGGTGCTTTCGAATGGGTGAGCTTTCGTTTACTATTGCACCGATTAAACGACCACGAATAATATTTATACTGTCCGTGGAGATACCCAGTGCAAATAAAGGTAAATATTTCGTCCGTAAATAGTTTTAAGAATTTTAGGTACTTACTTGAAATAAAATCACTTCAGATGGATGTAATGAAGTCAGATTACTATTCTGTTGCCATTAACCGATGGCAAAATGGCTGCCGGGTGGTGCTTCTTCCTTTCATATGAACATGAGGTATTTGTGAACAGTCCATTTCTGAATACACGAATGAGCGTTGTCGCTACTGACGCGCGTCGTTTAAAATAACCAATCAAAAGAGGCGTTCACATATGTGCCGTTTACTTATATAGTAAGAGGGTTGCCAGTTAAAATTTCAAAATCAATATATTAAGAAGAATCATAAACATATTTTTAAAATATTTACTTACTATTTGACAACAGATGGCACTATATAATAATATGCGCCACCTCGTGATTGATATGAGAAGTCTTTCTAAGTTTAATAGATGGCGCATTACTCTTTTTATAATTGTATAAAACAGATAAGTATCTAAAATTCACCAATTTTTTATTGCTATATATGATTGGTTTTAAGTTATTGAAATCTTTTAAAACTCGTTTAGGTGGATAACATTATAAACAATCGTATCCAAATAGAAATATAATAAATTTCAGGGACAGTTTTAATAATAGTTGTCTTAAAATATTCTGTGAATATATTAATTAACTTTATTGTACTTTTTACTTATTAGGTTTTACTTTTAAATTTAAATATAATTTAAGGTATTTCAAAACTGTGTGTGTATTTACATTCTGTACATTAACAACGTTGTATACGTAAAGTCCTTATCTAAGTAGCGACTTTTTATTATTTCAAGAGTAGTTTCTGAGATCCATTTATATTTTTAAAATTTTCATTCTTTACATATTTTTTATTGATTTAAGTGTTATGTGTTATATAAAAATCGCAAACAGATGTCGCTAGATGTCATAAAAATGGTGAGAACTACGCATACATTAACACGTTCTTAAAGCAACTGTTGTGTGAAAAATTTGAATCACTTTTATGTTCGTATTGTGTGTTTAAAAAGCATAATTATAAAAAAAAACATTTGTATAATTAATCTATATGTTTATCACTTTTTATAGGTCTTAATTTTAGATCTTGTCAAACAGTGCGGGACATTTTACGATCAGATGCTTACTTCAGTACATCAAGGTCCAAAGTATGTCTTGGCCTCTCATACGAGAACACTAGTCATGGCCTGTGCAGTTTCTCGCCTGTTACTAGCTTGAAGCGTGTTCCAATCGACGATCACGTATATCTCCAATGATACCTGGGGTGACCGACCGGATGGTAGACTCCCTTTTGGCATATGATTTTCTACCAAACGTTCTAGGTACTCCTTACAACGGAGTCTATGTGAAGTCCTGCGGTCCAAAAGTAATGATTTGTGTAAAGCGTAAAACTGGATGTCAGAAATTAGAGATCTGAGGGCTAAAATCGAGCGTGATTTGATGTGGCGCGTGAATTTAGGTTGGCTGATGTGGCGCGTGAATTTAGGTTGGCTGATGTGGCGCGTGAATTTAGGTTGGCTGGCGATGTTGATGATGACTGTGGAAAGTTAGAAACTTATGGTTTTTGGTAAAATACGGATTTATTTAACCTCTTCAGGGACGAATTTTTTTAAATGAGAAAACATTGATAAAATTTTTTTTTATTACGAGAATTCAGTAAGATAAGAAAAAAACAGAAAACAGTAATTTTTACAAAAAAATAGATAATGTCCTCATATGTGGCTAATTTCTCTTGAAATAACTAAAATAAAAAAAAAAGCTAAACGTACACACATGTGCCAATGTCCCTGAAGAGGTTAATATTACGTATTATGGTCACTTTAATAATTTTTAACAATTTTTTTATATTATTATTATTATTTATTTGTTTTTCGATCGTTTGTAGACATTTATTAAGTAAAACAAGAAAGCCTCTTTCAAAAGATCAGAAATGTAGAGGTATGTGCGTATGTGTTTGTGAGCGGTTAAGTTCATTGTTGTTCGTATTTATTTTGTTTTGTGAGGCACAGTGCGGCTTCACAATGTAGCGGTTGCGTGGCGCGCACCTGAGTATTCGGACCCATTTCACTTTGAGACGCCGCGTTCTTTATTGGATCATCAGTCACAATAAATTGAATTTATATTTTTTATACGAGAGTGGAATCGGCGCAAACATATTACGGACACGGATTACCACAAAATTTGTTTCATTAAAACGTATGTGCGTTGTCTATTATCTAAGTATTGTGTATATTATAGTCAAAAGATGTACCCATTATTTTAGAGTTATCCTTTATTATTAATGAAGTCAGGCGTTACTTTGCGGAAATCCATCACTATGTGGACAGTCAAAAGTTTTACTTTAATAACAGAAAATTAATAATGTGTGTTATGTCTGCTGGATGAAGTGGATTTATTTGGAATTTATTTATCCTTTATTTATAATGAATGAAGTTTTGAGGAAAAGGCCACGTTTAAGTGGCATAAATGTATATCTATTTTTAAACTAATTGTAACTACATTGAACAGATTAGTGACTGATAGTTAATGAAAATTGTAAAAATAGCCCATTTTATTTATTTTTCATGATCATTCTTCCACAATGGTTAATATTTTATATAAATAATAAATACTTTTGTTATAGGTAAGCAAAAATATTTAATTTGAGTTTGAATATTTAATTTTGAATTTGAGTTTAATGCTTTGACAGCCTGATGATTTAGAATTTAGCCTGAAGTCTTGTTATGTGTGATTATTAATCTACTGTACCTTATTTATAGAGATAAATGTCCTTCACATTTGCAGCACCAGATATAATGCCGAAGCGTTTGAGATATGTGTAGGCTTGTTTTTTGAAGGTTTCAATGTCGTTCGGTTATATCAAGTATCGATTCGGAAATACTACTGAAGGAAGTTGGTTTCGGATACGTTTAATACGTGGAAAGCAAATCCGAGAGAAATGTTCCCTTCAGGAACTTCACTCATTTGAACTTCACAACTTTAAAACCAGTAGCAATGAAAATTTTCACTTTTGTCATAAGGTTTTTTTGTGGATAGTTTTTGAAGTAATACTAATTTTTGGTTCCACTTGCAAAGTAAAAGATGGGACATACATGTAAGCAGACTATTTCTATGTATATGTAAACAGACTATTTCTGTGGACCATTTTTCGTCAATATTTAATAGTTTTCGGTTTTATGTTGGAATTATACCTATTATTAAAAAATAGAAGGATAGTTATATTGATTGAATAATTTTCATATTTATTTTTTTAAAGCTATCTGGATAATAACATTGCAGGATATATTGTGGAATAAATTTCAACATAATTTTCTGTTTTGTATTAAACTCATAAGCAAGAATATTCTCGATATTTACAGTCAAGAAGTGAAGAATATTGTAGCTTGAGTCATTATTGTTTGACTCTGGCGCGTGTCATTGTCTGCAATGTTTTGTCAAACAGAGTTTCGTGGAAACTACAGTCATTATTACCGCGGTTTTGTATATGTAGGTATTATTGAACCGAATGTCTTCGATGTGTTGATAGATTGACGTTGTTATGTGTCATCTGTGTCCACCTTGAATGACGGTATGCACTGTGATAAATATATGTATATTAGCATTATTAATATTGTCATATTTATGACCAACGAAAATATCGGATCGGGAAGTGGCAGAAAATCAGTTCTTTGCTCAATGAGTGGGGGTTTCGACTGAGCCATCGCCCATTTCCATCTGTATATACTTGATTATCTTATAATTTAATGTGTATTTATGTGTGTTGCTGCAGAGGAAAATAAAGTATTTTATCTATCCATTTCATCCTTCCTGGAAGGATATACCAGGTAATCAAAGACTTTAGGCATTCAAGGAAAGGTGCCTTACAATCTTAGCAGTACAAGGTATTGCTTTTGAATTTTGGATTTAACCTAAACCTAATTTGGCCAGAGAAGCGACCAATTTTTTTTCAGTATTTATCAACACGAGACACCTTCAGGTGAGGTACGGATTGGTTTCCGTCTTTGCCCCATGAGTAGTCGTACGTCTGAAAATGTTTCATGTTGAGGCAAAACACGTGCCGTGTACATGGTTGAAAAATGATGTTGTGTTTATTTATACATTTGTTAAAGGTTTGTCAACACAACATTCAGAATACAGAGAAGAAAAAATCTTTGAAAACATTACTCGAGTAAAAATAGTATAACGATTGCAAGAAATCATTTTACCATGCTGTAGATGACTTAGTTTAAAATAGGTTATATTCTTTATCAGGCCCAGATTTAAGGCGATTGCAGCGATTGGACCCAATCTGGCCCCGCACTTGAAGAGGCCACGCATCACCATCAAAAATTAACAAAAAATATTTCTAAATTTAAAGCAAATTGCTTTTGATGAGAAAGAATAAATTATTCAAATAATTAAAAATATATTTATTTTAAGTTCAGTTCGTTCATAAAAAAGTTCAAATTTTATCAGAACATGACAGAGCAGCGGCATTTTCAAACTTGTTTATTGCTCTCCTATTCGGAGATTTATTTAATAATTCCAATGAGTGTTGCCTCTGGAGAGAGATAATTTTCCAGGCTAAAACTATCTGACATCGACAATGACTCAAGATATATTAAATTTAGGATTTAATCGAGCCTTGTTCTTTATATATGTCATTCCTTTCCACTTTAAACTAATATATCATATAAATATTTATGCCACATGACGAAAACCTCACAGGATTTACCTGGGTGTCGAAAAACCGTGTAAAATTTATAATAATATTTATGTTTCTAATTTAAATTTTTATATTTAAAAATTTACTCTCTGAATTTATTTAGGCATTGCATTTAAAAAGTCACAAACCAACTATTTTCAAGTAGATACATACTGTTCAACCATAGAATTTTTTTTTGCTTTCGGCACTATGTTTCCATAAGAAATTTCCTTAAAAATGTAGACTGCCTTTTATGAATTAAATAACTTAGACTATAATTTGTCACTAGTGTTTATGTTTAATTTGAAAATATTCATAATTTATAAGGTTAACTTTCCAAATATTGTAAAAGATTTACATTATTTGAAAAGGTATTTATCTTTTTCCTTACATTTATTTTTTTACTTGTGTGAATAGAGAGATAATCTACAGGCCTTCCCGTTGCGAAATGTGCAAGCCGCTAGTCTATAGGAATGCAATATGGCCAACCCTAAATCCCAGTGTAAACATTCCACCCACTGGCTGCGCGGGAAAGTCATTATTCGACAAATATCTAGGGTTGCCAATTTATTACTTTCGAAAAATAAGACTTGTTTCTTCTTTCACGAGATTTTAGGCATTGATTATTAAACATCTATTATTAACGTAAATAATATTTTCCTACAGCCTATCTCTGGGGCAGTGGACAATTATTCCACCACGGGGAACATTTAAAATTTGAATAGCTTTAGGCCATAATATACATATTTATACTGGTGTGCAAATCGAATCCACAACTTCTTATTTCGAAAAAAGTAACTTCACCAATGAGTTCACCAACCTTTTAGGTAAATAATGTAAAAAAATAATTTTAATTGGGAATAGTATTGGTAGCCCTAAAACTCCCCTACTAGACTATTTTCAGCCCTTCTTTAATAAAACATCTCGATAATGAAAAGTCAGACAGTCATAGAGGGTGGAGAATTAACCCTCCATCTCCAGACACCCTGAAACGTGCGAAACTAAATTTTATGACCCTGTGCAGAATCGCTAAAATTAAACGATACTATGTACATTTTGCAATAAATATCTTAATGATATGGAATCAGAAAGTATCTTCGTGGTGTATTTGTTTAATAACGACTTATGATTTATTTAGCGTTGATGCAAAATACATTCTAAACTCTTTATATAAAGGTGTATTTTGGACAAATCAATAGGCATTAAAAGTTAGTAGATTTCACTTGAAGCGTACTACGTTTGACATTCATTGCATTTTATTCAAGGCGGCACGTGCGGTGCCACCTGTCGCTGATTTTGCACTCGTTGGTCTTCGAGCAAAAGCTAATTGCATGCTTGTGATTGAAGGAAATAAAAAGGAATTGAATAATAAGATTTAATATCTGTAGTGATTGATGTTTTTGTATGTAAGGAACTCATGGTGGAAACCCAAGGCTCGGGTCCCAAGGTTGTTATTTGTGTCGTAGTAATACTTTTTTAAAGAAGATAAACAATGATTAAATATTATATTCTTTTTGACCTTTCTGAGTTATAAGTGCTTGTGTTAGGAAAATAGTCATTGGGACATATATAGCTGTAAAAAAAATTACTGTATTCGAATATTTATAGTTGCTTAATTTTTTTATTCTAAACGCTTTTGGCATGTGTATAGGAGTGAATTTCAAGTGATATTGAATACAATACAGTATTATATAGGTGTAATGGAAATGAAATAATCAATGCAAGCCTCGTTCGATGCAAATGGCCGGCGCCGGATGCGGACCTCCCAGTGACAATACGATTGCATCGGCGTCAATACGAATTCAAAATGGCGCCTCGTTTTATCACTTACCCGACATTATACAGTCAGGTTTTATTTCAACTACTTCCCGTCGCATACGTGGAACGATTAGTCTGACGCGATAGGCAAACCCCAAATATACATATAATATATTCTATACGCTAACGTCAAGAAACTCTAGTAATATCAATAAGTTTTGAATAGAAATGCCTGTCTTAGGAGCTTAAATAATTAAAATCAGGTAAATCGCAGGCATCTCTGATTCTTTTGAAATTTTTGGATAATCATATGCAAAAAAAAAACAAAATAAAACGAGTATTAATTACCACTACTACGTTTATATGTAGATATTTTTGTATTTCTGAATAATGTTTTAATGATACTAAGATTGATTTTATTCATTTCAATTTACAAGCACTTAACTATGTTGTAGCTTGTAGGGTAAAAGAAAAACAAATATTAATGCAAACATACATACTACTGCTACGATCTCGATTACGATTAATGCAAAAGGGATTCATTATATTGAAGAAACGTAATTTAATTTTCGAATGGTTTTTCTCTTATCAAAAATCTAAATTTAAAATCGATAAAATGTTAAAGAAATGAAATGCAGTAAAAATTTATATAAATAGCGCATCAGTACTAAATATAATTTCATGTCATTTCTTTTCGAATCATAAATTTGTAAGTTAGTAACTTTTGCACGCTTGTCTTGTGTAATTCATTTAATTATAAAACGGCTATTGAGTAAGACATCAGAAGTCTTACCGATATAAAGTTTCCGTAAAATTTTGGTTTAACGAACGTGTTGTAACAACTTTTAAACAATGCTATTATTTGGAAAACGCAGTAAAACTTTCACGTATTTCAACGTCTCAATTGAGCAATTTGTGTTTTCCTTGTCGGTGTATTTGTTGTGACAATTGAGTAATCTTGGTTATTTTTCGTTAATCGGTGTATACAGGGCTGTCACGCAGTAGACAGTGTACGGACCGTGGACCTGATGCGGCCGCGGTTTTTATTTGTGCGGATTACAAGCCGCGCAAATAAAAGCCTATAATATTCTGTAAAATTTTGTGTAATAGTCTGTAATATTATGTCTGTAATATTGTCTTAAAAATGCGTTTATTGATTACTTATTTTTTTTTGAATATGTGTTTTCATTGATGTTTATTTTGATCTGAATATAGGTCTTCACTTCACTTCAGATAAATCACTTGTACTATATAATAATAATTGAAATGATTTTTTTTAACAGTCCATATATGTCCCACTGCTGAGCACGGGCCTCTCCATTTCTGGAGGAACTCACGATAAACCCACCACGCTTGTCCAATGCGGCATTGAAATTATTAAAAAACAAATTGGCATTGAAATGATTAAAAAACATAAATTAACCAAAAACCAATAAAAAATTTTTAATAATATTTGAATGGTGTCCCCTGAATTATTACTTTCTTCGAAAAACTGAAAATATTTGTTTCTGCGGCCCTACAGTCTATGTTGTAAATTGTATTGGCCCAAGAATGTATCTGACTTGGACAACCCTGGGGGTATTTATAAAAATCTATTAAATTTCAAACTTTTAAGAACTTTTGAATATATATGATAACCATGAAATAAACAAACGAAATTCTTACGGTACATTACGCGTTTGTTGTGGGTTACATTGTTAAGCAAGTAAACGAGGACGAAGACTCGTTGACGATACTCATCAATCCTGGGGCTCCACTAAATCGGAAGATGATTCACGCAGCAGCATCAGCAGGAGTGGCGTATTTACACATTTGCCGATAATAAGCTATTCAAATTTTGCCGTCCCTACCCACCTCAAAAATTTTAATTATTATAATAATAACTTGTATAGGTTACAATCATATTAAATAAAAATTTTTGTCAAAAAAAGTTTTACAATATATAACTTAGTAATTTTTTTAATTTTTTAAAAATATATATACCATACCACAAAACCTTAAAGACAAAAGTCTTCAACCAGTGCGTCCTGGCTGTACGTCCGTCTCATTCATAAGCTCAAATTCACTCAGAAGGCAACGGAAAAGGCTATGCTTGGAGTTTCTCTAGTGGATAGAAATCGAATTGAAGAAATTCGCCGGAGAACTAGAGTCATCGACATAGCTCTTCAAGTTAGCAGACTGAAGTGGAAATAGGCGGGACACTTTTTTCGGAGACCGACGATCGTTGGAGTAAACCAGTGCTAGAGTGGAGAACGCGACTCGGGAAACGTAGTGTGGGACGCCCTTTGCTAGATGGAGCGACGATCTGCGCAAGGCGGCTGGCAGAGACTTGATGCGTGTAGCCGAAGAACGGGCTACGTGGCGCGCCTTGAGTAAGGCCTATATCCAGCAGTGGACTGCTGCGGGCTGATATTGAAGACAAAAAAATTGCCGCCCCTAAAACCTGCCGCCCTAGGCTCCAGCATACTTACCCTGCCGTTCAATCCGCCACTGATCAGCAGGTGATGTTAATAGTGATGACAGGGCTATAATTTGCTATAATGTTAAATGTGCATCCGCATTTTCCTATAAATATATCGAAAATAAAAATTTCTACTTAATGTAGGAGGATTTAAACGAAAGCGTGTCTTTTGCTTTCCATACACACTTAAGGCACTATTTTGTGTTCCGAACTAACTAATGTAGGTTTTAATGTGTTATTGTAATTTATTTTCGCTCTGTTATTATCGCATTATTTATTATTATTTAGATTAATTTAAAATAAAATAAAATGTAAAATTAATTTATTTCATTACTATTTTAAAATTATTTATTATATTTTTATAAAATTGTGTAAATTTACTAACACTAGATTATAAGAAAGATTGTTACTAACGGTATATGGGCTAGTCCTGAAATAAAGTTTTGTTATTATTAAATATATATGTATCTTATGTAGTTGATCTCAGTAATCGTCAGGGATTTCTTAGGTTATTTTCTTAAGAATTGATTAGGATATGTTATCATTTTTAACAGGAACAAAAGGTACACAAATAACTTAAGTTTCCAATGTTATAATATATGAGATTAAGTAATCCGATCACAAGGCATAAGCTACAAAGGGCCATTAAAACATATCTCGGTCCTTTGGGCCGGTATCGTATCAGGAATAGTAAATTAGGCGTCGTGTGCACCTGTGTGGCCCAGCGGCAGAAAAAATGTGGGCGCAACTTCTACTAAACGAATTATTAACTACTACCTGCGACTTCCTTGTTCACGTCGTGATTTCTTTCGTAATAGGCCCTTATACATTGCTGTCCTAATAACGGAGTTATCGATTTCTACCATCAAAGTCAGGCAATGGATATGAAAGGGTTTGTGTTATACATTACTCAGTGATTTATACTAATCGAGGTATTAGTAAAGTAGTCCCGCCTTCATTCTCAGGTGCATTTTTGTATTGAAGAAACGTTTGTGTTTTTTTGTTGTGTTTTATAAGTGTTCACAATGTCAAGAGGTTTCCCAAGGATTGTTAATAAGATGGATTTTAGTGATCCTTTCTGTTAAAATATTTTATTATTGGTATTTTTAACGTTACTATTTCTTAAGTAGGTATGTAACATTATGTTCTTATTCATTTTAGACCAAATTTTAAGCTTGTATTTAAATTACTAAAATTATTATTGAGTGCTACTGGTATTTTATAATATATTTTGTGAACGGTAGAAATACGTTTTTTTAGATTTTGGTATTAGGTGTACAAATAAGTTTCCGCGGTTTTTTATAAAAAATTAGGAATTTATTGTAAAGGAAAAGTACATTACGTTTTATTCAAAGTATTTTCCATCATTTGCCACTACTTTTCCCCATCTTTCTGGCAACATTCGGATACCCCGTCGAAAAAACTCTTCATCTTTGACGCTATCCACAAATCTACCCAATTTTTGGTGTCTTCATATGATGTGAAGCGCTGCTCAGACAGACCATGTGCCATCGACCGGAACAGGTGATAATCAGAAGGGGCTAAGTCTGGTGAATACGGCGGGTGGGGTAAAACTTCCCAGTTGAGTGTTTCCAAGTATGTTTTTACCGGCGCCGCAACATGTGGACGAGCATTATCGTGTAAAAGAATAATTTTGTCGTGTCTGGAGTAGTAATGGGCGCGTTTTTCCTTAAGTGCCCGACTCAATCTCATCAATTGTGTTCGGTAGAGAGCTCCAGTAATGGTTTCGCTTGGTTTCAGCAATTCATAATACACGACACCAAGCTGATCCCACCAAATACACAGCATGAGTTTTTTTCCATGAATATTCGGCTTAGCTGTCGATGTTGATGGTTCGCCGGGCTTAACCCATGACTTTCTCTTCTTTGGATTATCGTAGTGAATCCATTTTTCGTCACCAGTGACTATACGATGCCAAAAACTCTTTTTTTATTCCTGGCAAGCAGCATTTCACTCATGCATAATCGGCGTTCAACGTCTCTCGGCTTTAGTTCATATGGAACCCAATTTCCTTGTTTTTGAATCATTCCTAACGATTTTAAACGATGTGAAATTGCTTGTTGAGTCACTTGTAGAGTAAGTGCAAGTTCTTTTTGCGTTTGGGACGAATCTTCCTCCAATAGTACTTCTAATTCCATGTCTTCGTACACTTTCGGCCTTCCACTGCGTTCTTTGTCTTTAACGTCAAACTCACCGTTCTTAAACTTTTGAAACCATTCCTGACAACTTCTCTCACTTAAAGCAGCTTCACCATATGCTTCTAGAAGCAATCGATGCGCCTCAGCTGCAGATTTTTTCACATTAAAGAAGTAAATCAAAAGTTCCCGCAAATGATGCTTATTCGGAATAAAACTTGACATTTTTGCACGAAAAAAATTACGTGATGCTGATACGGAATCACTAGTACTTTAAGGTTATGGTGTTGCCAGATGACTAAACTTGGGATATTACGTTTTACATCTGACAATTTCTCCATAACCTTCTGGTGGGGCCATCTTTTGACAAACCGCGGAAACTTATTTGTACACCTAATATTAATTTTCATTCAGTATAAATTACCTTGGCATGATAAGAATACAAACAATCTAAATTTTTTCTCATTAGATTAGTGTTAGTTTTATTATTAACTTTTAAATCTCAATCTTCTATAGGTACCTACTACTCTAGTAGGTATATTGTGTACGGAATTCTATACAAAATAAAAGTGTTCTATCTTTTAGAAGTTTTGATTAGTCATTTTGTGTCCCTAAAACTTTTTAGGCCATTCAGGAATTTAAATTAGAAGTGGTTTACATATTTTTAATAACACATCAGCTTCACAAGAATGAATTTGAATTTTTTAGTGAATGAATAGACGATGATGCATACCAAAGTAATTTTATTAAAACAGAAATTGTTATAGACAATATTTTTATCAAACTGCTAATTGTATAAGTGAGAAATAATTACAGGTTTTACTTAAATTAATAGTATAATACATCAAAACCATTTACTTTATATATAATTAATTAATTAATCTCTATCATCAAGCTAATATAGCTAATACTTAGAAAATATGATTCACGTAAATAGTCTATAACGTAAGCTCAGTCCTTGCCAATTGAGCTAGATATTGCTGTTTGTACCTGTACATATTTTTGTAGAAAAGTGAATATCTTGCCGCAAGACATTCCCCGCCAGTCAATCTTTGGGATGATGGAAAACATTTCTACATTATAATGAGCTCGGAAGACCTTGTCATGCCCTGAAAATAAAAATAAAATTAGAATTTGATTACAACGGCACCTAACAGATTCAATTATGAATCTAAACCATCGAAGTACCTACTCAAACACACAAAAAATTTCTTCCGTTCTGTTTACAAGATGGAAAAGTGATAATGTGTGTTTGGTGTTGTGTATAGTGGTTGGTGGGTGGAGAATTGATGGCTGATTTCCGGTAAGTTTTTGGTTTAAGTTCCAAATAAATCCACTTAACCCAACGGAAAAACACACATTATCAATTTTCTGTTATTGTTTTGCTTGTCGCGGATCTAAGCTAAGTAAAACTTTTGACTGTCCATATACAAAAAATTTCATCAAAATCGGTGCTTCCGATCAGGCGGTATTCAGTGAGAAACGTATAATATTATAGTATTTTAATAATCTGTATATGATTGCCGGGGCCCAGTAATCAATAAAGCCAATAGGCTACCATCATTAACATCTACGAATCAAATCTGTAGCAGCATTAGGTTTCATTGTTTCATAGCTAGCGCCTAACAAAGTTAAGTGCCATAAAAAGTTACGCAGTTATTGTATTAGCGTTAATACGGATCTGTCGAACGGTCGCCTGCCTAATGGCCGCTGTACGTTGTTAACTGCAGGTTGATAAGGAGGCGCCGCCGCGACGCCGTTAGATAACCTGTGACCATACTCCGTAGATGTGTGGCTGCTTGTTACTGTTATTGTGTCGTGTTTTCAGGATGGGAAGTTGTTAATTCTAAGTAATTTAATGTAATCGCTTATGTGTAAAAATCTTCGAATGTATGAGCGAGTGAAACTATCAAATACTAAACTATGTCAGTATTTTTTTATTTTTTATTATAACTATATGAACTTTCATCGCAATTGGATGAACGATGCGCGAACGCACAAGAAACGGACACACAAACATTTATATGTATACATATATGTATATATATATATATATATATATATATATATATATATATATATATATATATACATATACATATATAAATATATATGTATATGTGTGTAAGATGATTCTTAGCGTTATTTTTTTATAACATGCTAATGTTTCGAAACTTATCTATAACGAAGAAATTAAAAATGGCAGACCTATGGATGTCTAGTATGTAGGACGAGTTGGCAGGGAATGTACTACCGAATATCGGAATAGATTTTCAGTTACCGCTTTATACACAGTGAGACCTAGAAGATCAACTATTCTCCCAATATTTTACTTCCTTATTCCTCTATCATTACAAATATATTTTTTTGTAAAATACAGAATGTATTTGCGGTACATTGGTTCCTGAAAATCTCCATAGGTGGCGATGATAAGTGACCATCAGGTCACTGGCTTGCTCGTGAGCCGTGAGCATACCACTTCCATAAAGAAATTGTAAGCGTACAATATTTATTTATTTGGAGTGGATTCTTTTATAAACATCAACAAGTATTGGCACTGTTAAAACTTGCCTGGTACACTTTAGTTAAGTTTGTTTCTTTTAAAAAATAATAATCAGAACTGATAAAATCAAGTTTCATAAAAATTTACAAATAATTTGAAGCCTATATAGAATGAAAATAACCGTACTATCTTGTTTGTTATTTCAATGTCGCTTCTTCGTTCGTGGTGGCCTTAAGATAAAAATTCCAAAGCCATGTTACGACATTTTACGGCGCATTGTCAAAGTTTTGAAATAACCGTTTGGATGAGTAATGTTATACACATTATTATTCCTATTAAAATACCGTATAGAATATTTTTCAAAATATATGTATCTCAATAAATTAAATTAATTGGTAATTTTTATTAAAATATGAAATTTTGTTATTAACTTTTAACCTTGACTTTGTTCTGCAAAATAATATTATTAACCCTTTGCACTCGAAGTACCGCGATTTTCTGCTATTATCGAGAACATAATAATCCGCGAGCCGCGACCGTCATTAGTCACCAAAAGCGAAATATTCTATAAATAGTTTTTACGATTTGTTTTTGTCCTTATATGTTAAAAACTGAAAATTATTTGCATTGTATCCGTAGTGGAGCCTTCGAGTTTGAAGAAAAATTTTAAATAGCTCCGCTCCGGAGACCTCGAGTGCAAAGTGGTATTTGAAACTGTGGCAGTCTATTGTTGGACATAGGTCTCGCTATCTAGCTTGATCATAGGCTACACGTAATTCACCTTCAGCTGCTCTTGTCAGTTCGTGGCTCCATTTGGCTAGGGCCCGTCTCAAACTAAGTTTACAAAGACATTTCCGCTCCAGAACTTATATACTCCAGTGGTTTTCCATCCCAATAAAAATAAAAGAAAAACCTTTCGAATTTTAAGGTTTATGGTTTATGCACATATTGGGTCCAAGTACGGCAGGCAGTAAGTAATCAGTAAGGAAGGCAGAGATTTCTTTTAGTAACCTGTGTCTCGTTGGTTGTATGGCGAGGGCAACTTTCCTTGTGAGATTAGACAAAAAATAAGGACGGTAATGCTTGCTGTATAAGGAAACCAGAAAGAATTACTTGGGTTAATGACACTCTTATTTCTTGATGTACACATATGTTATTGTTAGTATTTATATTTAGTGTACGCTATGTAGGTATGTCAAATATATTTGTTTTAGTCTTTAGAAAATTCAATAATGTTTGAGCTTTCGTGAAAGAACCTCCGAGATAAGACGTAGCCTTAATAATTTATTTCTTAAACTTTCATGAAAGTGTCATCAAAACTTTTATGGGACAGGAACCTTGATGGAAAACAATCAAATTCGGTCATAGACGTTTACAGCTTCATAGGCGATGTAGAAGTAGCAAGTATATAGTAGAAAGGGCCAGTATGTTATTAGTTAAATATTTTAGAGATTATCTACATGCTAACAGTGAGACAAAATTAAATAGAATAAACTGAGTTTATTCTATTTCATTTTATTTCACTGTTCGTCTTCATCCTGTTAATAATTATTAGTGACACATTTTGAAGACAAGAAATGTTGTTGACAAATAACAAAAGTACGCCGGAATCATATTAAGGCGTCTCGTGCAAAATGAAAACAAGACCGGATATACGTTTATATCTTTTGTTACATACATTAGCATACATGTATACATTCATATATTAGCATTTTTACTTTTCAGTATTCAGCAAAATATTTTTTCTCATTTTTAACGAAAAAACATCAGTTTTTATACTGAATCAACTGTGTTGACACAGGGCAGAATAAAAATTGTTTATATGATCGTATCAGAAAAAAAAGAACTGCATATTTTTCTGATACTTTGACCGCAGAGAATGTAATAATTCCAAAGTAACATAAATAACAATTTTATTCTTTTAGGGATGGCAGTTGGTTGGGTAATTTTGATTTTGACAGTTCACATTTAAGTAAAGTCTCAAAGTTGTAGCGAATTAATCTCTCAGGAATAGTATTGTTTATGTATGCTGAATAAATGTGTAGAAGTGGCGTATTGGTCGGAGGCAATGTTCGCTGACGTCAGTGCGAGGCGCATTACCTTGCTACACCTGCAAGCTGTGAGCGAATGAGTCAATGCTCCCTCCACTCTCCACTTATGTGTGGTCAATGACTATTTAACCATAATACACTCAAGAGTTTGGGAAGTGTGAAATGATTGAACTTTTAGACAAAGTATCGGAATTTGCCGAAAACTCAATAATGACATTATACTTAATTTTTAATTTTTTTCCACAGCCTACACGAGTCCCATTGCTAGGCACGTGTATGCCCCATGCACATCTATAGGAATAGACAAACCATGCTTTTTTATGGTGGATTGGCGGGCCACCCATACTCGGATTAATTACCTATAGTCCATACATACGTATGTATATTATATATGTATTTATTCCGGTGCAGGACCCACGAAATTGACCCTAAAATCGGTCTTTTTGTCACAGCTAAGTGGGTTCTTTTTCATATACATGAGCTATTATTTAGTTCCTCTATTATTTAAAACGATTTTCTAATATTGTGGGCTTTTCACACTTAAAAGCTTTCAGCAAATTATTTAACGTGTAAATTTTCTTTATAAATTCTGTCAGACCTGTATTATGGATATTAGTCCCTTTATTTTTGTTATTCATACGTGTAATACCTGATTGCTTATGTTTCAACTATATGACATGTATATTAAAACATTGTTAGCATGCGAAATATTTGTATGTCTTGAATATTTAAAGAAGGCAAAATGTGTCGTGTTCCGACATAGACCACGTTTTGTGCTTGGCAATTGAATGAGCACAATGTTGTGAATAGTTTAACCGATAATGCAACAGTTCGTTTTGAATAGCGCATCGTCTGTCAGCGTGGCTGCGCTCTGCCTTATGCTCCATTGTTCGCCAACAAATGCAGGAAACTGTAAAGTCGAAAGTCCGCTCTCTTAATATTTCGTCGAATAACGAACCGCAAGATGTATACCACTGTAATAATGTAGACACTCTATTATGGTTCTTAAACGTACACAATAACACTGATTTTGGGTTAAACTAAAGTTCGGACAATTGCCGGTGTTTTGCTGGACATACAGGTAGGTCGCAGGTGTCTCTATTCACCGCTAGAGAGCCGGTAAATAAGAATATAAACAATGTGGAGCGCTCATAATGCGTGCACGATGCGAAACGTTGTTCAAACTGTAGAATTGAATGAGAAGGAAGTTGTTCATGTTGCTGATTTGTTGTTTGAGAGGAATTAGCATGTCATAGTCTGTATTATACGCGAAACGCTCGCAACACAATGTGCGCTGTTGGTGTTGGCAAACAACACAATGTACGCTGGTTAAGTAGGAAAGAGCATTGTTTGCAGGTGCTTGAAGTAATCGCTAGTTGCAATTGTCAAGAAATTCTGAGTATAAAACTTTTAGGATAAATTTACATAAAAAAAATCCTTAGATAAACGGAAAGAAACTAATCTATTTAGTAAAAAATGACAGGAATCTGGCAACCTAATTAGGTATCCACTACTGAAGGTTATATTAAATATAGTATCAATTATACAGTATCCGTATTGTTTTCCTGGAACATTTATACAATATACTTTTAATCGTATTCATTAAATGTTTCTATGAGTGGCCGCCAGAAATTGGCGGCATGTAGCTTAAGAGCTAACTAGGTAGCGCGTCTTGGGTAAACTATGGAGTACCGCAGGCTGGTGATGATGATGAATCGTGTTCTGTTGTATATCGAATGATGTGAAGACAATCAAAATTATTTTTCTATTTCCTTTTTTACTTTTATCTTTCTACGGTAAATATTTTACGCTTGGTAAGACAGAAAGTGTATAAAATAATCAATATTTTAAATAATCAATGATTTATATATTATAATATTTTGTTTGTTTGTGTAATTTAAAGCAAATAAAATTTTCTTCAAAAAAGATCTCAATAAATTATTAAATATTTTATAACTTTTGACAACCCAAAAGGTAAATCGATTCCCATATACATACATACATATGTATGTACATATTTGTATTGTTTACAGATATTTATTCTTAGTCTGTGTATGTGCTTTTTTATGGCACCCACAGTAAAATGGAATCTTAATGTGGGGTTATGAGTATAATGAACTTTTTTATATATGTATATATACATAGAGTACATTTTTATAGTATTTAGCTTAAGTTCTAGATAAAAATCATCATCATCAACATGAACAGTTTGCGGCAGGCCACCTCTGGACGTGGCCCTCCATGAGATTAAATGTTTATGCTCATCGTCAAATTTCCTTCACCGCTGTAGATAACATTTTAACTGTAAATATCGTCGGCCTAGTTATCAGAATTTGAAACTTCAAATGAACATTTTCTCTCACTTCTCACTTTTGATAATCGAAAATCTTAAAGAGTATACGATGGAATACTCCGTATTAATCTCAAAAGAATATCTCCTTTTATGCCTTAAGTAAGAATGGTTTTATAAAATTTCACAAACTATGACAGTAAATTTGTTTTTTTGTTGTTCTTGTAAAATTTACTCATATGGACTTATATTATATATAGGCGATAATTAGGCCGATAATATTAAGTTTTCTTTTCTGCAAAAGTAAAAGTGAATTCTGTATAAGAAAAGTAGCAGGCATTATATAGAAAAACTGGATTTTATCGGTCTATGTTACAATTCATGAAATCACTTGTTATTTTTTCGCGTAATATTAACAACCTATGTACTTAACTGTTAACATGTATATAGGTATAGTATACCCATAATGTAGTAGGACGATAAATGTAAGCCTTCCCTATAGCACTTTCCCCTTCAAGCAGTGGCGGCGCGTCGCATTGCCATGACAACAGCTTTCCATAACTACGCGCATTGGTTGGAAAATTCAAAATGGCGGAGTCTTATCGATCGGTAAGGGGGAGAGATTTTCCGTGTACTGAGGTGTGCTAAAATAATGCTGACTTGCGAGAGGGCAACAAAGAGCTTAGCAGATTTTCATAAGCCGTGATGAGATTGGTTTGAAGACGATCTATTTAAGTATTCTTGCACTGTTTTATTTCACAAATGCCTCTTTAGAGGTTTTTATAGCTCTACACGTATATGTGTCACTGTTAAGCATGGAGCTACCCAATCTCTGGAAGTACTATGATGCTTGTTCAAGGCAGATTGGCAGGGCGAGATTTTTGCAGATTTTAGCAAAGTATTTTAAGATTTTCCATCTTTATAATAAATATATGATGAAAAAAGATAGGTGATAACATCAATTTGCGATGGTTTACCATAGACGCCCTAAATTGGATATCATAACTCATATGCTATAAATAGCTTTATAAATAAAGATCGTTATAAATAATGGTCACGGGTTTAAATCCCGAATCGGGATAAATATACATATGGATGGGTCACAGGTATTTATCCCTAGTTAAGATGTCCCGCCATTTCACTTAAGATAAACATGATCGCTTAGTGTCCATTCAGCGCATATCTATAATAGCAGTAAAACATATAAATATGGGCTGCATAAAAATCCTTTATCAGATATACAATTTCATCGATACATTTCGCGATTAAAATACTTCAGAAAATAATTGGTATCTAATATCATTTTAACTATGCCACTCAACTGTATTTTAGGTGGATCAATTATCAAAGGTTAGAAATAAACATAGCGTAGATTCCCTTGCGTATTGTCTCTGCTTTCAGTCAGCACCCGACAGCTGGGTGTTGCCAGACAACACGAGGCGTAATCGTGGCCAAAATATACATCCGAGGCTGGTCTATTTTTCTTACCTTTTCGAAAAAAGTCTTCATACATAATTCTCATTGAACTAATGTACAAAAAGATTTACTATCGAACTTAAGTTAGTTTTGCTCATATTAATAACAAGTATACCTATATAAAGATGCATTGATGACATAGATAAATTTCAAATGAAAAAAATGCAACTAATTTCTATATATATGATGCTTGATTTTAAAGGGGTTCCACATAAGACATCTCAAGTCAAAAGGGAAGCAGATATTGTCAATTGGAACTTATCTTTAGCGGAAGTATTTTGCTGCGGAAGCAAGGTTGATTGTCTTTTGGTTCCCTTGTTTCGGCGAGGGGACATTACATCTCAATAAAGTACAACAAAATCTCTCAATCCTGTGTACTATTAGTGCCTTAATCATTAATATAAAAAAAACATGGAATATATTCAGTCATTTTAAAATAATTCCCTGTTTGTAATATTTTTATAAAATATTAATTTATAAGTTCCCTAACGGGGACGATGGCTCAATATAAATAAACAATTTGGCCTGTGTTCAGTGATCCACCTTTTGATGGAATTTTTATGATAAGGATTGAGTTGCGATTTAATTGAAGAATAAAATTATAGGCTCTCTTCCTTAATTTGTATTATTAGCAACATCTCGTTTCCTGAAGAAATCGTTTCTCAAAAATATTATTGTGAAGTGACATCTGTTTCATACATAATGTGATTAATTGTTTGTATATCAAAGTAATGGGTAGATTTTGTTTTTTAATTAGGATTTGTAATCTTGGTAAAATTAAATATGAACTACAATTTACCAACGCTTTATTTTCAAAACATGAAATGAATAGCCTTTGCCTGCGGCTTCGCTCGCGTGGAATTTGGCCTGCCACATTAAGTTTCGTGACAGATCATTTTAAATAAATATATATTTTTTTTACTTAATTTATGGTTCACAATTTTGGTCATAGTGGCTTCCACATAAATGGTAGATGTATGCTGTCGCGGACTTTTATTTAGGACTATTCAAGACAAATAGTCCTACGGTACATCATCTTTGTGTAACTCCAATGGCTTAGGCAGCGTACGCCATGATAGCTCTCAGAGGCCAGATTTTTTTCCGACTAAATTGACATGTATCGTTATATTACGACCAAAAAAAAAAATAATACATAAAAACATTATAAATTGTAGGTTATTATTCCGATGTATAACCTATATTACTGTAAAGTTTCATCCAAATCCGTCCAGTAGTTTTTTCGTGAAAGAGTAACAAACATACATACTCACAAACTTTCGCATTTATATTATTAGTAGGATTAGTAGGATAGGATTAGTGAAGCACTTTTGGCGGCGAATATACCAAACGGTATGACATATGTATTTGCGACATGATATGACTTTTATAAAATACAAAGTCAGTTGTATTTTCGATCGTATATATATTTCCCCGAAATGACCGAAATAATTGTTAGAACATTTTCATTGTGGAATCATTAAACTATTTTCATTGCAGCAGGTGTTGTACACTGGCGCTGATCAAATAAACGCGCAATTTTATTAACGCTATATTGTTTGATGTGGTGTTTTATCTGTACAGTGGGCGTGTCCATAGCGCGAGACAATGATCTATTTTTACGTGGAGCGCGTAGAGAGGCGGCCACGTGGCGGGCAGCTGCGTCCGCGCACGTGCCACATATTTATACTGCGCCGGAGTTAACGCCGCCCGCCCTTCGCCACGACTTTGTGCTACTTAAGCTTGGTGCTCTTTTGGTATCCTTTCAAATTTATTCCCTCACCTTACTTTCCGAATGGAGAGAGCATCTTGGAAAAGAAAATTACTAAAAGTATTTTATTACATAAGCGATAAATTTTACAGGACACTGAGAATAAAAGTAAAAGTGTGATAACAGTTCTTCATGATAATCTTTAAACATTATAGAAAGAAAACATGACGGAAGAAGGAAAAGAGAAAGATCAAGAAAAAAAAATTAGTAGCTAATTGAAAGAAAAAGTAAGGCTGGATACATATTGAAACTTTCAAGCAAGCATGGAGGAACTAGCCTTGGATCAGGGAATATGCAAAATACTAAAATTGTTGAGCACTTAAACTATAGATGAATGGTCTTTCCCAAAAATTAAAATGTGCAGAATGCCGATTATGTATACGAAAATATATGTATGGAAACGGAAGTAAAATTTTATACGATGTTTCTTCCTGTGACTCAAGTAAACTTAAAAAAATAGAAAAATAAAACAATATCATCAGTAAATATTTCAGAAAATGTAAGGGCAACTTATTGACGAATTAATTGTGGTCTACCCAAATTGGTTCCGAGTTTGGTAATGAAATGGACACTCTTATTATTACCTCGTAAGGATATTAAGGATACAGAAATAGAACCCGGTAAGTCTTTGCAAAGTAATTCTAACCACACCTTGAGAGGGATTCTACGTTTGAAACTACACCAGTATAGTGTTTGATGACGCTATATACTTATATAAACTGTTTTTATATAATATACACACTGCAGATGCATGACCTTTCCTAGTTGACTAATGTTACATAAGCAAGCAGCAATAGTTCTGTTGGTAAGGATTGTGCTTATGATCTGTGATCGTGGGTTCAATTCTGTTATTGGACTATTTTGTTTCAGCCCATATGGATCTTTATGCCGCTGATATACAGATCTCCCCATTTCTGGAGGAAGGGATATTAACAGAATACGCTTGTCCAAGATTAATTGGCTCTCGAAATTCGAAAATTCGATTTGAAACTCGAAATAATTACCTATAGGTCATACATATGTATATTTGTCCCGATGCGGTTAACCGACCAACAACCATTGACACCAGCTTTGCCACTAAGCCAAAGTTGTTATTTGACAATTGAAGAAAATCATATTATTCTAGCACAAGCGTTATTAAATCATTGGAATGGTTAAGAAGAATTTTGGTAATATCAAAACATTGCTAGTATTCTTTTTTAAAAACAACATGATAATTCACATATTAAATACAATATAAATACACATAAAAATTTAATTACCTAGCTAGTATGCAGTAAGGAATAGTTTTAATGGAGTCAAGAGAGGATATATAGTCCGTGGAGAGGAGGCGGAAGAGGGGCCCGACAGGCGGCCGGACGGCGAAATATGAACACCCTCCAGGGTTATTAATCTGGTCAATTATTATGAAACTGACGCACACTCCGACACATGTCTTCTGTGTCACATCCGTTACTAATAGGGCTGTGCTGGAAAAGAAGTGGGACGATGATTAAGATTACATATTGAAATTAACACATTGAAGACGGTATGCTCTGAAAATGTCTAGCCTCAGTTCCCGCACATTTTTTATTATTATCATTATAACTATCATTTTTTTCATGTCTTTATGTTTTCTTTACTTGCATTTACATAATATTGCATTAGATTTAAAAAAAACATGAATTTCCGTCATCCGTCGCCAACAGTTGAAAAATAAAGACGGGAATTCCCGTCTCCCGTCTTCAATGTGCGAAAGGAACTTTTGCGCTAAGTGAGAAATTTATATCGACATTTATTTTACGAGTACTATATAATTTCATCAAGATATATAATATAGGAATATATATATAGCTTCAACATTGCTGTTTAAGTTAGCATACTGCGTATAAGTGGCAAAGAATTGACTATGTGAGTCAGACTACCGCCAACTGTTAGAGTAAATGAGTGCTGGCGTGGATGGAGACCGTGTCTTGGTAATTGTAGTGCAGGACGCTTCCCGGCTAGATAGAGCGACAATCTGTGCAAGGCAGTTAGCGGAGACGGGATGCGTGTAGACGAAGATTGGGCTGGTGTCATGTTTTAGAAGAGGCTAATTACCAGCAATTGATATTACGGCTGTACTGATAATAATCATGATAACGAGGTTTTTAGCCACTAAAAGAAAAGTAGAGCTGATACATGATACAGCCCTTTTTCGATGAAGTCGATGTAATCGCTTTAAATAACTAAGGAAAGTGCTTTTAATTTGTGAATAGTGTTCCTAATCTTTGAGTCAATGTTCCAATCCCATTTGAAAACAAAAACTAGGTACATACTATAGTGACATGTTATTTTTAGAACCTCTAAATCACTTAGCATCTTTAGTCGTACTTTAAGAGAACATGACTTCGATTTAATCAATTTTCGAATGGGTCGAATAAGTACTTTTCGGTGCTTGTGGATCGATTCTTTTCCTCATTTCTCTTCCATTAATTTCTTTTCCCCCCCTTTCATTGATTGATTAATGAAGGTCTTTGGCACCTTGCTGCTTTCGTTGGATATAGGAACATGCCTTGGGGATGAACCCGTATGCATGAGCTTAACGTAATTCGGAGAACAACGTCTCCGGTAAAAGACTATCAGTACAGAAGATTTAGATGTTCTGAAGTGATTCACGTCTTCGTCATCGTTCGTCGATCTTTAGATGTGGCTATACTACTACTATGTAGATATACCTTCAGTTTAGATGACCACGTATTTGCGGTTCCCCTTTTTGCGGATGCCATGTGAGGCGCTAGTTGATTACCCCCAGATGACCCACTTGCTCGTATGTTTATCCATTTCACAAAAAAATGTTTATGTTATGGTTACTGTGGAGTCCAGACGCAGCCCTAGCCGCGTCTGCACGGCGAGTCCAATGCGCGCGGACAGGTGCGAACGGCTGCCGCGCGTTTTCATACAAAACCAACGTTTCACATATAAAAGGCACTTCCTTTCATCCCACCACCTACCGTCGGGAATGCCCATTAATTTGCCAACACAATATTTTTAGTGCGCGGCTCGCGTGTAATATATCGTGGCCACGTGTCCCCGTATGTCGCCCGCCGAACGGCTGCGTCAAATTATTTTCGTTCATGTCACAAGATACAGCGCTCATCTGGTCGTTTTTCCTTTAAAAATCACACCAGTTGTTAGCTCAATAGCGTGTGCACGATGCGAACATCCGTTAGAAAGTGTATGTTTGGCGTTAGTGAGCCAAAACTGGCGAGCTGTAAGATTAAGTATTTTACATTTTTCTATGTATGTACCTACTATGAAAACTAAATTAAAAATATATATTTTTCTCACCCGATATTAATCTTTTATGGAAGAGCTAGGCTTAGCAAGTCGCTAAGCCGGACAGCTGATCATAAGTAGCCATATCCGCTCACAAACTTTCGTAAACCTAGAGACAATGCAGCGTTACCTATCGTAGGGTAAAATGTATATGTATGGGAATATTGGGAGGATAAGAGCATAGAGGGAATATTGGGAGGGAGTAAAAGTAGGGGAAGAGAAATGGGCCTCCGGCTCTCAATGTCACCAATCGAGGCTTAGTAGCGAATGTACTATTCACAAGTCAGTTTTCTGCTAGAAATATGTCTCTAACGCAAGAAATACAAAAGTCCGTAAGTAATAATATAATGTATTAATGTTAAACATGAGTGACTTCCAAGGTGGGAAGAGTACTCGAAATCAAAGACAGATTACCATCGTGGAATAAGGTTTCTCGCAATCCTGAATTATTTGTTTCATGCTAAGCTATCAAAGTATAGTAGAGTAGAAAAACGTATAGAAGCGTTCGAAATGTGGGCAAATAAACGGATGATCGCTATGAGCTGGATTCAAAGAATGGCCAATGACGAGGTTCTTCGACAAGTCAAGAAAAAATGTGAACTTTTGGAGACCGTCATAGGTAGAAAAGTTGCTTACCTGGGTCATATCATGAGACATGATAGGTACAAGTTGCTGCAACTGATCAGGGTGGGAAAAATCATGGGCAAAAGACAAGTTGGTCGAAAAGAAAGTCTTGGCTACGTAATATCAGGGAGTGGACCAGGAAAGCGAGTGTTCCAGAACTGCTGTACCTCGCGAAGGAGGAGGAAAGTTGTGCTGAATTGGCTGCCAACCTTAACAAATCGGAGAGGCGCTCTTAGAAGAAGAAGGTGGATATAAACCTCTTCTAAATTGGTTCTTTCTGAGTTATATCTCGCATCAATAACACAGTAACTTTCCACGTATGTTGCGAATTTTTGACGATCACGCCAACATTGTTGAAACGCTAGATGGTAAATAGTTAAGGCGTCTCAATGTTTAAAGATAAGCAGATTAATGTTAAGATTTTAGGTGAATAAGTTGAAAACGCGTTTGTTCTGATTATGGACTATCGATTTCCAAAAATAAGGACCAAAGGAAAGAACATAATAATTTGTCATTTTATTTTTGTGGTCTATATTTAATGTGCAGTACTATGTGAAGTAACAATGGGAATTTTGGAATACACCAATATTTAAAACATATTTGGATTATTGTATACCCAAGTTATGGTTGTTTTATTTTATTTGACTGCGTTGTTTTGAATACTAAATTTACATCAAAAGGGATATTAAATCAGTAAGTTGTCAGAGTGTTTCAAAAAACGGGGAAAGTAAAATTTATTTCTACCATTATGTCATCTTCGCGTTAGTATTATCAAGATTTTCAGAACAGAACTGCATCGATCATCGTAAATTTTGGACATTTACATTAATCAAAATAATGAGTGTGTGTTAATATGTAATACGATGTATGGGACGTAAGTGGGATGGCGCCAAACTGTTTGCCTAGAAAACTTTTTACCGTTCCATTTTGTGAGAGAGTTTATATTAAAATGATTTATTATCAGTTTTTATTATGGTATAAGTAGGCAAACGAGCAAGCGTATCGCCTGGTGGAAAGCTATCAACGCCGTCTGTAGACAACTGCAACACTGGCCAGTCTTTAAAATATGAGAAGACCTTTTTTCAATGTCGTATCGGTTCGGCAGATGGTAAAAATGTTGATATGTGGAATGAAGTTTATATATTATATATATATATATATATATATATATATATATATATATATATATATATATATATATATATATATATATATATATATATATATATATATATATATATATATCGGTCGGCAATATATAATATATATTACCGACCTAATAGGCTCAGTGGCAATATTACCACTCGTTCAATAGTCAAACAATTACTGCATAGGTTAGGGATAAATATATGATGGCATACAAGTATTTATTTCGAGTTTGGATGATCTGCTAATCCACCTTGGGCAAGCGTGGAGGCATGAGTGTTAACTCACTACAGGCAAGTTATCCATGCCTCCAGTAATGAGAACGGTCTGTGGCCTGTAATGGAATATATAATTTAAAAAGAATGTATTAATTTTTAGGAATTGCATAGTTACAAAATGATCTTAGATTATTAAAATTATTAAGTTATTCATTATATTTTATTAGCAAAAAATTGCGTTATAAATAGACTTTGCTAATTAAATAAAATTACTACTTTTTACTAGTATAGTACTTTTTCATTTTCTCCGTTCCTAGGCTAATTCTTCAAATCTCTGTACATCTTTACCTTTGCTTTTTTTAAATGGTTTATAAACGTTCTACTTGGTCTTCCACTTTTTCTTCTCTTGTCAACCTTTCCCCTTATGATATTTATAATAAAGTTACCCAATCATACACAGTTTCCTTTATATTAACTGTGTGCTGTACGATTTGTCGTTTCTCTTTAACCGTATCCAGCCAGTACTACGATGATTTCAGATGTATCGTAATTAATTGTACTCTCAATAAAACAACTTAACAACACTGACGGCGCTGACATGATTGGAACAGTTGTAGTTGCTGTACGCATGTCACTTACTTGAATCAGAATGAATTCTAACTTGGATTAAAGGGTGAGTAATCGGACATGAAGATAAGAAAAAATAGTTGCCTATAAATCTGTGTTGCTGTAATGCGCACTCACATCGCCAGTCATCGCCAACAACTGTTGTCTGGTCATCTCGACAGCTGCGCTGCACTTGTGCCCGCATATATCGTTACACCAATCATTATAATTTAATGATTGGTATAACGATAAGTTCTGTCCACAGTTAGTTCTTGTAAGCGTAATTTGAAGAGTGTGTTGTCTTATCTTTACGGATTATACGGTACCTTTCACAGAGCTGAGCTCTATTTTGGTTAAATTTTATAAAACTTTATAGCAAATTTATGGCCATAATTGGGCTGTTTGGTTCCGGGAAGTACCAAAATGCCTTATAATAAATGTTTGTAATCTTAGAGATCCGCGGAAGTTTCGCACTATCGTGAAAGACCGAGATCTGAATAGTATTTTGGCTACTGCAATTCGTTGATAGTCGCGGAACCTATTAACTTCGAAAGTAGTAGCTTCGCAGATACACAAAATATAGTTAATTAATTACATAAAATCATTACAAATTGTAGCCTATATGTTATTCCGATGTATATTCTATATTACTGTAAAGTTTCATCCAAATCCGTCCAATAGTTTTTTCGTGAAAGAGTAACAAACATACATCCATAATCACAAACTTTCGCATTTATAGTATTAGTAGGAGTAGGATAGGATAGGATAAAATAATAATAAAATATTATAATGACGAAATATATATTCTGTCATTATAATATTATATTATTATTTTATCCTATCCTATCCTATAACGTATCCTCCTATCCTAGCGTACGGCCTCCGACAGGTCGAGATGGAGAAACGTTGTGTCTGCCCTATGCCCCAACAGGGGGACTTAGGACTCAGAGAGAGAGAGATAATGACAGAAATTATAAAAAGTAAGTTATAAAAACAATGGATTATCCTGGTGTTTACAAATGTCCAGTACCAGGTGTGTATGTAGATGAGGTTACAAGTAGTGAGTGAGTCACTTGATCGACGTGTGCTAGTAGCGTCGCGTCGTCATGGCGACGCCAGCCGACGTTGCGCGCGCGCGCTCTGATTTATTCACTCGAGCCGGGACGTACTCCGGCCCACATGCGCGGTTTTGTTGCTACTAAACCACAAGCAATAATAATCTATTTCAAATTTATGTGTTGTTTTATTTGAATACTCTAGTACTGCTTTATTAATGTTTCCGAAGAGTTTTCGCACTGATATACCTGTATACTGTATAGATCTATTGACATTAATATTGTTTATATAAATATTGTAGACAAAAAACGAGCAAGTTATTTAAAAAAAAAATAATTTACAGTTTTATAAACTGTAGTATAGCACTAGTATAAAGTATTATATTATTATACTAGTGAAGTAAAAAAAATACTTTTCCGAAAAATTCCAAACTATACATATACATACGAATGGTAAAACTTTCTTGCGACGTGTATTCAAGTTTAGTCTATCTGTGTTTTTTGTATTTTAATATCTTTTGAATTTATTTTTAGGATTTTTTTGTATTTTTTGACATTTTTATTAAGATAGGGAAGAAGAGGCTTTTCAATAGCGCATTACTGAGTGCGGGACTTCCCCATTCTTGAAGGAATCGAAACCCAGATTCTATTACATACATTTGTTTATATAAAATATTGTATTCTCAATTTATTACATTAATATTGCACGAGGAATCGAATTAAAAGCCTAAATAGACTAAAGACATTTTATGTGTGAAAAGTAGGTACCATCAAGTATCTATGAAACTGTGCCGTACACAAAGTTCGCCGATAGTAGCAATAAGTCGTGCGATGCGCGGATGTGCGCACGCGCAGAGGCGCTAGTTCGTTATTAATCACGGTGGATCATAATATCTGCGCCGACGGCGCCGCCCTCTCTGTTTACGTAAGGGTATGGTGCAATACTAGTGAGAAACAATATCATCATCATATTATAATTACTCTTAGAAAAAGGAAATTTGCAAAATGAAATAAATAATTTGTATTTAAGAGGATGTATTTAAGAGAAGAATTAAAGAACATTTCCATTCCATATAAAATATTTATATATGTATGTATTTATTGTATATTATATATATGTATCCTCTTATTTATATAGTATTATATTATATATTATTAGTATTTATATGTTTATAAATGTATGGTTTTATATAGTATGTAATTGCTATGTATATTATTATTATATTTTGTTGTACACTTATTTCTATCCTCACAACTTATCTTATCTCTTTTTCACTCCTGGGTTTACTGGAAGAAACCTCAATTTTGAGTTAAACTCGCCTTTGTACATCTTCTTTCCTTTTAAGTCTTGTATATCGTGTTTTATGTGTACAATAAAATTTAAAAAAAATAATAATTTGCTTCTTCTTAGCGAGTCTCACAGAAAACATTATGATTATCCTCAGGTCAAGTTTTAAAATATTAATTAAAAACCACATTTCTTCAAAGGTATGAAAACTGTATTTTTAATATAACATACTTCTTTTTATCATAGCATGAATAGGAATAGAGTAGAATACCATGGCATTGAATAGGAGGACCAACTCATATCTTGTGAGTGTTTTACGAAGCCACCGTGCAGTAGCAGCATCTACCTGAGTAATAAAACCTAAATTTGCGTTCCCAACCCACCCGCTGAACACCATTTAGTTTTACGGGATTACACCTTTCAATTGTCAGGAAGGCTAATGTCCTACATTGAACTGTTGCGATGGTTTTAATGGTGATACTGCTTTTTGTTTTGTATCCTTGCTTCTGTGTTTATCGTTTTCATTTATTTGTATCTTAATTATTCATACTGACGTATAATGAAGAACGAAATAAATAAATGAATAGATTACAACCACATCATTATACAAATCGAGTGAAAGCGCCTCACAACTATGATAGCTATGTTTGAATATAATGTAAATTATATTGTAATTAAATCATATTATATTTTAAATATTATATTGAAATATGATATTTAAAATTAAAAGATATTTGCCATCGCCTAATGAATTATTTAAAAGAAATAAGCCTTTGTTAAATGCATTTGATTTAATATTTACATTACGCACATTGTAGATATCCAGTTAGTACTCTATGTCTCAAGTTTATACTTTTGTAAATTGCTGAAATGTTCGTTCGCTGAAAATCGTTTTTATTGTTGTGATCCACATAATAACTGCTGTAATCAAAATATATTTACCCTTGGGCCATGCATGCTTGCACGTGCGTGTATTTTCTTAACAAGTCGAATAATTCGCTTCGTTCGCCGAGTCTACTATAAACTATATAAACTGAATGACGTGTTAAAAAGATTCCGATGTTATTGTTTATAATATAAAGTGTAGTGGACTAGCTAACTGTTGATGGAAGCTTTTAGTTGGTAGTTTGGAAGTAGCACAACGTCTATAAAATATATGATTTGATTACATTTCTTTCAACTACGATATGACGTGCCTAATGTTTAGATAGATATACAGGGTGGAATAACAATGAATAATAGATTCTGACAAACAAACATTAGTTTTATTTAATATCCAACTATGCTATTTGTGGTTATTTTATAACAATATAGATGTAAATAAATTAGATTTTTAAATTTTACTATTCATTTTCTCTATCATACTATATTCTCATTCTGAACTGTAAGCCAGAACGTATGTATTATATACTTCGATTTAAAAAATTATAAAAATCTCTTACGCGGCGCCAGCACAGTTTTCTGCACGGGATTCATCTTCACTGTATCAGTTATTTGGCCTGCCTATCGCGTCGGCTTTCGGCCACGAAGTCTTGTGGCATTTACTCTCCCTAGTAAAATGTTGCTTTCTAAGTATACGGGTTCTTTCCTAATATCAAAAGTATTTTTGGGTCCGACGACTATCCGAGGAAGATGTCTATATCGCATTACTCTACCTCAACTATTATTAATAAATATAAGTACTAAGTGTTTTTTATTTTATTATGTGTCATTGTTATATACAGTGCTGTGGATTTCAGTAAATTAATAAATTATTTTTAGCATTTGTTTACAACGCCAACAAACACTGTTCAATCACAGTCATGGACTATTTAATTATTTAGCTATAACACAATTCCTCTGACTATCGCCCGTGGGTTTTAGTAAGGGGCTCCCGCGATACAAATTGGCAGATGCATGTCGCGTAACTTAATCAGAACCCTTCGTTATGCCGGTCGTGCGATCACGACGCATGGTAAATAGCCAGCTTGTATCACTGTTACTGCCTACAGAGAGAGATCTGAGATATTAAAGAATGCTTGTTAAGACTAAATATTTGTTAATTTATAACAGGTTTATTCGACACTAAATATTATATGTTTATATATTTTTTGAAATAATAATATTTGAAGTAATGTTTATATATTTTTTCAAATAATTATTTGTATATAATATTGTTTTTCTGGTTTCTGGGTTGTTGGAGTTAATGAGAAACCCAACCCTATCGAAAAATCGTTCCATTGGATAACGGAGGATCCAGACACATTGTATGAGAATATGAGTAAAAAAAAGTTTTTTTAAATGATACGCGTATTATAGTGAAATATAATAGAAGTGTTCAATATTTTGAAATTCTGATTTCTTATTTAAAACCGTTTAAGGATGACGGAAATAGAGCGAAGTTTAGGCATATTTTTAAGTAAAGAAAAAGTAATTTAGAAATTTTCAAAAATAAGTGAAAGTGGATCAAACTAGGGAAACCAAAGAAAGTCCTATGGCAACATTGATCGCAATCCGTAAATTGTAGTGCACGTGCGCCGCAAACAGGGAGGGATGGATTCATTACTACGAGTAGAACTACAAGTACGTTGTGCCGCACTAATCTCTATGGGAAACCTTTTTATTAAATTGCTGAGCGAGGGCGACCGGCTGGCAGACTTGTACGGGCTCGCCCGTATGATTTATACCGCTGTCGATTAACCTTCATTAAATTAATTTGATTAAATGTAACGAACTATAAAGAATTCATTTGGTTTTCACTTTGTTCACAGCACAGATAAAAATTGTCTTTTATTTTTTTTATAGCAGAGCAGGCAAACGCTATGTGGCCCTGCTTATGCTTTCTACAGCTTGAGACAGTGGGCGGGTGTGAAGTACTGCTTCGACCTGCTTAGTACCCCAATTTTTTGGAAGCCAATTTAGCTTTACACTCCGAATGACTACGGAACTGAACGTCACTACTATATCTATGTTATTCCTATGATAAGAATAAAAAAAATATTAAAAAAACTATTTTATTAGAATTTGAGCTGGAGCGGTAGGGGTAGTAGCCTAGCAAGCTTGAGGTGCGGTGTGTAGCGACACTCACCTTCTTGGAGCAATACGCCTCGCATCCGTATCTTTTTTTCCTCACTATGGCCTCCTGGAGTATTTACAGTTCAGAAATTAAAAATTTTATAATCGTGTTTTAATAATATAGTAAAAGTATGGACATGATGTTCAATTTGTCACATAATAAGCTAGCTATATAAATAATTAGCTCCAACTCATAATGAAAACCGTTGTGGTTAGATTTTAGAACTCGCGCCTTATGACACAGCTAAATCGGCTACAATTTAAATGATTTACTAACATAATTTTTAAGGTGTACATAATTATTAACACAAAAATGTTAAAATATTAAATGTATGGACCAAAAAAAATTGTCTGAAATAAAGATACATTAACAGTGTAACATTTTCGACTATTAAATGTTTTAATTAAAGTAGTTATCAATAGTATGTTATATTTTAAATTACTAGATGTGTTGTATAATGTAATACGTTAATAGGCAATACACGATACTGTTTGTAATGTTTTTATTCATTAGATGGTCTATAAATATATTACTGTGCAACGAAGGGCGGGCGATGTTAGTAGATGCTTGGATTGTGGGAGAGCAGTAGATGTTTACGGATGCTGAGCACGTTTCGCGTAATTTAGCCGACGCGCCGGGGAGCCTCTATGCCTTGAGTGGAAAATCGTGTAAGCGCTCCGGTAGCGAACAGCACACGTCAACTTCAATGCGAATATGTTTGAATGTGGGAAGAAGTGCAACTTCTTGCAAACTTTTCTGTAGGCCATAAATGTATGTATTAATCTCGATGCGAAGATCGCGACCCGCGACAAATGACTCCGTGGACAGCAGCCCCGACTGTGAGCCAATTATGCCTTGAGTAAAAATACTTAAACCTTAATTATGCAATAGAATAAAGAAAATGTCAAAATATAATATTTTGTTATTTTAAGACGTAGTTTAGTAGTTTTAAGTAAAACTTTACTTCGACAAAAGAAAATACGTTTCATTTATCGAACGTCAGTCTGTTATCAATAAACCTTTACCACCATTTCGTAATGAGGTCTGAACGAAGAAAGAAGAAACGGCGAAAGAAACTCCGCAGGTATTCTCTTTTTTATTTTATTTCTTTATAACGTGTCAATGTGTATAGATCAAACTTATAGTCTCGTAGATAAGCCTGAGAACGTTTGGTTATGTTTCAAGTAGGTTTATATATAACGATTTACAAATAGAAATTTATGTACAAATCGACGACAGAAAACGTATTTTCTGTAACTAGAAAATAACGTAAGTATTTTAGTTTTATACACAATTTAAATAAAAAAAAACTGTTTCGACTGGTCTTGGTTGTTTTGAATTTTTTTTAAAAATTATTGAGAGTATTCGACGCATTGCTGATTTAAATAGTGTATAAAAGCAAAATACGTAATTTTCTACTTACAACAAATACGTTTTCTATCGTCGATATATTAAAATTGTGCAGTGTTATTATTACTGTAGGTTTTACTCTCGACGTTTTAGACAGCTATACTTGTATGTATTGTATCTGTAACCCTTTGAACGCGAGTTCCCGAGAGACTCGCCACGCCCGCGCTATTGCAAGCGTCATTGACTTATCCTTTACTATGCACGCCATTGGTGTAGATTTTAACGACTACCGACTTTGTTGTTTTAGTACTAGCGATAATTTATTTTGTATGTGAATGTTAATTATCGGATATTTGAGAGGAGTGAAGAGGATCTGGCATGTTGTAACAATTTTGCTTAAAATAATTGTATGTGCTGTACGTATATACTTATTTATGGGATAGGAAGGCAAGACAAGGCGTGGCAAGGTAGGTAATTGAAAGCAATAACAATGTCGTATCAGTTCGGAAATACTGTTAAAAAAGTCCATCGTACTAGATCGCCATTCATCCGGATGGTATATTAGATTACTGATGGTAGATGATCTGTCCAGCGGAATTTTTGTTTAGAAGCATGTGAGTGAATTTTTTGTCGAAGTTATTGGGAAGTGAGTTAGTGGGTCACTTGATCGTAACCAACCACCACCCTTGAACATTTGCAGTATCTACATACTACGAGCACTACAGATGCGTCGTCTACCTTAGGGTAATGATGTGAATAATGGGAGGGGAACTAGGAAAAATTAAGGATAGGATAAATAAGGGATAAGGAATTATTCCTCTCAACCCATACACTCAACGTACGACAGGGTAACATACTTCCACAGTAAAATACTTCCCCAGTCGAACCGTTGCTGCCATGGCTCTATTATAAATGCTACATTGTATTAATATGAATCGTTTATTGTTGCTGTAGGCCTCCTCAAAGAAGCGCCACCTAGCCCGATCTTCGGCTTCACTCCTTTCAGTCTTCTTGGGGGAGGCCTATGTTCAGTAATGGACTGCCGCAGGCTGTTGATGATGACGATGATTATTGTTCCTGTAAAGTGGTTATCTTATTTATAACTTATATATTGACATATAGTTCATTATGATAAACTTCGGTATTCGTAATATGAGTGTAATTTTTATATTTAGGTATATAATACGAACGAGTAAATCAATATAATTTTCTCACGATCTGCGTTGCTCGTACACCCGTTTCATTTCCGCCGGGCCCGGGCGGAAGTGTGTTCACGTGTTAAACCGGAAGAGAGGGAAACTTTTCATTGAGTTAATGTAAATAAGTGTTATGTATATAGCAGAATATATATTGAATATATGACTTAAAATGATAAAAACGTAAAAATCTTTCTGAAAAATAATACTGCTCAGTGGTTGAAGAAAATGTGTTTTAAGATTCTCGATTTAAATCACGCTCAAAAGTAAAATTAATTTTCGTCCATTGTTTTGAAAACGTGATTTTCTAATTCTTGTCTTATAGTATAAAAAAAAACATATGATTGGATACGGGAAGATTAAGATATGAGCGTACCTTCCGCCTCGTACGAAATGAATCGGAAGAAATGGCGTAGCCATATGATATGTCAGCAGACAGCAAATTTATTTTATTAAGTTGTGACAATTTACAGGTGAAGTATGGATGGAGCATAGTAGGTCTCACTAGGCAGGCCTGTGTGAGACCTTCCGATTCGGTCATTATTCAAATTTGAAATACATATATAAATACACATAAAAAAGTACATACATATATATTTATACACTCATACACACACATATATATATATATATATATATATATATATATATATATATATATATACATAATAAAATAACGCAATATAAGTGCCAGCAAGTGATGCTACTACCCTGTAAAAAAACATATCAATTTGGTCGATGAAGTATACGTGTATATAACGTGCATGTGCTTTATGTATGTAAGGATTGGTAAGGCGCTTATGATGGAAGGTCGTGAATTTGTATCTACCATTATGCCATTGGTTACAATGGGATGAACGGGAAGCTCGGTCACATGTTACTGCAGTTCCGGCGGCGCTGTCCCTAACTGGGATCTGATCGCGATATTAGAGGAGTTAATTTTTTCCAATTTCTCCTTACTCAATCATTTCCTACGACCAATTGGCTCAGTGGTTCCCTCCACCCGCGGAATCAATGGTCGCGGGTTCGATATGTATGAATTACAAATATTTATTCCGTGGTATCTGGTAACTCCGCCAATCCGCATTGGACAAGCGTGGTGAGTTAACGTCCGTTCCTCCAGAAATGGAGAGGCCCGTGCTCAGCAGTGGGACATAGTATATGGGCTGATAAAAAAAATCCATTTCCTAGCACACACACTATTTGCTCAGTTTGAATGGTTAACAAGAATTCTAGTAGGTAATATTGAAATATTGATATTTTTTTCAATATACCCAATTTATATGACGCCCTCGTTAAAATATTTAAATGTACATGTAACATGGCACGCGTTACACAAGCGGCCGAGCCGCCGCGCCACGTGCCGGGGACACCGCTGTTTATACTGCATGCATGGCTTCGATGGCCTTTTACACTTACATACAAGCTGATAAAGTAGTATAGGGGTTGTTTTGTTCTGTGCGGTCATCGTTCTGGAAATAACTCACCGTGGAGTATAAAGATTTTATCTTTGTAAGAGTAGCAACAAAATAAGTTGTCCTAGAATCTTAGGGTAGCCTTTAAATCCATCGTTCTCGAAATTTTATCAAGCTTGCAATGCCTATTATCTAAAAGAAAACTGATTTTTCAAATGCTAGCAAAGAAAACATTTTATGCCATTGCAAATAGTTTTTATTATTTACTTCCTTACAATTTTAATGTAGGTAAGTAGGTTACTTCACAAGAAGTAATAAAAACGATTAAACATTACATATATGACATTGTAAATACTTAATAATATATAATAATAAGCGAATAGATGTTTATTCGGACTGCTACGATACTTTCGCTCAAAAATACTCTTGATAAGCATTAAACTGCTTCTGTATAAGACCTTGTTGGGAACCATATTGACATACGGCTCGGAGTGTTTGATCCTGTGTTGGAAAATTAGCGATAGCGTACACTTTACAATCATGAGCTATATAAGCTGTACAATGAGCCGAACGTCATCAAAACCATTAAATTTGGACGCCTTCGTTAGGCTGGGCACGTGGTACGGACGAGACTAGAGTACCCAAACGCTTACTCGACGGCAAACCGTAGAAGCCGCAGAAAGCCTAAGATCAGAAGGCTTAATGGAGTCGAGGACGACTTAAAGGTAATCGGTGTGAGGGGCTGGAGGGAAAAAACTAAACGAAGAACCGACTGGAAAAATTTACTGGACCAAGCTAAGGCCCACCCGCGGCTGTAATGCCTTGATGATGATGATGAATATAATAATACAATAGTGGGTAGGTTGATTGTGTGGAAGGTTGTTAAATATGGGTCGCGTTTTATAAAATGTGTACACCAATAATCGAATACCTGTCGAAGAGACGAAGATGGAGATGGCGGGTGATATACTTCTTTGCGTAGATACCATTATTTGTTGTTAGATGCCAATCCTAGCTAGAAAATCTGTTTTACTTATGCGGAGGTAATTAACAAGAGGTATTGAACCTGTGCTTTAAAGAATCGCATAGGCTACTTAGCTAATATTTTTTTTTTCAATTTTTTCAAACAATTTTTTCGTTCGGCGTTTAATAATTATTATACCATCATAATATTTCTTTCTGTTGTTGAATACGAGGTAACTATAGACAGCAGTATCTACCTGATTAATTAAAATAATCGGCCTTCCTCATTCGCTGGCCAAGCGTAGGGATTATGGCAAATAACCTCCATTTGGAGGCAATCCAATGTTCATTTTTCATTCAATCATGTTCATGATTGTTAAGGATACAAGCAATATATCCTTAACAATCCACTGGTGATTTGATGATTTAAAATAAACGAGAATTTCAAAGGAATCAGAAATAGAACTTGGTTCGCTTACGTTAGAATTAACATTCATAGAGTGCGTGCCGCTTTCAGCTATGGCGGCTTAAAAAATTGTGCTCAGAAAATACAAATTGTATATGTAACACACTAAAATGATAATGCAGTGTTCCATTGTGTGTCAGTTGTTATTCGTCACGGTTCGAATCGTTGCGGAGTAATGCTAATCGAATCAACACTCGAAAGTCGAAAGGCACTTGACGCATGCGTTGTCAGCGGACGGGTCGTAAACGACGGAGAGTTTCATGAGTGAAATGTTCAAAGAATGTTTGGCTTATTAAGTCTTCCTATAAAACCATAGTATTATTATATGCACGTAGTTGTTATTAATTTTTACGAACTTGTTAGGTTTAAATACAAAAAATTATTTGATCGTATATTTCTTCGTCCATTTTTAGCAAAAGTAATCCTTAATATTAATAGGAATAGCTATATGTATACTCGTATAATGGAAGAGGAATAAAGAAGTAAAAAATGGGGAGAATGATTTGTCCTCATTTTTTACGTCTCATCGTATGACATTTTCGACACAAATACGCTCTCTTCATAATCTGATCCTCGCTCATTTGCTCAAATTGACCGAGCCAACGAAGTCGATGTGCCTTAATCTCGCCCGTAATGTTTGGCTGGTGCACTAGGTCTTCTGTTTCGGCGTTTTTTCGGATCCTCCATGGCCCATTCTCTCTTATCACCATCGCTGCCCACGATGTTATTACATAGATAATTTTCCGCTCGGCCACTATTAGAAGTACTCCTCAGCAGAAGTACCAAGCTGAGAATATACAAGACGGTGATACATCCCATTTTGATGTATGAAGCCGAAGTTTGGACACTCATACTTAAAGAGCAGAATAAACTATAAACTATTAGTCACTGAATGTGAAATTGTAATTGGTGTCAGCTTAGCAGAAAATTGTATAATTTATGGCGTCTGGCGTTTCTTTGCGAAAATCCATTATAAAGATGGACAGTCAAACTTTCTTTGCTAAGATTTTCGAGCACCAATCAGAAAAACAATATAAAGTGTTCGTGAAGAAGAGCATAGAGAAGTATTTACATCGTTGACAGTCCTTTCTCGGTAAGTGTTTCTCTATAGACTTCTTAGCAAATACAATATTATTGCTCTGATTTTTGTTCGCGGATCTTAGCAAAGTAAGTTTGAATGTGCATTTTTATAATGGCTTTCCGCAGAGAAACGCCTGACTTCGTAAATTATACAATTTTCTGCTAAGCTGATACTAATTACAATTCCACCTACGCTATGTAACTAATAGTTTATAGTTTATTCTTCTCTTTTAGTATAAGTGTCCAAACTTCGGCTCCATACATCAAAATGGGACGTATTACCGTCTTTTATATTCTAAAATTGTATATTTATATGTTAGGTTGTATGTAAGCGATCAAGGAGATAAATTTGAGACGTGTCAGTGTTTAGCACGTGTCCGCGACGTCCGGGACCCGTGACGAATGACGAGTGCTCCAATATTTGTTCGGACAGGATGTTTGCGTGTAACGCTAAGGGACTAAAAGCTAAGAAAATATTTAAAATTGAAATTTTACTGGCACACAAAAAACCATGCTTGTTATTGAGAGCGATAGGACCTATACATATTTCACAAGACAACGTGAAGCATCCTATCTTTAGGAACACCATGATTGGAAGATAAAGCTCAATTAGCCCATTTCATTTTATGTTCGCCGCTAATGTTTTATATGTTTTTTCTTTTATTAAAAAAATAATCTAATAATACCGATACGATCCACCAATCTTTACCAACTGAGCTACTGCTGTTTTTTTTCTTTGTGTATCATTATCATCAACCTGTGGTTGCGTACTGCTGGACATAAACCTCCAGAATATGGCCCGATTTTTGGCCACGTGCATCAAGTATCTGCCTACCCCACGATACAAGTAGTCTCACAATCTAATAAGGGTATCCTATATTATGTTTGCCAAATTTCATTTTCCGTTACACCGCTAGTCTACGCTAGTTTTTTTTATACGTTAGTTTGACCTTTTTACGTAAGCATAGAATAAATTTTAAAAAGTTAGCTCGTAATGACAAAGGAATGTTTCTGTAACAAGAAATTTGTAATTTTAATTCTGTTACCTAATCGCATTACGATTGTATTGAAATTTTGTTTTGAAGTATTTGTTTCTAAGACTTCTTTTTATCCCTCGGAACGAAAACTTCCCTTTTCAGCTCTCTGAAAACTTAAATAACTTTGTTACATTTTTCGAGTTTTAGTGTGATTCGAATGTTGCAATTATACAGTATTGTTGATTTATAATAAATTATAGTTATTACTAGTCATAAGTTTAAAGTTCTACATAGTGTAGGTTACAAGCAAATTTCTGCCAAAAATGTTCACAATTAGAAATTACAATTCATTTAAATAAAAAAAAATTATTTTAGAAATTATTTTAGATGATATTTTACAATTACAGATTAAAAGAGTTGGTTTAATCACAAATATTACATTGATACAGTGATAACTTAATAATAACACCAGAGAAGCTATAATATATTAAATTTAATTTGATTTTTAATTTTGTGATTTATTTTCAACGATGTAGTAATGCCTGCCTATTTATTGTAATATGGAATAATTTGCCCTTAATCGCTATGTAGGATAGGTGTCTTAAACCGGTAGTGTTGTAATTAATGTCTAGCCTTAGTTTTATGGTGGTTATATCACCATTACCTGGTAAATTGGTAGGGTAAACATGTACAGAATAGGTTGACGGTTGAAGAGCTATATATAAATAATAAATAAATAAATACCTTTATTTTCAGAATTTTACATATGTAACAGGACTATAAATCCCACACTAGGATTCCCTGTGTTATGGGAAACTGGGCTCTTCCCTTAGTTATTAACACAATTTTAAAAATAAAATCATAATTAAAAAACACAGTAATGAGAATGCAAAAAATATGAATTTAGTTATATGTATATATAATGTGGATTGGTACCTTACATCCTATAGAAACAACAATGTATTGCAAGGAAAGGAGAACCGATGGATAACCTACCCTATATTAAACAACTCATATCATCTCAGCAAACATTGCAGCAAAAAGTTCTGTTATGAGTTGTGCGTTTCGGTTATCGCCGATGTCTTTTTTGTAGCCGCATTTCGTAATGTCACATTATTTGTGGCTATAAATAACGTTGGCCTGGTTCGGGATGCTGCGTTGATTTCGGTCGGTTATCGCGGACCCTTATCAGGCGGAAGGCGCGCTCTTGACCCCGAGCTGATAAAGCTCGCAACCATAAACGAGCAGCTGACAGGATAGCTGCGGGAACGATTCCACGAATCTGTATAGATACACATTATATATACACACACAGATATATATATATATATATATATATATATATATATATATATATATATATATATATATATATATATATATATATATATATATATATATATATATATATATATATATATTGTAATAAGTACATATTTGTATAGAAACGTTTGCTTTGAATTTTTTTTCATATTCATATGTTCCACTGCTGAGCAAGGCGCTTCCTCTTTTCTGGGGGAATGGATGTTAACCCACCACTTCCAAGACGGATTACGGGACACCCAGATTCGGAATAAATCCCTGTAGACACTGTAGTATTTATCACGATACAGGAATTGAACCTACGACTGAAAGCATTACCTTGACTGAGCTAATTATGTCATTAATTCTGTTTATGTGGTTTCAATAGCGAATTTACTGCAGGATGAAAGGACCGTCTTATACGGGGAAGTATCGCACTATCGTGGAAGAGATCGGGTGACATTGTCATTTGCGAGTTTGTATCTCCGTGTATTCCGATTTCCAAAAATTTACCTACTATTTCGGGACCTGCTTGCTCATTCTTTTTATGGAAGAGAGACACTTGAATGTGTCACCGCTACCCATGAATAATTTTAAGATCACTGCAGATGCGTAGCGTAAGGCGTAAGGACCGGGGAAGTAAAGGAAAGGAAATGGAGCTGAGCTTACTATATTCACCGTCTAAACGCGGTAATGTAGGGAAAAAAAGAAGAGAAGAAGATTTGATCATTCTTGGATTGAGCTTACCTATTTATACCCCGGAATTGCTCCACCAATAGTAAGTTTACTTTATTTTCTATAAGAAAATTACGGTCAGATACGAGATTTTAAAGTCAATTCAAGACTCATTATTATTTATCAGTATTATCATCTATATAGTCGTAACAGTTTACTGCTTAACCCTTATACTACCATCGTCACATATATGTGACAAACTATTTATGAACCCATTTAACAAATGGAATTATTTATCTATACCCCGGTGTCACTTATACGTGTCAGTATATAATTTTATTCATTTCGCTTATTTGAAACGTTATAAATACATCCCAAAACGCTTAATAATAGTTGGTATCATGTTTAAATAATAAAACGACTGGGCTGTGGTGGCGGTTTTTCTCCTGACGCCCTGGTAGCGAACGCGTTAAATGGTCTTCCCACAAAATTGAGGAAACACTCCTCATATTGTAATTTCCATACTTTCTAGCTTCCAGAATTTCTAGCTTAATTGGAAGAACATGTTGTCTTAAATATGTCATTAACATTTTATCGAATGTGTATTATTATTGTTCTTATTATTTTTTCTTATGACATGTTGACAACATGGAGCACTCTTAGAGTAAAATACTTCAAAACGTTGTTGCTCTCAAAGTAATCTAAGTAAAAGATAAACCGAAAGAGAATTTAAAAAAATGGAAAAGGTATTAGACGGTTGTCGTCATGTGTCCTCATTTAAGTAGAATGTAGCAACGCACTTCCAATATTTTGACACTTCACAGCTTTTAAGATAAAAATGGAACAAATTCATCGCTTGTAGTTGAGATATTTACCACTTTTGCGCTGTTATCTTTTATGGAAACCTATGAAGAATCTATTTGAAATTCTGTCAAGTATTCAACATTAGGAATCAGAAAAAAAGAAAAGATAATGAACAGTCATAAAGTATTAAAATATATCGCTCCAAATACATTTTGCTTGTGTTAGAGAAAATTGTTCATATCAATAGTAAAATAGTATAATAGATAAAAGTGAACCTGCGAAAGATCTGAGATCGTCTAGCACTTAACTAAGAATTAAGTTATTAATATTTAAGATTAATGTATAATTTTCTGTACACTAATCCGACATATGTTTGGTATTCAATTTATAAATGAATTCTCATTATTATTTATGATTTTTTAGTTTTATGGTCATTTATTTTAAAAAATTATTATGTAATTAATAAAATATGAGAAAAAAATCAATTACGCGACCCTGCCAGGATTCGAACCTGGAATCTTCTGATCCGTAGTCAGACGCGTTATCCGTTGCGCCACAGGGCCTGTCTCTGAAATTTCAAATTTATTGTATATAAGCAGAATAAAATAAGTAAATTTCAATAATTAATTTAAGGTTATGTCGGTGTTTCTTCTTATTTAATATGACATAAATTAAATTTTTAATGTATTTTTTCACGTTTGAATAATTACAATGTTTAATTATTATTTATGAATAATTGATTCATTTTATAAAAACTCTTGAGACTATTTAAATAATTAATACGTCATTACGTTAAAAAAGGTCGCGTGTCTGCCCCGTGGCCTCGTTAGTGTGCATTGTGTCCGCACGCGGCGCTACTGAACTCTTTATAGTTGTACATTTTATGTAATGGTACATAAAAGAAATAAGATAAAACAATTTTATTTTATTTATCGTTTGAAGTTAAATTATTAAAAACTACTCTATTTAGTACTCTAACTATATTACTATATTAAATAATTATTTTATAATACAATAATTATAATAAAAAAGGTACTTAATATGGTAGTATAGTAAAATTAGTATGTAGAGTATATATATATATATATATATATATATATATATATATATATATATATATATATATATATATATATATATATATATATATATATATATATATATATATATATATATATATATATATATATATATATATATATATATATATATATATATATATATATATATATATATATATATATATATATATATATATATATATATATATATCATGTAATCCATTAAGGTGAGTATTAAATAACGAAAGTTCTTGAAACATTTCTTTTTTATTCAAAGAGTTTTTGGATTAATGTTTACTTTTTTAAACTTTTATTTAATATTAGTGTGTTACGTAGGCTATGGGTATATTAAATAGCGTATGAATATCACAAGAACCATTATGAATCGTAAATTAGTACGACAAGGCTGCTATGCCCATCAACACGTCGTCGCCAACGGCTTTACGGACAAATGCCGGGTCGTGTTCTTGTTTTTCTCATAAAAAAGACGGTTTATTGCGGTTTATAATAGCTGAAAGGTGTTAAAAGATTTTGACATCTAGGCATGTAGTTGATGCACAGAGAAAAGATTTATAAGATGAAGTAGATTTCCGGATTGTAAATATTTCAGCAATTTCACTGATTCTATAATATATAGGAAATTTACGTATTGTAAAATATTTTTTTATTTGCAAAATTATCGTATTCGGAATCAAAGGTCTCGAGTTAAATTTCTGTATCAGGATAAGTATATATATTTATTATCCAAGTCCTCATAGTAAGATATATAAGGGCTGTTGAAGAAATTGTAATGATGAAAAATCAATGACATGGGTACATCAGTGGCATTTGCATTGTTATTCTAATTACGAAAAACACAAAATCTTCTCGAGATTTTTTAATTAAATTTTAGTTGGGGTGATGTGGTACTCTTGACAGTGAAAACTATGTTAATAAATTAGATGAATAACTACGAATATATTATCGACTTGCAAAAGTGATTCTTATATCCGGGTACAGGCTTGTTTTTATCATAAAAAAAGCATTAAAAATGTTCACTGTTTTTTGATTGCAAATATGTATATTTATAAGTCAATATGATAAAAAAGTATTTTTTTTTCGACACGAATTCTTTAATTCTTAAAAGTATATCTACATAAATAAATGATTTTTGTAACTAGAAACGATGTTTATTACTAGATCTTGATATGGGGCAGCTGAGATGCGGTAGGTATAAATTAATAGTGTTTTTTTTAAGGATAAATTATGTATAACGAAAGTAACAATAATTGAAAGACATCAAAATATGCTAACAATGTGAAGTTGTGAAATTCTTAACAGTTGTTCTTAAGCCGAGTCACCGCGAACTGGCCGAAAGAGGTGAGAATTGCGTGGGACGTCCGTGGGAAACACAAACACGACAGTTCAAAGTGATTGCGTTCCCACAAAACTGTGTACTTGTTTACTATGACTGGACCATCCCTGACAAACTGTTTATGTCTTACGATGGGCTTTAAACAGTATTGCTTGAAGGTACATTTCACGATAGGTAAGAGTAGGTGTAGTTGCAAGAAAGGATAGATCCCGAAAGACGAGATGTGGTCGACACAGAATTCGCGCGACTTAAAATCATCCTTTCTGTAGATGCTGTTCTTTCTATAATAAACAGGAATTTGTGGTTTCAAGTAATATTGATGCGAGTGATCTTGCAGTGGAAGGCATATTTGATTTTATAAAAAACCCAAAAAATTTAAAACGTTGGCGAAGTGTCTGGAACCAGATAGATAGTTATCATTTTTAAAAGTAAAGGCGCTAGCTTTGAAACCAGTTCGCATGCGTTCCACGCAATTTGAATCGAGCAAATATCTCAATGTTACATTCTATAGCACGTTTTCCAGGTATTATAAATACATAATAAACAAATGAATGAAAGTCGGTATCGGTTTTCTGGCGCCGTAAAGTCGTGGTATGTTATATGAGAAGTTTGTGACTACCGATCGTTGTATAAGTTATCATATAAAAATTTGTGTATGATGAATAAAAGTAATGGTAGCTTAATGGGTCGTACACCGGTACCTGTGTACCTTTATCTTCCATATATTATATGAAATAGGAAGGCAAACGAGCCAGAAAGCAATGCGCTTTGCTTTCTGGAAATCAATATCCAATATTGATACTCAATGTCCATAGACATCTGCAACATCAAAGACATTGCAAAAGCCAGCCTCTTAGACATATGTATGCTTGTTTTTTTATGGGATAGGAAGGCATTTTTGACTGTCCACATAGTGATGGATTTCCGCAAAGTAATGCCTGACTCCATTAATAATCTTGATAAACACTCCAAATGAGCTGAAAATGTGTAGGACAGACATATATAGACCAATAAGTTGTGCTTTTGCCTTCGCCGATATGTATTTTATTAATACACTTATTACTTTATCGTGTCTTTTTTATTGTAGGACAGTTGGTACCGACCAGTTGTTTGAACTAATAGACTAAGCGTCTGGTGTCCGATTGTCTCATCATCCCTAATGCATGCACATGTCGTTGCATCAACTTTTCCGCCCTTGCAATACTATGAATATAACGCCAGTACAATTTGAACTACTCCGCCCCCTCTGATCTTATTTTAGGAGGGCGCGGGGTATTCTTGGGTGTGTTATGAGGGGTCATTACATTTCGGCTGTTTATGGTATGGTTTATACATCGCACATTGTGTTGCGCCATATGGAGTATTAGCGGGACACTTGGGACGTGCTGTATACGGGATTGGTTCGAATAGGAACAACTGTCGGTTTACTTGCGCAAACTGCTTTTTACTGATGACGAACCTAATTGGACTCTGAGAAATAGTGTATATATTATGTAACAAATACTGCGTTGGGTAGGCTAGGCATTGACTTGAGTCAAGTCTGCTGTTCGGAAGACATCGATAACAAATGATAATTGTTTATCGATTTTGATTATCTTAAACGGGCTAAACGATCGCGGGTCTGAATTGCAGTATATAATTTAAATAAACTGAATGATTGTTAATCTCCGGTAAACAGCAATAGAGAAAAAAAAACATTCAAGAAAATATAATAAAAGTCATCACTTAAGAAACTTTTGTAAAGTAAACAATAACAACATTAAAATTATCATTACTCAATTATATTTTTCGCCATGACAAAGATAACATCTATATATTCATATTAGGTGACATCATCAAAACGTACAACTGTGTAGCCCTCGAGGAGGGAGTCAAAAATATTCATTTCGTCCGCAATATTTGTACATTAGAGGTCTCGCCTCACTACGTCCCTTTTTGTCCCCGGGCTTGACTCCGTATCTTTATTTCCTTGTGAAGGGAAATTTTCCCCTACTACGTTATTAAAGCGAACGAGAAAAGTCTCTCTTGCAGAATTTATATAAAATATTTTTAGTATAATTTTGAAGTAAATTAAAATAATAATATTTTAATTCATAATAACACTGCTGTGAGTTTTAATTCATGGCTAGTTTAACTATTAGGATGGTTATACTACTATAAGTGGCATGGTAAAGCGTCATACATTGTACGATCGTTATATTACATTTAAATATATATTATTTAAATGTAATGTAACGATTTTTTTAATAAAATATTGATAATAAAATATTTAAAAACAAATGTAAATGACCTCTTCCAGACTGCTGGTGAAACTGATTTGGGTATTATATTTTGTTTTTATTATAAATTTGGTTATAATAAAGGTGTCAAAACGTTTTCATTGCTAATTATTTTACAGTGCAATCTGTGGATCAACTGCAAGCACTAAACATCTTTTAGAATGCTACTGAACTTGCCGAAATACTGTAGTACCCCGAACATACTTGCTGAAACATGAACTAGTGACTTTTGTATCATCAAGCTTAAAAGTATTACGCCACCTGGGCACTGTATGTCCTTGACGAATAGTGTTAAAAGTTATAAGAGATGGGTTTGTTTGTATAATTTTACAATACTACACAAACAAATTACCTATGACTGCAATTTGCTTTTGTGCCAAAAAAAATAATGAAATAAAAAATAAATAATCATCTTGCTTTTATATGGTATGTCTGGCTACAACGGTAGGGGCTTTGTAGGTACTGGTAGGGTGTAGTGAGGGTCTTCGTTGTAGCGAAGCAATGAAACCTTAAATCCCTGGTACGGACTCGTAATCCCATGACGAAAAGTTATTTCGCGCAGGGGTGGCAGTTGCCGAAGCTAATGTGGTTTAGTGTTTCATTTAGAGCGCAAATTGTGTTTTTATGAAAAGACAACGTTGTTTTTCCCATGTAATCTATTTATGTGTACAGTTTTTGGGGTTAATATGACCTACTATTTTTTTTTCAACCCATATATATATATATATATATATATATATATATATATATATATATATATATATATATATATAGTGTGTGTGTGTGTGTGTGTGTGTGTGTGTGTGTGTGTGTGTGTGTGTATAATCTCCACACTTGTCTAAGATGGATTGGTGGGACACCCAAACTTGAAATATTAAGTAACATAAATACCAGTGAGTCATATGTATTCGTATATTTGTATCGATATGTTAATCGAACCCCCGATCAATGATTCTAAAAGCGGTATCTTTGCCACTGAGCAAATTATGTCAAATAATATACAATCTATACATAATACTTAGAAACCGCCTTCTTTTTTTAATATTAAAGTATATTATTAAAAAAAAAAGAACGCACTTTATACGTTTCCCTCCTATATATAATAAATATGATTTATTTGTGCAAAATTGAATTGTTAAAAAACTTATTGCTATTTCCAAGTTAACCATTTTTTTATTCTATATATATTTTCGACAAACGAAAATTCTTTTGAATTTTGTTAAAATTGTTATATTATATTACATAAAATAATAATAATTTTATATTATAATTATATCTAATAAAATAATTTATTGAATGTTCTTTATAAAGTTATATAAAACAAACTTACATAAACTATTTATAATAAAATTTGTGTCTTTTATTATTGTTATTAATGGATGTATTACTTATTTATGTATTAATTATCATATCAACTGCACCATCGTAGTCAGAAAATGTAATAATTTTCTTAACCGAATAAAATCACTACGAAATTAAAACAAAGCAGTTTCATTTTAAGCTGAATAAAGTGCAGTTGTTTGTCTCTGGAAGTTATATATAGAGATTATCATACAAAGTACCATACTATTTTCAGGTTTTTCAAAAATTAAAAGCTTTCTATCATCAATTCTTTGATTGATTTTACTATATTTCATTGAAATTACTCGAGATTGTAAAGGCAACACGCATTCACCGAGTATGGAAAATACTAATTATATCTAAATTATTAAAGCCGGTTATATTTTGTGTATAAATATCATTATAATTACTAAATACTTTTGATAACAGTGCATGTTTACAAAATTCAATGGTCAAAATCAAGGCAGATATGTAGAAAAATGTCGCTTGGTTGTGGCCCAAGGCTGGTGTTTTTTATTCTAAGTACTCGTAAATGTATTTTATTACACATCGATAATCGGCAATTTATAAGTATTACTTAACTGGAATGGCGTTGTTAGACGCAACCCTGATTGCAGTAAAAGCATTCAATGCCGTGGGCGACGCACGTGCACTCCGTTTAATGAGACACTGGCTGGAGAGACAGCCATCTTTACAGCAATCAATGCGTGGGATGCTGAGTTTTTATTTTTATCACAAGGCTTTATCAGTATTTTTATATGTGAGCAGTATCATTTAAAATATTTAATTTAAATATTTTTTTAGTAAAAATTAAATCCTTTAATTAATAAATAATTAATTAATAATAAAAAAAAGAATTAATTAATAAAAAAAAATTAATTAATTAATAATAAAAAAAAGAAACGTATTAAAGAAAAAAAAACCATTGTTAGTAATCCGCAGTCGGTAGGATTCGAACCTACGCTCCCAGAGGGAATCTGATTTCTAGTCAGACGCCTTAACCGCTCGGCCACGACTGCTTTAATAGAGTTGGCAAAATTAGACATATCTTGATAATTAAGGTTTGCACGAAACTACAATATCAATACGAATAGTCTTAGGAATAACAAGTTGATGAACTTATTCACGGGAACATGAAGATAATATTTATGTACCCGTCATACAGTAGTGACTACTTTCTATTTACTCAGCTGTAATTCAGGCAGTGAAGCAAAATTAACGGAGCGAGAAATCCCCGGTCGGCCCATAACCCGAATGCGGTTTTATGATTATAAGATACACACGCGCGCGTGTTTAACGGCGAAATTAATCACTTCTCATGAGCATTGGCCTTATCTATTTTAGTTTGTTATGAAGTGGAGAACTCTTAGAGCGGCTACTTCGAATTTGTTTCAGATTCAAAGTGACAGGTGCTATCGACCCGCTAATGACCGTCGCGAACATTTATTACGCACATCTTAAATTCATTTCTATCTAGAAAACAACATTTTATGACTTTACAAACGGTATCTTTCAGAAGAAAAACATAAAGGTAAATAAAAATAGTGCGGTCACGGTTTTTTTTAATAATAAAGGTGAAATACTAATAATCTTTGCAATTTATTTATAATATATATTATTTATACACTATAACATTTTTTCATATTGTCCTTAATAATAGTAATATCCACAACAAAATACATATAACTAATTAGAAGTATCAAAACTTAATTAACTTCTTTAACATTAATCCCATCTGTCCATATGGATTCTGCTGAAAAATAGACGAGGTTCAGAAAATAATCAGTAAGCATGCCTTTACGGATTATTTTATTCGACCTATACGGCTCGCTTTTGTAAGTTGGGCTGCCCGTGGATCTCCGTGGGTATCAGGCGGTGGCAGAAAATACATTATATATACATTTAATATGTCACTGCAGAAGAAAGTAAACGTATCTGTCTACATACATAGTGTTCACAAGCACTCATTAATAAGCAATCCTTAAGACTAGAATTTTGGCTACAAACATGCGGGACTCCAATTATATACTGAACTTTAACGTGTAAAAAACAGTCAAGAAGTAGAGTATGAGATACTCTACTCCTTGACGTTTCTTTTTGGCGTTGGCCGGGCATCGTACAAATTTATATCATAAATATATTTATATGTGAAGAAAAACCTTTTACCTGTTTTAAGCGAATTGCACGCCCGGAAGAGTATGAAATTTTGCATAATCAAATTTTATATTGTAGTGTTTTCATTTTTTTATATTAGTGTATTCATTGTAGAAATATAATATAAAAATTTCGAATTTCTGGCGAGCACTAGTGATTATAGAGTGAGATGCCCAGTTTTGTGTTCATCATAACTCCTGTTTGGCGTAGTTACTAGGACTATATGTTTTAGCGAGACATATATTCAGCACCTGGCTGCTTACAGGACGTTGTTAAGATTTATTACAATTTCACGACCTAAGTAGCACAGTCGTGAGGAGTTTCTTTGAGCGAGTTCTATTATTGCATTGAGTTAATTGGCAGGATATCTGTCTACGAGTAAATTGTGTTAGTTATGTAGTGAGATTGACGACGTACCAGCCGATAGTGAACTCATATCTTCAAAGATTTTTTTTAAATACAAAAAGTTGTTAAGAAACGAAAATTAGCTTTTAGTGAGTTCCCATTGGATATTTATTCATATTGGACTTTCAGAGTTAATTGATCACGGATTTGATTCCCGCATCGTTAAATATACATATGTACGTATGTACGTCCAAGTATTTTTTTACGAGTTTGGGTACCCAGCCATTGGTTCATAAAGCTCCATATTCAGAAGTGAAGGATATATGAGCTGAAACGTTTAAAAAATTGTAAAGGAAAGGCGAGGCACCGTCTGTCGTTATAAAAATTGTACTTTTTTTTAACAGCCCATGTATGTCCCACTGCTGAGCCCGGGCCCCTTCATTTCTGGAAGAACGACATTAACCCACCACGCTTGTCCAATGCGGATTGGCGGGGTTACAATATTCGGAATAAATATTTGTAATCCATACATATATTTATTTCGATGTGGGGATCGAAACCGCGATTAGTTATTCCGCGGGCCGAAGCTTCCGTCACTGAGCCAATTGGTCGTCTATTGCACTTTAATGTTCACAAAACAAACGAGGTGCGCGTGAACAAACGTTTTATATTTAGAACGAGACGATTGCAGTGGCACATTATTGTGGCCGCCACCCGTCCACACTGTTAGTGTCACGTCAATTCGGTCAGCTCGCAATTCATATTGATTTGTGGCTACACCTCAACGCGCTAATAAATGAAAACGTATCAAAGTTTAACGGCTTTTTATATATCATATCATGTAAAATTTATCTTTGAAATCGGGCTCAGTTCTACGATTTTTTCGAACACGGGCTGATTCGAGCAGGGCCTTTTCACTTCGACGAATAATATAAATGTCTATATATTTAAAATTAGCTATCCATAGTATAATCCTGGATAACAGGGGCTTTAACAAAACATTTGATTCTTCAAACAATAATTTGGTGCTCCCTTAAATTACCGGTTTCCCCCTCTCCCGAGATCCATGGCTGGAATGAAATCTGCCTCTTTTGAAACGTTGTATAGGATACATTTTTCAAAGGCTGCACTTCAATAAAGGCATTTTCTGCAATGCCTTTAGTGCTGCAGGTGTTTATGGGTGCATTAGTTTGATTTCCATTAAGCAACACACTTGCTAGTTTTCCTTCTTTTTTCTTAAAAAAAAACTAAATGTTTAACTAAAACTAAACATTACTTTACAATTAAAGTTAATATAAAAAAATAAAAAGTTTAACTTGACTGAAAACTTGCTCTAAAAAACTTTTGAAATAACTTCGGTAAGTTCCACTCGTAATGAAATTTGTCGATTGCAAAATTTAGTTAGTTCGGTATATCATGTAATAAATTTCTCAGAACTATCAAACAATTGTCTTGACATTCGCAATAGTTGAAATTTTCGTTCAATGTTTAAATAATATTTCTTAAACTTGCCTTTCTTATAATTTATAATTTTTGGATAACTTCTATTTAAGTTCTCAAAATATTTACGTTATATTTAAAAACATTTACAATATTATAAAAAGTAACTCTATACATAATATATAAAGGTATATGAAGGTAATTGTTACAGTTTTTATATCCGAGAGAACATCCGAGTTAATTTATAATGTATTTCAAACTTTTAACTACTATAAAATAATTGTAAAAAGAAATTACCCAATGTCTTACGTGATAATGATAAATGTTGTATATAATACATACTTGAATTTAAAAATTTGTTACAAGGGACTGTCATCATCCTCACCTTGCGACAATCTAATACCGGACATAGGCCTCTTCCAAAATGCGTCAACTATTATGAAATTTCGGCCTCCTCTTGTCAGTTCTCCGACAGATATGACAAGCCTTTTTCTACCACGGCTTGCTAAATCGAAAAGATCGGCTTTGACTGTTGAGTAGATTTCTTTATACAATTACTAAATTTATTTTTAGTATATAGTCGTGTATAGTCGTAGCGATGTCAATACATTACATAATTTTAAGCCTAAATTGATCATATCCTTATATCTAGTTTTAATAAGTTTCCATATTTATATTTTCTTAAATATAAAAATTTTGCATATTAAAAGTAAAAATATAAAAACTTAAAGGAGACAATGAACAATTCATTTAAACAGTTACTGTAAAAATGAAGTAAGATACCGTATTTGATATTTATACACATAAAAATAAATGTTTCTTATTGTTCATCCTCTATGCGTTCCTTAACTAATGTAACGTAATATTCCGACTATGAGAAACGATGAGTTGATTTATCCGTATGCCCACGCAACCTGGCCGAAAAAGTAATATTTTTTCCACTTTTCTTTCTCGGCATGCGTGCAATGCAAAGTGCATTGCACGCATGCCGAGTACAGTTAAATAAAATTAAATCCATTTATTTTTGTATCACTTGAAAGTTTTCAGAAAGCCGTTTTTACAGCTAATAATTGTTATTTCATATAATTACGGGTAGCGAATAAAAAGCATTGTAAATATTTCACAAGAATAGCGGTGCTTGCTGTGTAGGTATTTCATACACAATGCACGAGGTGACTAGGGCATCACTTCCGCTGCAAGCAGGCGAGGCCGCTGCAAACGTTCACGCGCTCGGCAACTGTAGATAAATATAGATAAGTTTGAGCTCTGCAACAATACTATCGGATATCCGAAATAAAAATTATATAGCAACAGCAAAGTTAACATATCCGATAAATAAATCGGATATTACAGCTAACGCTATTATTATGCCTATCTGTTACACACTGACCATTTCGTTATAGCAAGTCTAACAGTTTACTTTTAGTGACACGGTCCACATTGTGGCTCGCGTTTCATAATTTAGATGTAAAATGTAAAGATCATTCATGTCATTGAAATATTGTTTGAAATAAGTAAAATGAAAACATTTTGTTATGTAATGTATTCATTCGTATATAAATATATAGCTGTTTGTGTGTTCTGAAATTGTTGATTAAGTTCCATTTTATTATGTTGAGAAAAGATCTGTTCCCAGCTTCACATAGCTAATGACGTATATAGGCAATTTCAACCTCCAAGTAAAGTCTTGATAAGTAATAGGAAAAATTACTCTGTTCCAATATGTTTCTTCGGTTGCAACTTATGACGAATAATTTTTCCACAAACAGTGAACAAACGTTTTAAAGTGATTTACTATTAAATATTTGTGGGTTCTTGGAAAAATTTAATGCATTATTGATTTGGACAAAATTATCATTAACAATCGTTGATATTCAATTTGCACGCGTCAGCAAAACAATTTTGTGCAAAATTGAAGTCATTGCAGAATATGTGTAAGATATATCTTATTTAGCCTGCTAAAAAGGGCTACAAAACATTACAAAAACGTAGCAAAATACAGCTCGCGATATTAATGCAAATGGTGTTTGCACGAACAGCAATACAGGTTATGACAATCAATTTTCGCGTGGTGTAAATGCACCTTAAATTTGAATCCCAAATTAAAATTATTTTATATCAGAATACTTATTGCTTATATAAGTTTATTCGTGTATTATACATAGGTAAATCAAGGGGTAAATACAAGTAATTCTCGGGGGAAATATGCGCAGTGTTGCCCTTTACACCCTTTGAATATTTAAAACCTTCGCCCCGTTAGTTTCACTCGCTCTGACCTATACGACATGTGCACCTACGTGGAATACAATAGTATGTTTTTATATTTCTTAAGTTTGTCGTTATTGAATTTGAAGAGGAGGGTGAATAAGAAATAATCTTAGAATATTATTCAGGTTATAGAGATTTTTTTTTATATATTCACGCCTATCCCCCGCAGGGGTTGGCAGAGACCACAGAGCTCCATCCGCTGCCATTCATCGCAGCGAAACGGCTCGTCATTGGTCGGTTATAGAGATTTTTGCAAAAAAAAACAGGAAAAGTCAGAAACAAAAATTAAATATTGTATATTGTTATACAATATTTAATTTTTGTTTCTAACTTTAATAATTTTTGTTTCTGACTATATACCTATATTATTAAAACTAATCTGAAAATATAATACAATAACAAATTTTTCAATAAAGAAATACACTTCTTTGCAAAAATACCGATATTCCTAGTCGACGACCAGCACGGGCCCCCAAGTTACACCGTAAGCATCGGATTGCTCGATTGAGGTTCGCTAGAAATTGCCTATCTTGAACACTAGGTGACTGGAATAGCGTACACTTCGATGAGGTTCGAATTTGTCTGCATGATATTATTACGATATTTTTAAAAAGAAAACAATTTGAGACTTGTTCAATGTTCACTTCCTCCAACTACAAAGTGAATAATTTAAAAGGTAGCAGGGTGAAAGGTTAACGAGTTTGACGTTCCCCAAAACTTATTGCTTTCCAATTTCACTTTGTAAATAGGGTTGTAGTATTTTATGTTAATATTTCATAAAGACAGTTTAGTATAAGAAGCTATAAATACTCAAGAAAAAATGTAATAGACTTTTTATAAACTCAAAAATGCAACGCCAAATTGTCAATAACGCTCTAACAGTCTACTGCTACCCCATACATGTCCCATTGTTGGACAATAGTCTCTTGATTTTTGGTGGAAGTAATGTGGAGTTATGTTTTCTTCTTAAAGTCTTTATAGCATTCGTCATAATCAGTCTTAGTGCCGTAACTAGCGTTTAATAAACCCGGTACGATCTTCTACAACTGTAGCCTTCAAAAATGTTCTAATTTTGATAACTTAATCCGGATCTGGTTATTTGTGCTCCTCTCCAGGGTCTGCATCCTGTGCCTAGGCACCGCTGACATTTCCCTAGTTACGGCACTGATCAACCTGCAATTGTCCACTTGTGCATATGCATCCATAAAGCAACTTTCTCTGAAAGTAACCCGAAATTTTTGGATAATATCTTTAGGTAAAATATGCTATGAACTTACTTATTAGCATATTTGAATAGAAAGATAGATATATACTTTATTGTACAACAGAAACAAAGCTATTAAGCAATTAAAATATTTTGCGTACGAAAAACGAACGGTTTTATATGATTTATGAGCGGTTGCTAATTTCAATTTCACCCGCAGTCAATTTTATATTGTCAAGGGACGTAATTATAGATAAAGCGGATGCTATTGTCATCGCATCGACCAGGAGACATTTTGGGTGTTTTTGAAGCCCCACTTCGAAAGAAACTTATAATTGTAGGTATATGATATTGATAATGGTTGACCAGTGTGACTGACATTTACAATTATGAGGTGTAATATAAACATGCTTTATCAGTTTATCATAGACAGATATTATGTCGCTTAATATCTTTAGATTTCAAAGTGAGGTATATATATTCAGTAAACAAGTGCATCCGGTACATTGTACGTACAAACACCTGACTGATAACAACATGTATAAAATATACAGACTGAGGAACTGAATTACGTATAATTTTGTATGTGACGATCTAATTGGGTTAGTAGTAAAGCTACCGCTTTCGGAGTCAATGGTCGTGGGTTCAATTACCGCATTGGAATAAATATACCATACATATGTAAGGCGTATGCATATTTAATTTGAATCTGCGGAAAAAATGAAATGAATAAATCTAATAAAACTAAAAGAAGACGAAGATAGAGTACATCCCAAAAAACATTAAATGTGAAAATCTAAAAATCTTAAAATCTTTAGGCGTGCTTAAAATGTGTAAGCCCGCTGAAACAAATAGTTATAATATAGTATACATGATATAGTTAGGGAAACTTTATTATCTGAAACATTATTTAGCTTCTGGGTAACGTCATCTACTTAGCAAGTATATATTTCTCGATGTTTATCTTTTAAAAAAAATCGTATCTATGTACTAATCACGCTCTCAAAAAGCTACGCACATCTCCGCAGCTCCGTAGTTGCGGAGATGTGCGTAACTTTTTGAGAGCGTGGTTTACCGGATTGCGTATGCAGGTTGCACGTGCTTGTTCGTAGCGAGTGCTTACAACAGCGCATTGTTATGGTTCACATAACAGCGTTGCCCACTTGCGCCCATTGTTAACAATTTGCGGTTTCTTGCGGTGATTTTTTCGACAAACGACGTAGAAGACGTAATTCTTGTTACATGAAATATTACACAATATTTTCCGTGTGATGTGGTTATGATTTTTTGCTCTTTTAATGTTGTCATGCCTTTCACGATGTCACGTGTCATAATTTTTCTTAGTTGTTGGTGGCTAAGTATTATCATTCTTGGCAATATGCCACGTAGTCAAGGTTGGTATGAGTACTTTTATTATTTTATTATTTTTTTTTATTATACATTCATTATACATAAATCTTAAATAACAATATTATTTTGTAAAACTTTATATTTTTACTTAAGAGTTTGGTGTGGCGAATTTCCTAATTAGATATCCAAACTTTCTTGAGGGTTAGTGACCAGAGCGACGAGTCTGTTTGAGGAATACAAGTTAGAAAGATTTTTTGATAAAAGGAAAAAATATTAGCATGGATTTTAATGTTCGTATTTTTATTAAAACTCTAATTAAGATATTGTTATATAATCTCAAAAATATTAAAAATACCACTACGATTCCCTGTATTGTGAGAAGATACCCTTTTCTCTTAATATATTTGAATGTAAACATACATTGAAAAAATAAAACACAACGAATAGAAAGAACAGTAGATAATTGTTAAAATATCAAGTAAAAATATTAAAAAAAAAATGAGAAAAGAAAGTAAAATGAAAAACCTATGTTGCACAAGCATTTTTTTAGGTGTGTGCACGTGTGTGTGTGCATGCATATGTACCTATACGTGTAAAGTGTCCTCTGTGTTTTATTTTTTTATGTAGTTCATCTAAGTTGTTGACGTTTAAGTATGATTAAGGTGTCCGTTATCAATATTCTTATCAGTGTCGGTGCGCCCATACTTCGCAAGTGCAAACACCTGCCAACCACCTGTCTAAGTACCGCTATATCTTAGAACCGACTCCTCCACCAGATTATAAACTAGATTAGACACAATAATAAATAATATTTTTTTCAGATCAATCTACACATTACGTGTGATTTCAGATTTTTAATTCATATATTTTTGCATGAGCAAGATTATAAATTTGTTGAAGACACATTGCATCAACAGCCTGCGGAATCCTTCAGAAATTTCGTTGTGGTAGAGCCACGCTGCAGACGAAGACTTTGTCAAGAATGTCATAATATGTGTCTGTAGCTTGAAAAGGCCGACTCGCCCGGGGAAGTACCACACTCCTGCAGAAAACCGGCGTTTGAGTGGTAGTTTAGCTACCGTGCTTCGTCCTGTGGGCGGTTGAGTTCCGGAGGCACAACCCCCTTCGCCCCTCCCATAATGACTTATAATCCTTAAAGGCCGGTAACGCTTCTGCACTACGGATTTCTGTAGGCGGCGTTAATTGCTTTTCGTCAGATGACATGCTTGCTCGTTTGCCTTCCTATCACATAAAAAATAATTCTCGGACCCAGCAAGATACTCTTGCCCAGTGGTACATACATATATGGGTTGTGAAAAAAAAAGACATTTGAAATGCTATAACATTATTAATAAATCTGTAATTCAGTGCGTTACGTAGTATGAAGGCTAATGCGTATAATATGATTCTCAACGGTTTCAGGCGCGAAGTGTTCCGCTGATAAACCACACCTGTGTACACCACCTGCTCTGTTATCGTGCGGTGAAATTACTTTATAAATAAAGAAAACACTAGGCCATCCTTCAAGTTTATATTTTTGTCAATAATATTTGCCCTTCTCACTAAATCAAGTTGTATTGCTTCAACCCCGACACTTCGGTATCAATAACAATGTATAGAATATTTATTTTTTAGACAGATCATTAAGCTCACATCTATCTGATATATACCCTCTAGGGTAATCGTTACTTGATATTCGATTTTGTCGGTATGGTTTCTAATAATAATACAAGCCTTTATTCAGATAAATACATAATATACTAAAATAATATAATATATCGATATCCTTGTTAGCTGTTTGTCTAACGACAAAGGCCTCTTCCATAATTCTCCATTGATTCCTATCCCTGGTTCTCCTAATCCACAATTTTCCTGCTATTTCTTTTATTTCGTCGTCCCATCTTTCCTTTTTTCTTCGGTTTTTTAGTTTCTAATAAATTACATTTAATTAATTGTAATAATTTTTTTTATAAAAATTATAAAAAAGAAAATGTACGTTTCCAAAATTTGTTTATGTCGTCGTTCATTTGTTAGATTATACGATTGTAATATAAACATATGCCCTGTAAACAATGCGATGATTTTGTTCTTCGAATTGTAGATTTAAGCAGGAATCCTTCGGTGTGAGGCTCCTAATCAGGCTTACGATCTGACGTCGTGAATTCGTAACCTCCATTTAATTATTGATGTGAAACATTTCATACCACAAACATTCGCTCTGTTGGAATGTTTAACAAGAATTTTAGTGATATTAAAGACTATGTTAGTCTTTTTAAAAAAGATACGGTTACACTGTCGTCGAGATAAATAGACTTAAACAAATTACATCCAAATAAACAAAAACTAATTTTAATGTTTAATCAATGGATAAGTTATTTTCCCAACTTCTGTGCCAATAATTTGAGTTGATATCGTGCTCTAAAAAACTGATGAAATATATAAACATGTTTTTAAATTTAAAAAAGAATTTTTCATTGGCAAGCCAATTCCTTTAGCGTTCATACAATACCTACAAATCAAATAGACAAACACAAACCTTAACTGTATGTTCATATGTGCATACATCTGTTGATAATATAAAATATTCAGCAATAGTGTAATTGATTAGAATTGCGTATATGATCTAAGGCCGTGGTCTCGATTCTACCATTGGACGATAATTTATTTTTTAATAAGAATTTTAGTGTTATCAAAAACGGCAAGCAGTGTCTTTAAAGTGTTTCGCCTAGCGCTATATTTTTATTTTGTTTTATTATTTGGCACAAAGATAATATGTTCTTTGTAAATCGTAGTATTAAAGAAAAATATAATATATAGCATGAACATCGCTTAAATTATAATTCTGAATGTTTACGCACAGAATGGGTATTATTTCAATATTAAAATTAATAAGTAATATAAAAAAATTTATTCTGTAAATTTTTTTAAGAAAAAAAATATTGATCGTCATTACTACATACATGATTTCATTAACACCCCCATTTTCTTTAGTCGGATAATAATAGGTAACATTCACATTCATATGACTATCCTTCAAAAGTAGTCATTAATAAAGAACCCTAAATATGTTGTTAAAAAAGGAAAATGATGGAATTTTGAATAAAGTATCTTGAAGCATGTTACGTACATGTATGTATGTGAGTTTTTGAGTATTTGCCTTGTATGGAGTATTTGCCTGCATGTGTTTATATTGGATAATGTTTTATAATCAATTTAATAATATTTTTAGATATATAATCTAATGCACTGGCAAATCTCTGATTATACTGCTTAAATGTTCCTATATTATTATATATACTTCGATAATTACTTTCGATAACTAGGTCAAAGCATACATTCAGACAAAGTACATGTAAATGTTCACATAAATGTAAAGATTTTTGCTGTGAAACAGTTTGATGAAAAGCAATCAATGTCGCTCATAGACATCCGCAGTCACAGTCATTGCGAAAGCGCTGCCGGCCTTTAAAATATGTAGGCTTGTTTTGAAGGTTATTTGGGGTTTAACAGTATAATTGCTTTGTATTTAGTTTAGATCTATCATATATTATATTACTTTAGTATCTAAAAAGCATAATGATGCTTTTAAATGTTTTTATTGCAGTTTGCAGTTGCCTGAAATTGTGATCATTGCCACACATGTTCATCTTTGTGGGCTACAAGTTATAGGGCAGCGGTTCACTGCCTTGGGCAAGGGCCGGCCTTTCCCGAGGCGCGTTGCCTAGTATCTAGTTTCTGCCAGGTGCCTGTGAAAATTGCCGTTTCATCTAGCCGGTGGATGTCCAACGCTAAGTTTGCCGAGACTCTACTCCAGGGTCCCATCAATGCTAACTTTAAGCTTGTAATAGGCAAAAATTTTATTAGATTCCGTTATTTCGCCGGAATTCGTTAACTTATCTTCCGTATCCCTGAAGCTGGTTCAAGATACAAATGGACAACAAGTCATAAAGCTAGAGATGTTAAAGCAGGTCTTTCACATTGTATAAAGGCTGACAACGTATTTGTAGTGCCCGTATATTGCAATAAAAAGATAGAAACAAAGATAAAGACAACGTGTCATGTAGTGGTGACCCACGCTGCAGACGAATACTTTGTCAAGAATGGCATATTCTTTGTCTGTAGAATGATAGGGCCGGCTCGCCCGGGGAAGTACCACACTCCAGTAGAAAACCGGCGTCTGAGTGGTAGCTCAGCTACCGCGCTTCGTCCGGTGAACCCCCTTCCCATAATGACATTTTCCTTAAAGGCCGGCAATGCTTCTGCACTGCCCGTGGCACTGCGGATGTTTATGGGCAGCGTTGATCGCTTTTCAAGGTGACACGCCTGCTCGTTTGCCTTCCTATCCAATAAACAAGGCAGTATTTATGTATGTAGGATATTATTATAATAAATATTTGCCGAGCCGGTTGATCAATTTTTTTTTGCGAGGAATAAGCGGAGTGTTAAACAGCGTATCACAATGTCGTCCTTCATACAACTATTCCAAGATTTGCATACATACATATTATACGTATTCAATATGCATTTTGACAAACAAGGAAGTTACGCAGTGTCGAGTACGAGTGGTACAATCTAGTCGCTTATACACTGAAATGACGGTACTCATGCACTGGCGCGTGAAGGTCGGACGGTGCGGGCACACCTGTGCAATCGCTTAGCGTTATCATTAATGTGATAATGCGGTTTGCTGTATACTCCACGTAACCACTGATTAGTTATAATACATTTTCACGCTTTGTTATACTATTAGAATCGAATATATAATACATACACATATGTATAATATATACTTTTTAATGGAATCACACCAAGACGAATTTAATATACCTAATTTGTTGAAAAATGACTGCGACGTGGTTCGCCACCCGTCACATCCTAATTTTCACGAGGGCGATAAGAGACCAATGGAGAGCCTTTTCGCTGCGATGAATGGTAGCGGATGAAGCTCTGTGGTCTCTGCCAACACTGCGGGATATAGGCGTGAATATATAAATAAAAAGAAAATAATGGAATCAATGGGCAAAGGAGCAAGCGAGTCGCCTGGTGGTAAGCTGTAATTTCGTCACCTAACTTAGGATAAGAATGTGAATAGGATGGGAGAAGAAGAAGGAAGTAATGGAAGGGGAAAAATGAATGAAATAAGGGTAAAGTTCTGAGCGATTGCAATACTTATCCTTTTGAGCCGACCCATTGCTGCTATAGTAGCTCTAAAGGTATTAATTTATTAATGGAGTCAGGCGTTACTTTACGGAAATCCATCACTATATGGACAGTCAAAAGTTTTACCTAGCTAAGATCCGCGACAAGCAAAACAATAACAGAAAATTAATATCTTAGTTAGGTAAAACTTTTGACTGTCCATATAAGTATTCATTTTTAATTATAATAAAATGAATACACTAAAAATAAAATACTATATAATCAAGTAATACAATATAATCGAGTGTTAAAATTAAAACAATTTGATTCAAAGATTTTTTAGCATACCATATTTGAGATGCAAAGATCAGTGAACAAATGCATTTTGTCTATATCGTTTAACTTATTAATAATTAAGAAATATATGAATTTTTTTAATGAAACTAGTTATTAATCATTATAACTTGATTTTGTTGTAAAAAATAAGCTTCAATTCATTCAATTTTAGAGCTTTCATGATTTGTATTATACAATACAAAGCAAGCTTTTGATATTTACCGCTAGATGACATTAATTTTAGAACTACGATTTTATAGCATAGAAGAGAATAAGCCCTTATTCAATATTATTAATGTTTGTTAGATTCTTCATAAAAAGTAAAAATAAATGTTTGTGACTTCAAACTTATTTTAAATCAAAACTTATCTTAACGTCTGCTTGTTTGGGATTGACCTATAATTTAATTATACTTCCCGACCGGCCCTGTGGCGCAACGGATAACGCGTCTGACTACGGATCAGAAGATTCCAGGTTCGAATCCTGGCAGGGTCGACTTGCTTAAGTTTTGGCATTTCAATTTTTTAATTTTTACCGGACTTAGCCTTGTTTTGACTTGCTTACCTAAGTAATGAGTATTATTGTTTAACTTTCTCATTGGGTTAATATTTGGCAAGCAAACTTGATGTCAGCATGTACATAGAGTAAATTATATTCAACCTTAAATGTTTAAAGCTAAAATATGAAATCGTTTGTATTTAGGAATCGTTAAACTTCATGGAAATCTAAACTTTATTGCAATGATATTACGGTTATATTAGTAAATTATTTTCGGGTGGAATGTAATAAGCTCGCAGCTGACCAAATATTGTACTCGCGATAATTGGCCGTGATGCAATCGCGTGATCATTGTATCCGCTTATGATGGTTACTATTTTTTTTAATTTTCAGACTACATTTGTGGATTGTCAGATGTTAGGCTTAGCTTAGGCTAGTCGTGTCTGCATGAGACCTATGTCCTACAGTTGATTTTAATGATGCAATCTATTTCACTACCGCACAACTCGTCACAAAGAAAAGTTTCATACCCACCATCTGGATGAATGGCGATCCAGTATGATGCATTTTTCTAGAAACTTCTTTCCATGCACCATTACCCCGTGAAATCAGCTACATCCAGCGGCAGTCCGAACCGATACAATATTGGAACCTTCAAAAAACAATCCTACACATTTTTTAAAGGCCCGCAACACTTCTGAAATGTCTATGGCGCTGCTGATGTCTATGGGCAGCGGTGATTGCTTTTCATCTAGTGACACGCCTGCTCCTTGGACTTTCTATCGCATAAAAAATTGTTTACTTTATGGAAGGGTTAGGCAGACGCGGCACTAAAGGTGCCTTTAGTGTCGTCACGCCTGTTTCCTGTAGGGGTGTGGGCAGAGACCACAGATTTCCATCTGCTACGATCTCGGCATACTATTCTTGCTTTCTTCACATCCGTAAAATTAAGGAATAAATTGTCCGTCTCATTGGCTCAGTAGAGGAGTTACCGCTTTGGGAGTCAACTTTTGCATCATGATAAACAATTTTTACCTTTCGTATTTAATATTTATCTAATAAATATTAAAATTGATATATGCGTAAATATAGATATGGTTGTATATATGTTTATATATGTATAACCGAAGACGAATAATGTATCAAAATTTAATTTTTAACTGATTTAAATAAATGAATACAAAAAAATAAATAAATAAGAAGAGTGCTGGAGTGAAGACCGTGTTTTGGCAATGTGGGAAGCCTCCTGACTCGATGGAATGAAGATCTGCGCCTGCTCCTGAAGAGCCGCTACCAGAAACTGGATGTTTATTTATAATATTATTTTTATAATATTTTTGTAAATTGGAAGGTGAAATGAAAAATGTTAAGTATTGTAATATTTTTTTATTTTAGATCGTCTGTATCAGGGGTAGGATTACATAAAATCAGTGCAAAAACTTGAAACATAGTTGTATATCAGTTATTAACTTAAATAGATAGTAGTGACGTGGGTCGTGGGTCGTGGGTCGGAACTTAGCTGCCGGAACTGTGAACGTATATTTAGAATCGCTAGAGCATACAATGCCACAACACACCACATACCTAGTATTCTATCAACAATACAATCTGTCTGACATTTGCAACACATCCCTCAATAACTAAAACTATAACAGTCTATTAAAATCATAATACACCATAATTAATAAGAATTATATAAGATAATTAAAGCATTTTCACCTTAAATTCAAAATAAAATCATAATAGTTCTCAAATCGATAATTTGCTTTTAATTTTTTTTTATATATGTTTTTCGCCTTTTTACATACTATATACATTCCGTTCCGTGTTACACGCAAGATTAAAATTAATAAGCCGCTTGCGTCAAACACTAACTCAATAATATTTCAAAATCTAAATAGCAACAAAATCGCCATGCATATTCACACTAGGGAAATAATAACTTAAATAATATTAGGTAAATCAACTTAAAATTGATTCACATCTTTGATATAAATGGAAGCATCGTTTCGAAAACTAAGAATCTAGAAATGTTTTTAGAGGATACAGGATCGATGTATAATCGAAGAATTTTGTACGCAATGTTCATTTATATTTTACAATATTTAAATACAATATATAGCAATATGTTTCGGTGGCAATACAGAAAGGTTGTTTCATGTTCCGCAAACCACTGAACATAATATTTACAAACAAGTTTACGTTCATCTTAATAAGAACTAGTAAAGCTTTTTACAATAAAACATTATTAACAAATGGCCGTTGCCTTCGTCTAGCGTAGGGACGTCAGCCTATTGCATTGCAATGCTCAAGTCTTCATGTAATGCCACAAATTAATTAAATTAACGTAGTATATTGATCGTAACGAGATCGCTTTAGGATATCATCGCGTGATGATGTTCACTGGAACCGTCGCGGAGGCTCGCACCTCCCTCTCCCGGCCGCTCCGCGCGCTCGCGCGCCTCGAGGTATATTACACGTTTTACTATAAATTAAATTGTCCTTAAACTAAGCACCACCTAGCACGACATCGGCCTGTCTGTCTGGTCTCGTTTCTCTGGAGTCTGTAACAAAGAAAAGAACAAATTTAATTCTCTTACTCGTTTAACAATATCAAACCTTAAGAGTGAAAAATAAACTACGAATTTTTGGTACGTTCAATGTTTGTAAGTAATCGAGGAGCAATGAAGCCATTCCCTCATACGCCTACAGTTATTAGTGATTGCGACAAGCACTCCACAGTGATTGCGACAAGCACTCCACAGCGCGGCACATCGCATCCCGCCCGCGTCCGGCCATCTGTCACCGCATATGCGCTCCGTTTCATCACTATTCATTTTAATTCATTAGCGTCCGTACAATGGGCCAGTTATTCGCCACCCTAATTTGAGTGCAGGCGAGACGTTTGGTGTGATTGGTCTATTAACTACTACAACAAATGGCAAGCGTTAGTTTAGGAGCTACGCCTGATTTAATGTAACTTGGTCGACAGCGATTTCGATGTAACTTTCCAAGTATCGGCAAGTGTTAGATTACTGCTTCCCGTCCGCTCACATCCGCGGCACAGCTGAACGGCCGCACGTGGCCAAACCCTATTTACGGACACGCCGAAGGGAGAGCGCACATGTCCCGAACGGATCGGGACTTCGCGAGCGAACACGTGAAATCCCTTTATGAGACGAGCATTGTCGGGATAATGAATAGGTGCGTAGCGTTTATTTAGTTATCCGCCACCGGCGCCGTCACGTGTTCTCGCGCAGCTGTGGGCGACCGTTATTCGCACAATGCCCCTGATCGATCGGCGATGGAATCCAGGCGATCAGCGAAATCGCTGCACGTGTGCGTAGGTCCGAGACATTTCGCGGTGTAGCTGCATTGTCTACTCGCCGCGACTCGCTTTATAGTTCGGAGAATCATAAAGGTGATCGTAAAACTTTCACGTGCGATTTATGCGCGACGTACGAGGAGACAAAGATATTGAGAGGAACAAGTCGGTGCGCGTAGGCGCGAACACCTGGCGGTTCGTTAGTGTCGCCGCCGCGGACGCGTGGGCGTCGCTTGGTTGCATCGTATGTTTATCGAACGTCTGCACTCAGTTGGTTGTGCTGGATCTTTCTATATAATCCCATTATTCTCCAATAATCAAGCATCTGTTAGCTCGAAGCTGCTTAATTGATTTTGAAAGGCATGCGGGCTTTAACAAGATGACTAAGCGATATTGACATTAACTAAGTAAAAGATTGAGCGCTCGCTACTTTCACTCAGACGAATGAAACGATCTTGTCATTGTAGAGGCGGATATATTTATGATTAGGGTGGCGTCCATTGTGTGGGAATATAAAGGGTGTGTTCGCGCGGATTACACGCCTAACTGTATGTATTGTAGGTACTTAACCGCTTATTACGGTCGGAGTTGAAGTCAAACATTGCGCTTCGTGACGGCGTTTGCTCTGACATTTGAAATCGTGAAGGTGAAAGGGCAAATGGGGCAACGGAACGTAATCGATGACGCCAACCGATTACTACTTAGAAAAAAGCGCAGTTAAAAGTATAAGGCGGTGACGGGTTTTGCAGCTGCGCGAGTACTGTAGGCAAAAGGCCTCGGGCGGCAATTACTAACAGAAAGTACTTGTGGTGTATGGTCGTGACGGAGGTATGTGGCACGGCGCGATGCCCTGCGAGATAGCGCCGTGAAATGCCGCCTCACGACGCGCACGGACTCACCAACGCCGGCACGATCGCCCACAGCTCTTATTTTTTTTGTTGCCCGATGGTATTTCAACTGCTATTACTTAAGAAATTTGCTTCGTGTCCTCGCGCGATCGACTTCAAATCTACTATATTTAGGAATGTGGTTACATTAGTCGACATTCCAATGGTTCCCGGCAGTGTGGGTGTTGTATTTGTAAATAACAAGGATTGTACGATATCGCTTGAGCTTGGAGTTCCTTATGAAGGCCGTTAGTTGGATAAATAGGCAATGATACATAAAGTTGTTCAAACGCTCTGTACTCGTGTTCATTATCAGTTTTTAAAGCATATATTTAAGCGTTTTTTAAGCCTATCTATGTCCTATTGTTATACACACGATCTACGATTTCAGAGAGAGGGAAGGACGTTATTCTGCCACGCTTGTCCGAGGCGGATTGACGGATCATCAAAGTATAAATATCTGTAGGTCAGTAGAGTACTTGATACGGAAATTTGCCCCGCGACCATTAACTTCGAAATCGCTAACTTCACCACTGAGCCACTTAGGTCGTCCAATTAACTTTACCGTTAATTAGGCCTGAATGACCGCCAGCAAAACGCAAACGTGTTGTTCACCTTGACTCGGTGTTATTAGTATTATGTAAAGGAAAAATTATTTTTTGGAAATTGATTGTCAATTATGTTATATATGTATCTTGATCAAGCGACGAAGTCAGTAAAGTTTGATTGGATTCCATAAGGTCTATCTACATTCAGCTACAAATCTCTCGTTCTACTACGATTAAGTTAAGAATTTTGACATTGAAATCTTAACTAGGTACACTTAACTACCGCCATTGTCCTCTTTATAATAGATGCGACGTTTGCGGTGGCTGAATAATTCGATGCGAAAGCGGCTTGCTGCAGCATTAAGCCTGCAGTAAAGGCTTGATAAGAGTGTCGATTGTCGCAGGATCGACAACGAGCCTCCTAGGTGCTTTATTCATCTCTTATCAGCGACAGACAGAAACAGGTTTCGTTATATAGCTTACAATAGCTGATTGTTTATAATCATGTTTTTGAGTACTCATTCAATTTGAATAAGCGTATTTTCGCCAAGACTTTTTGTGTAAAATTAGACATAATTGCGGGAGTTGCAAAAAAATATCCACGCTGTGGACGAATCTTATGAACGCAGCAGAAGCGATTACGCATATGTGACAATGGAGTTAATGCTGCCAGCAATTGTTAAGCACATTTATTGTGTGACACTCTGTGTGCTGTAAATTTCGCGCGCCACCTTGTGTCTCCTAAATCACGCGTGTTTTGAACACTTCCACGAGCTCCAACAACTGGCAGTGATTAAAATTTACGTGCCACGACCACGTAATAACAAGCGCGCATTGCGCCTTGGGTATGTAGTGAGACGCTCGTATAAATCCTGCGGGATGCACCTGCCGTGGCGCGAACATCTATTGGACAATCTCTGTCGGGATTTAAGTGTTTCAATTGACTAATACAAACTGGTTCAGTGGTTTGTATCATGCACGCTATAGAAGTAAAGGTGTTAGAATTGAGTAATGATTTAAAAGTTAGTTTTGTGGATATACTCTCTTATTATTATTATTATTTGTAACAACCAATTTGAACTTTGATCAAATTGTTTCATCATTGTTTTATATCAGGTAAAGAAAACATTTGAAGTGTGTATTCTATTTGCGCTCTGGTTCGAGGTAAATTGACATGTAATATTTATTCAAAATAAATTTTACAAGAATATTCAGTGAATATTGTCATCACCAGTCTACTGGACCTAGGCCTCTACCTAGATGCGTCATCTAGCACACTCTTATTATTTCTATAAATATACTTTGTCTTTATTTGTTTTATCTGATTCGAGTAATTGCTCAGATTGTTCTGTGTTTTTTATCAACAGGCAAGGAAAAATATTGACCCATGAATTTACTGTGTTTGTGCTCCAACTTAAGGTAAATTAAAATATCTTATACAATTGTTGTTTCTTTTTAAAAAAAAGACTAGCAATGTTGTTGTTAGTAGAGTTCCTATTAACCATTCCAATTAAGCTAGTAATGCTTTTTGTAGGAAAATATGATTTACATCAATAGCTTACTCCTCAGTTAGTAAGTGCTTCTCTTTTCAGCTAAGATGTTGTTGCTAAATTTTTAGTTTATCATCCAGTATTTTAAATCGTTCAAGGGTTTAGACGCCTGCAGACGGATAGGCGATGGAAGTGAACTTTGACAGTGTTCTAGCTGAATGACAATGACGAAATCGGACGCAGGTGTCGGTCGTGTGGTATGTTAAACGAAGCAACATAAATATGTTGTTGAATATTCAGATTGTGTATCTGTACACGGCCGTTTGCGCGGCGCCGGCGCAGGTGGCCGCGCTTCAAGGCTGAAATTCAAAGCACTCGTCACGCGTACGCGAATAGCGGTTTAGATTGCGACTGCTTATTTACCGATTCTGCGGTTACATGAGGTCGTGACGCAACTGAAGAAAAGAATCAATATGTGGCTGTGTTTTTAATGAACGAATTACGGTCGAGAATAATTCCAATTTTGAGGTGTCGGTGGTTATTGTTTGAAATGTGTATTGATTCAAGGGTAACAGGGAGCTGCTGAGGTCACCGCAGAGTCTACGAGATCCACACGTTTTATTAAATGGTTAAGAAAGAGTAGAAGAGGATTTTTTTAAGGCTATTCAAAATTTGCTTTTTTTTTGGGATTTTGCGTGTATACATACTATCGAACAAATTATTTTAGATTGTACGGATTGTATTATGTAGTGGTATAATGTCTTGACTTAGGAAATGGGGGATTATAGCGTTTTTATTTAATTATAGTATATTTCGATCCATTTTGTGGAATATAGTGTAGATGTTAGATTTACTTGCGTGAAATTTATGTCAACAGAGACGTATCGTGAACTTTGTGTGTATGGGAAAGATAAGTTTATTGCTTAATATTTCGCGTGTCAATTATTTACAGAGTAATGCGTGCATCGCCACGTGTTGTGAAACTCAGCATCTCCGCTTTTACCTTCCCGCGCTTGCGAAATGCGCAGGTGCGCGCCGCAAAAACATCGACACGGCCGATTTCATTTACTTTTTATGCAATAGTGTCTGTCTACTATCCGAGCGGTGTGCCGGAGGCGAGCGTGTACTGATCAAGATTCAATGGGGAATGTCACATATTGAAATTACATATGTACAGCTTTCATTATAACAACTACACTTAAAATAATAAATGATTATGTTAACTATAACCAATCGAATACTATGTACCAAAAAACAATTTGTATATGATTATGCAATAAATATGAATAAAAAAAATATGTCAATATTTTTATTCATATTTTAAATACTATTTACGTAGGACATGAATTTTTATCTGCACTAGTAAGTTAAACGAAATTTACATTTTGTAGTGCAGATTGATTAATGGCTTAATTGATTAATAAAGAATATGAAAGTAATACTAGAAATAAAGTAAAAATTAATGTGTAAATCATTATCAAGACTTACCGTGTGATCAGAGTGTTGGTGTGAGGGTCGCGAACTCAGGATTGTGTTGGGCGCCGGACGCACTCCGAGAGGGCGACGACGCGGCTTGCGCGGCGGAGGCGAGCATGGCGCCAATGCAGCCTCCGCCTCGAATTGGCCAACAGCGGGATGGTTCTCCAGCGCGGATTGCAGATCGCAGATGTAGTCGATCACGTGCTGAATCACCTCCAACTTTGAGATCCGTCGGTTCTTAGGCATGAACGGCACCAGATCTTGTAGTTTTGAAAGATACATTTGTATTTCTGCGTTCTCTCCATCTCTGTGCCTTTGCACTCGGCCGCCGGCGATTGCCGGTACGGAGGCTCCGGTTGCGCACACTGCCGTTATGGCTTTCATCGTGAGGGGTCACTGAACACGCACTGGGATTCACGGTATCGCGAACACGTTAGCTACGTACGAGCAGTGAGCGAGGAATGAGGAGATGCGCGCTGCGACGTCGTATTTATGATTGCGGGTGGGGCGCGGGGCGGGTCCGTGCGATCCAATGGGCGTCGGGGCGGGGGCGCCGAAGCCTGATTTTCCCATGGCGTCTGCCTGCGCCCGCCTGGGCGGCCCTGACTAAGGCCGTTGCTCGTAACACGCACTTTGTCCTGCGCGTTGTTTGTTTTCGAGACAAACATAATTGCTTTCTTAATGCATCGATTTCAATATAATATACGTTGGCATGGAGGCAATAAATAATGATTATCTTTATTGTTTATCAATATTAGGAAGGTTAATTATTCTTAAATATTAAAATAGGAGCAGGAGATGATTTTACAAATGAAACCAGACGAATAATATAGTGAAATATTATAGAAATTTTCAGTGAATACAATCATATAAGGAACGAAACTTTGCTTTTATTTGTTAAATTAAATGACAAAAACAAACAACTCATATAATCACTGTCTGCTTTGTGAAAAAAGATTCTGGTTAATATATATTAAGTGAACGTAATCGTTTATTTTTACACAGAATTTAATATCTAGAGTTTTTTACGTATGAATTATACCGACGACAGCCGTAACGCTAAAGATTAATCAAATAAATTAAACATTAATAAAAAATTCCTTTGTAGCGGAACAAGCTTAAATTCAGGAGCTGTTTATAACAGTCGCAGCTAGTTGGCCTTCTTAATCAGTCCTGACTGCGTGTACCTACTACTCTTACGAGTATGTAACTTAGAATGAAATAAGTTAAGATGAAATATACCTAATGTTTAATGTTTAACATGCTTCCTAAAATATACATATAATTTTCTATATATCCTATATTCCTTAATTCTATTTAATGTCAATGTGAATTTAAAGAGATTTTTTTGACAGTGCTAAGAGCACGTTGACTTCCACGGGGAGAATACGGACTCAACGGTCGTTTTCCTTAGAGTCCGTATACCTGAGGATGTCTCGGGTAGAGGAGAGACGCGAGTCGTGTTCATTGTTGACAAGTAGTGTGGAGTGTATGGGGAGAGTATGGGTCGAATGCACACAATATTATTTGTCATATTTATTTTTTCGCAGATATTAGTAAGGTTGCCTTAATCAATCGGGGACGTCCATACCCCGCGCAGCCTCGGGGATGAACCCCACTGCTCGCGCAGCAATTCAATGGGGCAACCGCCCACCGATCCTAAGTGCCGCTGTTCCTAGCGGCGTCCTATAATGACTTCGCGTCATCAAGATATAGCCGAACCTATTCCTACGTTGGGTCCGTCGCTGGCCTTCCTCCCTCGCGGGAGCCAGGTAGCGACAGGAGGATTTCGCGTGGGAGCGGACGTCCCTCAGGTGGGCGAGCGTGAAGGGGAGAGGTTGTCTATTGACTCACCATAGTATAATATTATATAATATATACATATATGTTACATACGAGGCTTAACTTTTTAAATTGTTTCTGCGCTAGAGCACGCTTAGCATTTTCTATATTATTTGAGCCGTTGTATTATTGTTCTTGATAAATAAATTATTAAATTTGGAATGAAAATCCCAGTTTTTTTTTTAATTTGGCTACAATAACATTTTGATGCCTTAAAAATTGGCCACAATTAACTAATGAACTTATAACAGTAACATGTGTGCAATGTTTCGTATTTCGTATTCGTTTCGTTTCGTATCGGAACGTTACAGACATTAAATATAGATTAAAAGTAGTTTATTTTTTAATAAAATATAAAATACTTTAAGAATAAATTTCGTGCGGCTGATATTAAAGCGACTGCCTGATCACCTGTGTATTGTCCGGTTCAATTTTGGGCTATTCGACTTTTTCGATTGTGACCTGCACTACGTGTCGGAACAATCGGGCGAAGTGCGGCCAAGGTGCAGGGGGCGGAAGGGGGGAGGGGGAGCTGAACAATAGACGTACGTGACGGCATCCACTTGCCGCGGTCCCACGGCGACAGGTCCCGGAGGCTGCGAGTCTTCTGGATGAGCGGGTGATCGCCTTTAATTGGATTAACGAAATACATATTTCCAATCGATATTATTACAGTCAATAAGGAGCTTTTTATGAGGCGTTTGATATAAAGTAAAAATTATCATTTTTTCCTTTTTTAGATAATTTGCATAAAACAAATAATATGATTATGACGTTGGCTTCAATATCAGAATTCATATGATTAAATTATATAGGGGTAACAATAATTAATTCTCTTTCATAGTTTGACCACTTTTAATAAAACCATTCTTATTTAAGTTGTAGTAAGAGTTTTTTTGATGTAAATGTTGGATGTTAGGATGTGAGGATGTTCCATTGGATACGGCTTAATATTATCCATTAGATGGCATTTAAAAGTGAGAAATAAGAAACAATGTTTTTTGTTTTTGGAGTTACACATTCTGATAATTAGGCTAACGATATTTTTAATGGTATAGGAAGGCAAACGAGCAGACGTGTCACCTGATGGAAAGTAATCAACGTCGCATATAAATTTTGGCAATGTGAAGGCCTTTAAGAAAAGTGTAGGCTTGTTTTTTGAAGGTTCCCATGTCGTATCGATTCGTCTAAGTTACAAAAAAAAATATTTACATAAGGTAAAATATTTAATTATAGAGTGACTTCATAAGTGTGCCTAATTTGTATTTCTTGCAATATTTCAGGACCGTTATATTAAACTCCATTAATTATCTTTGAACTTCTGAACTTTTATTAAGTATATACCAAAACTATATTCATTTTAAATGGTTAAGTACGACCACACAAAGAGGTCCGAATCGTAATATAGCCGCGACCATAAAAAAGAACTCCAACAAAAAGTCACGAGTCACCTTGGAGGCGGGAGTACAGAACTCAGGTAGTGAATTGCTTAATTTTGAATTGCCGGGCCGTTAATTTTGATTTGATTTGATAAATTGGACCGAATAATATAATTTGCCGTTGTCGTGTTTTGAATAATAGTGAAATTCGAGATTACTGCATCAGTACCAACCCACTCGTGTCTCCGGGCTTCGTTAAGGTACACGATTTTAATTTAATTGTGATTGAATTCATTTCATTTATCGTGTGTACAATTTAACTAATTGTACACACGAGTATCAAAATTGAGTCAAACAATACTTATCTTCCGTAAGATTCATTATATAGATGTCATGTAAAAATAAATATGCTAAGATTTAGCGAAAAAATGAGACCGTAATAATACTACTGTGTGCAATCAAGTATGTGAGCTTCACATTAGCACTAGTTTGCTTGCTGAGCCAAGGGTCGTAAGTTCGATTCCCGTATTGGGATAAATGTTTATATGAATTACGAGGGATTTTGTGATATGATGTGTGTTTTTGAGTGTGTGTGTGTGTTTATGTATGTATTGTATATATGTAAAAAAAATTAGCGACGACCCAATTGGTTCCGAAGCGAAGCTATCGTTGGAATCTATAAGTCAAGTCAAATATATGTATCAGAATCTGGGTATCCCACGAATTGGTGTCGGATAAACGTGATGGTTTCATGTTCATTCGTCTAGAAATAAGTAAACATATATGAGACATTGTAAAATACAGTTTTTATTACAGTTTTGAATCCCAGACGTCGCATACGCGTTAGCAAGGTGACGGCCAACCTACCATGCCGTACTGATTTGTTTACCGCGTAAATGCTTTCTCTGTACCTGCTTGTTTGGTCATTTGATGTGAAACGTGTTTTCACGGCTACCTTTGCAATTTAAATTTACTCTCAACAATTTAGTTCTCCGTCGTCTACATTGTCCGCTCACGTACCCCGCCGGATTCTTTGTCTAGGTGTTTAATCTCCCATCGAAATCACTTTGCCGACCAATTTGTTCCGGAAATTGTTTTAAATGGACAGGTAACGTTCATTGTTACGGTTGGAGACAACACTTATAAATACCGCCGAAAAAAATTTCGTCGTCGCCAAACGATATAAGGGTCTGTACACATTGTACACTTTGTAAATGATAATAAATAACTGGTGTTATATGGACATGAATCGTTCTGAAAATATAAAAAAAATCAATTTTATTTTTGAATTAAAATCCCTATTTCTTCCCAGCTTTTGTCTATTATGAATTACTTTTGTGACCTAATGACGAAATCCTTTTGTTAAATCTTGATTTTAAGTAAAAACATGTAAATTTACAAAATGAAAATTGTAAAATTTCCATTTTGTAGATTTGTATGTTTTTACATGCTGCATTGTATCATTAAAATACATTTAAATCATCGTATCAAATACAGCAATAAGTGTGACTAACATTTGTATATTCGGATCTGAGTTGAAAAATACGTTTAAAATGAATTGTATTTAGTGAATTACTTTAATTATTTATTAAAAATTTTAAATTTCGATCTGATTCATACGAAAATACCTGTGTGCACTTACTTTAAAACTTTCAAATGACGACGTCTACATCCCGCAAGGTGCTTTTGCTACTTTATAAGCATGTTAGATGCAAAAAACACTTGTCATGAACAATTTTGTCCTCGCAGGTGCCATAAATGGACGTTTATTGTAGACCTTTCGAAGATTTAGGTGCGAAATTTATAAACAGTACAGTATTATTCAATTGCGGACACGAAATTGTATGAAAACGGATAGTTGAAAACAAAGCATGGCATGTCTTGTCATTTTAAATTGATTTTTGAAGTAAAAAACTTATGTTTGAAATACATAAATAGACGTTTTACTATTATTGATATCTATTCAGCGGTTGCCATGACAACACATAAATTACATTGACAAACACCCAGAATTGAATGAAATTATGTAGACCATATGAATATTTGTTCTGATAACGAACTCGCTTATAAGAAGTATTCTCGCATGCTTCTTAACTGACCGATCAGTCTGACTGTCCGTTAGCTGCCAAAGCCGAGGTATTGAATTAATGATGGTTACTACTAGATATACTTTCCTTTTGTGATATTATATATGTAGAATTGTTTATCTATAATTTATTACATCTTGGTTCTTTAAAAATATTATATAATTATAATACTGTACAGTTGTAAATTTCAGCTATGAACATGAACATTCTGCCATGGGAAAAAAATTTACGGTTACGGTTTTCATCTATATATTTACTTATTATAAAGTATAAATAAGTAAATATATAGATGAAAACCGTATTGCACAAAAATAAATTTAATTCATTTTAATATTGATAATTATTCATAAAGGGCAAATATCCGTTAATAGTTCGAAGATCCGTTGAAGATTTTTTCCAGTAAACCTAGCTGAAGAGAGAGCATGATGCAAATAATAGATAGGTGCGCATTAAAGATAAAAATAAGGAAATATACATCTATATATGTAAAATAATATATGAAAATCGATTTCGACCGATTTGAATATTTTTTTCGCTCAAATACAGAGAAGGTTTACGTTTAAAAAATATAGGGAAAACATAAAAGAACGGTTTGAAAAATGAAAAATTCTTTCTTCCTTTTACTTTCAATCGTGACAGCTTTGTGTTACTAAACTGTCGTTATTTTTGTGCGACTTTGAAAAGTATTGCATATCTAAGTACCATAACATACCAGGAGAAGATAAGTCTCCCAGGAGATATAATTTGAATTAATTAAATTGACGACCGATTGGCTCAGTGGCGGGACCCTCTGCCCACGGAGTCAATGGTCGCGGGTTCGATTCCCGCATCGGAATAAATATATATATGGATTTTTAAATATTTATTCCGAGTCCGGTAACCCCCCCGAACCGCATTTCCGTTCCTGCCCTTTCCTTTCTTCTCTATCCCTTCCCTTCCTCTCCGCCAATCCACGGTCTGCCGTGTCAAAGGATGAGTGGCTAAGGGCCGACCGTCCCGAGATCGGGCTCCCTCGGATACTATGGTGCCTTACCTCAGCATGCAGGGCTCTGCTAGGACTGACCTCCATCCTCCTTTGCGGCTCGTGAGATTCACTAACACAAATTTAATATACCTAATTTGTTGGAGCTCTGTGGTTTCTGCCAACCCCAGCGGGGGATAAGCGTGAATATATAAAGAAATAAATAAAATTGTAGGTGAAACGAAGTTCACTAGGTTATTATAAATATATTTGATGAATGAATAGTTCATAATAAATATATTTGAATAGATTTTACCACATATATATTACGTAGAAATTGTATTTTATTGTTTACGTAGAAAGTAAGGTTTTTAGTTAAAATCTGAACTTTAAACTTAAATCACAATCACGATATTTATCAATAAGTTTTTAAAAAAATATTCAAGGAAAGTTTTAGTAATGAAAATATTTTGTCGACTATGGAATTTCATTAAGGCTGCATATTGGGTTAGGGGCGGAGGCCGATTTCACCCCAGCGCGTGTCGTGGGAGTGCTGGGCGCGTGCCGCTCCCATCGCGTGATACCCCCGATTGATCGGGGCTAGTTGGGCCCGTTCTACTTCATTTCGTAAATGCACTCAAAACAATGACTTATCGCGTGTTTTGTTTGCACCTATCTCACAGCTGTAATGCTCTAATTGGCGTTAATCTACATTGAGCTCTAAAATGTGCTATAATGATTTATGAATTACAAATGAGCTTAAAAAAGCACGCTTAAATAAATTGAGAACTAAATACGTTCAACAAGAGCATGCAAGGGTTGTTGGCTAGAATCAAATGGGTTATGCTTGGAGTTTTGTGGTGAAATTTAATGGAAATGAGAAAATATGCCGGAAAAACAAAACGCTATAATTCGATGTGGGTCTTGGCCTGTTCCACTATTCTTCTCCAGCCATCTCTATTCAGGGCAAAGCGCTTCCAATTTGGTTTCTTCCTTAGGATAGTCATATTATATAATCAATATAGGTATCCCTTCGTGTTATTAAACTAAAGTAACAATGAGCTCGTCACGTTTGTCGTAGAACCGCTGGAGCTAATTAGTGCTGGAGTGGAGACTGCGTCTTGGTAAAAGTAGTGTGAGATGCCACTCCGGTTTGGTTGAGCGCCGATCTGCACAGGGTGGGTGGCAGAAACTGAATTTATAAGTTGAAGGATAGTCTAGGTAGCACTCCTTATATAGGTTACACTTAGTAGTGGACTGCTGCAGGCTGGAAATGCATATTTTGCAATTTAAACATTAAAATCAGATTGAAAAAGACTCATGAATTAGAATGAAGTATAAAGTTTTGCAACGCTGATAATATTTGTAATTGATAAATCAGTTGCCTCCCGATGAAACGGAACGTATTTTATACATTTTACCAATATTACAACTGCAAGTAACAAAAGCTTTACCCATATAAAAGGTTTGTGAACACCGTACTAACCAACTAGATTTTTAAATACTTTTATAATTATATTTTTTAGTTTTACATCTTAAATATAAGAAAATCAATTATTTTTAAGTAATCTTATATATGTTTATAAACTTCATATCAGTTGTGTGATAGTTTTAGCGGCGATAACTTAATTACTACAATCGAACTATTAAATTGGTCTTTTTTTCTAAGACAAACGTTAATTAGCTTAGTTGAAAAGGTTTAAAAGAATTCTATAATAGTAATGCTTTTATTTTTATTAAGGCCCACCAATAGATACTACTACACTACTACTTTATTTTAATAATTTTAAGTATACAAATACAACGACAAATGCTCAAGCCATTGAAAAATGAAGGATATTATTCTTTTTTTAAAATGTGTATTGTGTTATACTGTTCAAATATATAAATTCTGTAATAAATTATTATATCAAATAAATAAATTATTATATATACGCTGACCAAAGTAACTAAGTAATCAAAAGTGTCATATGACCGCTGGCAATATTGGTTCGCCGTTATTACTCCTTCGCGTGCAATTATTGACGGAGCAAACAGTTCGATTCTGTGTGATAGTGTACGGTCCCACGGGAGGGCGCGAGAAATCCCTTAATTCGTGACCCGCAGGTGCGGTCTCATTACGCGCTTTCCAGCCACGTGCCGCCGCGTGCTCGCCTCATATTGAGTTTTGTTTCGCATATCGAATGCGGCGCACGCACTTCAACAATCTCTTTGATCGACGAAGATAAATAGGGGGTGTGACAGCTATGTAATATACGGATCTGTGAGACTCGTTCGTTTTACTTCATATAATATGTAATCAGTTGCAATTCTTGTCTCAATAAAGCTATTAGGACTCATTGGTTAGTCTACTATTGAATTGAAATACCATGAAATGAAAGGTGTGTTAATGTGACATCGGCGAATTTACCTCTTGTAAAGTGTCTCTTACTTTCTGTCTAGTAATTCACTAAAGCAACCACCCTTCACCCTTTAAGTGCTTGACATTTGTGATAATCTTATAATTATTATAGTCTTTAAGAAAGTCATGAAAAGCAAGGAAACAAAAATGAATATAAAAACGAAACTTTTCGATATTTGTGTTTTTTCAGTGCTAACATATGGCTGCCAAACGCGAGCTCCTACGAAAAAAACATCAAAAAGCTAAAAGAACAATGGAAATAAGCATGCTGAACATAAATAAATTGGATAGGATAAAGAATTCAGTTATAAGGAACAAGACCAAACTTATATTACTGATACTATAACGAAATATAAATGGCGTTGGACAGGACATACTCTTCGAGGAGAAAGGAAATGGAGTCACCGATTGGTACCCGAGGAACCTGAAAAGGAGACAGGAGAGACAATACAAAAGATGGGACGCCGAAATTAGGAGAACCAGGGATAAGAGTCAATGGAAAATGTTGGAAGAGGCTTTCGTCATTAGACAAACAGATAACAAGGATGACGATGTATAACATTCTTTTAGTATATTATGTATTTATCTGAATAAATGCTTATATTATTATAATATATTTTGGTTTTCATTTATTTGAATATGTAGGATTTGATCCTTAGTAACATTATATTTTATATCACACAATTTATGATTTATTGTCTTGTTGTTAAAAGATTTAAGAGCATTTTGCACAAGACTTGTAGTACGTAATAAAATTTTAAAGTTATTTTTTTTTTGTCCATTTCCGTTTTCTCGCAGACAAACTAAATACCTACGAGTACGTAAAGTATAAATAAATATTTTCAATATATTTTTATAATATGCAGTTTGTGAACGTGCGTAATAAATAACCTTTCCCAGGAAAAAAGGTTCCGATGAGAAGGTCCGAGTTCTCGTGTGAACGAGCCGGCGATGTGGACCAGCGTGGGTCATAGGTCGGGTCGGGATAATTACGGGCGAGGCGATCGATGCGCACGCGCATTCTAAAGAGGTATCGTGTCTTTGGTATCCGATTATGTGTCCGTTAAATTTCTAAGATATTTTTCCAAATAATTTTCACTAAAAGTTTTACATTAAATATATAAGTAAATAATTTATTTTAGTCAACATATTTAACAAAATGTCTATTCGGGGTTGAATTGTAGTTTGCCTTTAAAATCCACCTTATATACCGTAACTATACATGAATGGAAAATGGACAAGTTTCATAGCTTCGGTAGGTTTCTTTTAAAAATGACCTTATTAGATGTATCTTAAAATCTGTTGTAGAAAAACTGCCAATTTCATTATAGAAGGTATTAAGAATGTTTAAACTTACAATGTTATAAATAAAAGTCATCATTATCTGTACCCATTTGAGAGCATAAGTATGCTTATAAATGTTGAATTTACTCTTCCTATTTCGTTGTAAATGATGACGAAATAAATACATTCTATATTATTCGAATAATATAATAAGGCCCGAATGTCAAGGGTATACAACATATTATTATAAATACGATGTCCGTTTCTAATGTCAGTATCAGACTTCTTTCAAGAGAGTATCTAAACTATCTATCTGTGTTGAAAAAGAAAAATGTAAAATTAATCTTTTCAGTGTGTTTAATTTTGGGATAACATAACTTTTATATTTCGCTTAAAATGTCTTATTATAAAATATTAGTGTCTAGGTACGAACTTAATTACTTAGTTGCATTACATGGCCAAGGGATTATAAATCATAATAAGCCTAAAAGGCATTTAATAATGCAGACGTCCGTTCACGTGCACCCCCTACGAACAAATACCAAGCAATCGTCGTAATGAAGGCCCGGGGGTAGGGGAAGCGTGGGAGGAGCGGACGCGTGGCGGTCACGTGACAGCATTAACATTTTCTTTTCAAATAGATGAGGGTGAATTTTTAAGCCATTGTACGACATATCTTTTACATTGGAGTCATTAATGAAATTGTAACCTTACGACTATATACGATACTTTTACAATACTGTATATTTTTCAGTTTACGTACGATCGTGTCGTATAGTAATAAATAAAAAAAAATTAACATCTCGTATGTTAATGTTTTTTTATTCATTACATATCTTTTACAAAATAGTTCTCTGTATAATAAGAATAAGTATGCACATGAGCAAGCCGTCCATCTACATCCGCAACACGAAATGCATTACAGTACTTAGCGGGAAAGAAGGAATTAATCGAATGTAAAGAGGTTAGAAAGGTGTTTATGCTCTACTCAAATCAATTCAAAATTCATTAAGAAAAATCATCCTTATCGTTGTATTTGTATGTATTGAATATTGATATGTATGTAAATGACAAGAAATAAAATAAGCACGATTGTGTTAATTTTTCTTTTCGTTGATGGCTGTTAGTTATAACTATTATGCCAGTGTGAAGTAAAATACAACTATATCAAATCTCTTGAAATGTGACTAGTCCGCTTATCACGTTACGCCTTGATAAAATGGTGGCTGTTCTGCCAAAACCTTGTATGGACTTATTCAGTCAACTTAAATTTACACTTATACACCTCAATCGTACTATATTGCATAATTCGCCACCACAATTAAACAATATAACTGTTAATAATACAAGATTATAGAAATAAAATAAAAACGCAACGTCACTCATGTAAGTTGGCGGGAAAAGGCCTTTTTTTAAAGTATTTGAAATAAAATATCGAAGTTATTTGAGATTTTAATAAAAGGCTTTGTTGTGATGCTGCTTTATAACATAACCAGCGTTGTTCAGTGAAAGCAATAAGATTAATTTTAAAAAAAAGTATTGAATTGATGGCCAAGTCGATTAATAGACTTAGTTCCTATTTTTTAGTAGATAAAAATTTCTAATTACAAGATGTTTACGATAAAATAGTAAGATATATTTAGTAGTTTTCTTGCAATTTTGAGGATAGATGAACTTACCGAGCACACCAGTTTTAGATCACTTGTGGATCAAGGTTTCTAAATATTTACTTTCGTTATAACAATTCTAAATAAAATATTTGTAGTGTTTTATTTTTATCTACTTTGAAATAATAATACTTATGCTCTGTGTATCAGTTATAGACAACTATAAACAAATGATTTGTTCATACAAAGGCCTCTTATTGCAATGTCAAAATGAAACTCCCACAGATTTATATAACAAAAACCGTGTCGATTTTCCCACAATCGTAACAATAATGAATGCTGGGGATCAGCGGATTGAATCACCATGGACGCGAGCTCTGACGTCACCCCGCAACATTTGAACCATTATAACTAAACATGTGATTATGCATGGTGCAATACATTATCGCTATATGTTGTTTGTGTAGCTTGGAGAAGCAGAGGCCATCCTTTATTGGTGCTTTTTGTAGTATGGGGTGTTGTGACACGGCGTGGGAGCTGGCTCTATTGTGGAGGCACTTAACTCGGCTCTGATAAAGGAACTATAGGACCATTAGACGGATTCGCTTTGCTCATTCGTTATCGCTGATAAATGAACATTGGATTATGATACGTAAGCGATTTAATGGAAGCGCAACGCGACACTCTAGTCGCGTGGCTGCACTACTGAGTTAAACCATTGATAACTAACTGCACGGTTCAATATTTCTATAACAATATATTTATATATTTAATATGTTCATTTTTTATAAAAAATAATTGTAGATGATAAATAAAAAAAATAAGATTTTAAAAATTTTATAATGATATGTATGATGAGTTTTATATATTTACTAACATAAAATACAAATAAAAATAACTTACGTATTTGTATTGTTTTTACATAATTGGTATGAAACCCGTGTTATACATAATATTATTAATATAAAAATTGAAAATGTAAAATAAACATTTGTGTAGTTATTATTTTTAAATTAAAGAAATAAAATTTTGCCTTTTAATTTCCTTTCATATTAGTCTTACGAAGATTAAAATCTTTGATAGCAATTGTTCTAGAAAATTGTCGAAACAAATTCGCAAAATTTGCATAGGTCCTTATTTGAAATTAACAAAAGACCTATGTACTGGGCATTATATTTTTTTTAGAAGCACGTACTTCTAACCGATAGTGAAGTAAGGGCCTCGAGGAAAGCCAGGTGTGTGTGTGTAATACGGGGTACGATATCTTGATTCACTTTGGATGTATGAGGGTTTTATGAATGTGGAACTTTTTTTTGGAGAAAGGAACGCCCTTAAACCTTTGGCGTCAATTACTCGTGACCCTAATTGCAGATGATGCGATACGGATGTATTGTGATTGAATTGACGCCGCTATTGGTCTATTGGTTTATTTTTGTAGTTTTTGTTGCGTCGTTAATATGGATGTTTGTTGTGTATATTTTTTTACAATTGTCCTCTCTTAGACGTTGCTTTGTTAACGTGTTCTGTTATGCTGGTGTATTGACAATTGCTTTCATTGTCTATTATTATATATGCTGAAATATATCAGAAAAAGTTATGTATTATTTTTATTAGAGCTGTATTTACAATTTAAGCGCTTAATAAAGCTATTATTTATTTTCATGTATGTGACTTGATGTTGAGGTAGCCACTATAAAATTATAACGAAAATTTTTTAGTGTAACGTAATCAGAAAGATAAGTTCAATGAGAAGTATATAACTTACTATATGAATTTTTCAAGCCAAGATTTGTCAACGGCTCACGGAAGGCTCCCCATTTGTCTCCTCCCTTTTCTAATGGAAAGGGTTTTCGATACTTAATTCGATATTCGATATTCATTCTATGAAGTCATATAAAAGTTGGGTATATCATCAGTGTTTGCGTGTCAATTCATTGACACACAAACACTGATGATATACTTCAAGATTCATGATATCATTCGAGATTCATCTTGAATTAAATAAATGAAGGTGATGAGCTTATAAAAATTTTCTAAATTTTGGATAATATTCTTATGTGTGGATTCGGCAAGGTGTAAGCCCAGAGTCCTGGCACAGCCCCTAGCGCAAGCCCTGTATGTGAATCTGAACGCGGGCCTTTTCACACCGGCTTGTCGCGTCGCAGCTGCGGTCGCTACAGCTGCCGTATGCAAACACCCTAACAAACTAACACTTTTTATTACTGAAGACTTCGCGGCTTGTGAACTATACGACCTGGGCGTTTTATAGATCGTACATTATGGTTAATATTTGGGAAACTCCGCCTTAGTTGACTAAAGAAATGTGAAGCAAGTGCATGGTATATCATACAAACTCTTTTACATTTCCTATGGTGTACAACATAATATAAATTAAAAATGTCATTAGAATGTGTTCGCAATAAAATATGATTTGATGTTTCTTTTTATTATTCGTATTAAATGTGCAATATCAGTACATGGGAAGGAGCATTTACCTGAGTAATTAAAACGAGGAGTACCATTCTCATTATGGGCTGGGACTCTTAAGTATCAGCTCCTTTCATTTGATCGCATCCAACAGGGAGCGTCCTAAATTGTCGGCGATCGCAGGATTTTTCGGAAAATATCATTATCATCAAGGCATTACAGCCACGGGTGGGCCTTAGCCTGGTTCAGTAAATTTTTCCAATCAGATCTTCGTTTAGGTTTTTCCCTTCAGCCCTTCACACCGATTGCCTTTAAGTCGTCCTCGACTCCATCTAGCCATTTGAGTTTAGGTCTTCCGCGGCTTCTACGACCGTCTGGTTTGCCGTCGAGTAGGCGTTATCGGAAAATCGGCTTGGTCTATTATCTATACGCAGAGTTGTATCATCTCTCGATTATATTGAATATATTATAGCGAAAGTTCTGAGGAGTTGTATAATCTCTCAACCGCACAGTTCCATCATGGCACTATGCGCCACAAAAACAGGGTTCAATCCCCACCATCTGAATAGCTGGCCGTCTACCACCGTGCGATTTACTCGTAGTTTTCAACAATTACAACACAGTAGAACAATTTACCACCTGCGGTGTTCCCACGTGTGTATGACATAGGGGCATTTAAGAAAAGAACGTATGTTGATATCCGGCGTTGTAGATATCTATGGGCGTTGGTGATCATTTACCACCAGGTGACCCGCATGCATTGGGTGGGAAGCTGAAGTATTGTTTTGGTGGGAGCTCCGATTCAGTGAATTGAGGCTCCCTATAAAATGCCAAATATCCATCTGCTGTGTCAGTTGCGGGACACCAATAGAGAGCAAAACCTCAGCCAGCTCGAATCATCCACCCCAGACTTTCTGCGCAACTACGTAACCGCTCCCTCGAGCTGTAGAGTCTAAGGATGCAGGGCATAGGGCGAACGTTCTGCGCCCTAATACAGAACTAACTCACCAGGGAGGGTACCCGAAGAAAACCGAGTCAGTCTGGACTCTGAGGTAGCAGCCCCGCCAACAAACTAGGACACAGAGGGCTAATCACCTACTTATCTGAATTAAATCGATTAAAGAAACTCAAACAGTGAATAACGGGACCGATCAAAAAACGACGACTTTGGCACGTTGCTCAAGACCGATCCCAATGGACAAGCATTGTGGACGCCCTCTGCCCCACCTCGGGGACATAGGATCATAAGAAGAAGACCCGCATGTGTTTGCCTGCTCTGCTATTAAAAATAAAAAACGTATCTGCGTTCTCCATTTTACTAGGTCTAAATACCAACATAGAATGGTGCCACCCCATTTTTCTGGCGGGTGGTGTACTTTGAAAGTAAATATCAATACACGGGCAGCAGTATACTTGAGTATTAAAAACCAATTTACCATTGTAAGTCCACCAAGTCTGATGATTAAGGCAACATGGCGAATTTGAGGGAGGACAATGTCCAGCAGTGGACTATTACTGTTGTAAAGTTAAATGTCCTAGGCGTGGCGTATTTGACTAAACATAGGCATTTTTTATAATCGTACATACAAAATGACATTGTAGTGCTTAAACCAAAAGCCGTCCACCTAACTGACTCAGTAATGAAACTATCTTTTATTAATAATTGATAATTTAACAAGTGATATGGTCACATCACAAATTTATTCTTAAATAAAGAATAAATTTCTCATAAATAAAGGATTATCCTTTACTTCTTACTTCTAGTATTTTAGGATCAGGGAAATAACCGTTTTGTGGTGAAATAATATTTCAATTTGAATACACTCACCATACTTACTATAGATATTAAAGCTGGCAACTCAGCCAGGACGTGTAAAAGTAAATGTGTTCATGTTCAGATGTGCGGCACATGCGGACTTGGACGGGTCCACATGTCGGACAAGGCGTCGTTGTTGCGCTGAGGACGCGATTGTTCGGCGTCTATATCGGGCCACGCACGTGGCCGCCGACATTTGGCGCCCGGCTAGGGCGGCCCGCCCACAACATAACTGGTCTTACTACTTCGATATATGAAATATTCTTTTATTTATGTCTATACTTTCACAGGTGAAATGACTTCTCATTTAAGGATCCGAAACGCATTTTCGATGCAGTGCTGGAAAAAGGGAGACGGACGAGAGTTTTTCTCTATTAAGGGACAACAAACAGTAGCACAATAAATACATCATTAAACAAACATAATTAAACAATAATTAATTGCACAACCAACGACATTAAAAAAAGACTAGTTATGTTTTTAATAATACTAGAATGCTTGTTAACTATTCCAACTAAACTAATAATGCTCGTGCTAGGACTATTAATGGTTCACAATAATAGTCTAGTGGAAGATACGAACTCACGACTTTCAGATTGTTAGGTCGAGGTTTACCGACTGAGCTATTGTTGTTTGATTAGCTCCATTTTAATTCTAAACGTATAAAAGTAACACACAACATAGAAACTAAATGTAACAAAGAAACTAAATCATATATATCAATAACAGCCTGCGGCAGTCCACTGCTGGACATAGGCGCGCCACCTAGCCCGATCTTCGGCTACACGCATCCAATCTCTACCAGCCGCTTTGCGCAGATCGTCGCTCCATCTAGCAGGAGGGCGTCCCACACTACATTTGCCGAGTTGCGGTCTCTACTCCAGCACTCATCTATAAATCATATATATACTTTCCAACAATTGGACTTCACACAACTGATATTATAATCATGAGCTGTACAATATGTAGAAAGAGCCTAATGTCACTAAAACAAAAAATTGGACTCTTATGGTGGGCAGCGTGGATAAAGCCCGAGTATTCCGGAAGGATGAATAAAACGTAGTAGGCCGAAGTAACCGAAGTAGTACTCAGGTGGTAAGGCGAATCGAAAAGGGAAAATTCTTAATACTCTCAGAGTAACATATTGGAGGGAGAAAGCTAGGACTAGATCATTCTGGAATTATATTCTGGACCAGGCTGAGGTCCACCTGCAGCTATAATACCTTTGATTCTAATAATACTGTCATATATGTCCGACTGCTGGGCACAGGCCTGAAAGAATGGACGTTGATCCACCACGCTTGCCCAAGGTCAATTCGAGGAATACATAGAAATGTAAAACATAACTATAGGCGATATATTTTTATATTTAAAACAGTAACCGAACCCGCAAACATTGAATAGGAAAGCAGCACTTTTGTTACTGAACCAATTAGGTCTTCACTGTCATTGTATGGGTAATATTTTTAGAGATATATTTTCACGAAAGGTCGTTAGCTTCAGCAGCTCTTCTTCGGCGGAAGTCATTAACTTAGACGCCTGTCTATTTCTTCTTGATACTTTCTTGATTACTCAGAAATTTTGTGTTATTTGAATGGTTCTTAATATAATATAATATAATAAAAAAATAGGACTAATGTATTTGACTAACTATTCTTTACATAAAATGACTTTTCCCCTTATGAACTGTTCTATAACTAATAATTGAACTGACATCTTCAGTCAACTGATTTTTTCAGTACACTGATTTTCAGTTAGTCATATATATGTATATATATATATACATATATACATATATATATATATATATATATATATATATATATATATATATATATATATATATATATATATATATATATATATATATATATATATATATCCCCCGCAGGGGTTGGCAGAGATCAACAGAGCTCCATCCGCTGCCATTCATCGCAGCGAAACGGCTCGTCATTGGTCGCTTTTCGCTCTCGTGAGAATCAGGACGTGACGGGTGGCGAACCACGTCGCCGTCATTTTTCGACAAATTAGGTATACTAAATTCGTCTTAGTGAATCCCATGAGCTACTCGGATTTGGAATGATTGTTGGCTACAATGAATTTAATGGTGGTGAATCAACGTTAAGGCACGAATAGGCTGTGGGGTAGGCTAGAAAAAATTGGATGTGTGCGGCAGAAGATATGGTTGCCTAGGCAGTATTTAATTTCTGTACCTAAAATTTTCGAGTTTGAAAAATACAACATACAATCACATATATTATACATAAATTTTATCTTTCTACACTCTATCTCCATATGAACTATGTATACCTATGCCAAAATCCACTCTCCTCAGTGTACGCAATGTGCACACTTAAAAATATAAATCATACATCTGAATTATTTGTCTTAAACACGTTTGTACATACTTAGGGAAACGAATCACAGTATTAACAAACTGCTCGGTAAAAAATAACCAAAAAGCCGCATGTGCGACGCAGATTCGGCTGACAGCGGTTTCTGTGAAATGTCACAATACATGTGATCCATCAGTCAGTCAGCCCAGCCAGCTCAGCGACAATCAGCCCATTGCCACTTCAGTTTGGTAACTTGAAGACTTTAGTTCCTTTAGGACTTTTATTGACTTTAGTTTTCAGGTGGGTTAATTAGATTTGAATCTGTACTTTGAGTTTATGCACCAGAGAAACTGTAAACATAATCCTCTCCATAGCCTTCTGAGCGACTGAACTGGTGAAGTAGGCATCTTAAGAGCATCTTTAGAGAGCACAGGCAGCACATACTGATCGAAGACTTTTGTCTTCAAGTTCTAAGATATGGGTAACGAAAGGAAATGTCGAACCTTTTTAAATGGAGTTCATCTGAAGTTAAATACACTATTCATTTTCTTGGGCGACCGACGTGATTTACTAATTTTAGGATGGTGATTTTGACAATTCAGCGGCTAAGCTACTGTTTTCGAAATCAAAGGCCGTACCGTACATATATTTATCCCAATGCGGCAATCATATATTGCTTATATATATACAGGTATTAATTCCGATTCTAGTATCAGTATCAAAGCCCATATAGGTATGGTCAGCTTTTGTATGGTGCACGGGCTTTCTCATTTCTGGAGGAACGAATGTTAACTCACCACGCTTGCCCGATGCAGGTTGACGGGGTTACCAGATTCTGAATAAATCGGAATAAGTCGTCCACTAGAAGAAACACATAAATGAGATAAGCTCTATTTGTTTCGACACCACGCGGATAAAGTTGCAGTAAACAGTTAGCGTAACAAAAGACTATAAATAAAATTGATGGAAGCGTGTCTTGCTTGTGAAGAATGAGTTGTCGAGAACATTTGTGCTTACGCCGACCCCCTTAGCCCTTGGCGTTTTGACTGATTAATGACAACAACATTGTGTCAATATTTGCATAAGAAACGGACAAGAGAGGAACATATCGCGCCGCAAATCTCCTCGCCGGCTTACATTACTTTGATGACTTTCGTCTTGAATTACATTTCTCTAAGGTGCATTTGAATTTCAACTGTGAACTGTTTCACTAGCGTATAGTTTTGCAATCGAAGAAGTACTAACTACTGGTTCTCACATTATACCATAGTACAATATGATATGGTTCAAATTGGCAAATCTAGGCGAAGGATGTGCGTCTTGGTCGTGATAAGAGAAACTCGTTGAACGCGTCAGTAAAAATATTCATTGGGCCACTCTTTATTTAACAGATCATGAGACTTAGGCGACTTAAGGTTGCACGGTGCCAAAAATAACATTATACTACATAATGTTATTTTAAAGTTGTTTTAAGAGGAAATAAAAAGTCAAGAGAAATAAAATATCAAATGTGGAAAAAAGGACGTTACTTCCAAAGTGAAATTTCATGCACAATTATTAATGTTTTGACTTTATTCGCTGTAGCGAAGTTATCGTTTTTGAAGTTAATGGTCGATTTTAATGTTAAACGTGTTCGATCTTCGGGAATATATATAAGGGAAATATATGTATAGCCTACAGGTATTTGATCGTAGTTTCGGTGCTCCACTTACTCCGGTGGTGGGTGTGTGTACTTCCTTCAGAAATGAGAAGGCCCCATGCCTAGCAGTGGACCATATTGTATATAATCAAATAAAAGATTAAGTTTGTTCAGGTTTAGCGTTAAACCTTACAAAGTCCTCTTTTTTTCTAATGTAAATTACGTCCAAATTGGTTTAAATGTTCTCGGGATTACCTGGAAAATATGATTTTTTGTGTAACAAAAAGTTAATTAGGTATTGATATTGTTGATTTGTGCAAATAAACTTTTGATCTTTGAGAAAGACTTTTCCTTTATCACCTCTTTCTTCTTCTAAGTGCCTCTCCGACTTGCGAAGGCTGTCAACCTGCCTTTATTATTATATTTAATTTTATTAAAATATGCCATACATTTATATAAAATATTTTTTAATTAAACTAGACAAAATTGTCAACCCTAGAGACTACTACACAGATTGCTCTGATTGATGCAATGAAAAATGACGCGACAATGTTTTGAAAAATGGTTGCTCTTAAGAAGGACAGCTCCGCAATAACCGAATGGCATTTTATTACTTGCATAATTTAATATTACGAGCTGTGCCGAACCGGATTCAGCGTCCGGTGTGCTTTTGCTTTATTCAAACACTTGATTAGGGCGATCTTTGGCGAGTCACTTTCACGCACAATGTAAAACCATCATTTATCTACGTCTTATTTTCAGTGACCGTGCCCGCTTAAGATAGCTCATGTATTTTTGTGCCGCCGGAGCAATGTAGCCATTTCTCATTTCGTATGATTTTCCACGAAGTTTTTTAAGAAACGTCTTAATCATTTAATTTCTTATGAACTTCCGAATTTTTCTTTGTATTCAAATATTACATTTAAAGGAATATTAGGTTTCGCTTCTGAAATATTATAAATGAATTGATATTAATTGGCAATTTAATAATATTAGGATGTTACCTACTTACTTACGTTTCTAATTTTCAAGTTTCTTTTGTAATCAATCACTTTAATAAGAAAGTTTTTTCTTTAACCAAAAAATTTCGCATAGTTTTACTATACTAGTAAATTAATTTTGCACATTTCCTAGTAAAAGGTTTAGTTCTCAAAGTTATTTGAATATCGCCAACTTTAAGAATCATTTATATTCCAGCGCCCTCCAAATATGTTTGTTTAATTTACCACACCTTAAAAATCACGGTAGCAATGATAACTTTAAATTTATTGTAGCGTATCATATCAGTATTATTCTATTTGTCAGTTTTAGAGATGGGTTTTGATCTTAGTTTATTTTTAAAATATAAATCAGCTATCTCTCCCCCTAAACTACTTCAACACCCTCCAATTCACTCTGGATTCATTACCGCCCCCCTAAAAGTCTTCAGCATCCACAAGAGAAATACTGGTCTAATCTCAGAAATATTTTTTAACTTCAAGCTATTAATCTACTCTAGCGTGCCAGTCGTATTGCTACGGCGATACTCGCGATCTTTAGGGGTTTTATTTTCGATGTAATTGAAATTCTTCCAAGTCAAATTAATTAATTTTCTATTCATTGTACATTTATATCTTTTTCATACTTTATTCACACTTTTCACTTTACATTTTATATCTCAATATATATTATTTCAATTTCTTATAGCGGACGAGTGACATGTCTATTGAAAAACGTCAGTCGAATTAATACTTTTGTTTTAATATAAAACAATTTATTTCTTTTTTATTTCAAATTTTAAATTACGAATTTAAAAATAAATAATTCAATATAAAAAGTTTTAATTTATGAGTGATACATTTATCAATGTATCACTCTACTTTACACACAACACATTAGTGTTTCCCTATTTTTAAAAGTATTCTAAGCGTTTATTTAAACCTACACTTCACAGACTTTCATTGCGGTTTTCATACGGCGTGTGTGCGCAATACTTGGCTGTACTCGCTCGACCACAATAAGGAAATACGATTCACCTTTTACAACCTACGTTTATGATTGTACCGCCTTGGCGGAAATGTGCCGGCCACATTTGGCGATCACCTTTCCTTAGAAAGCTATAAGCTAGTTGTAAAACATTTCATAAAACAAGTCGTTATCTTCGACATGTGCGCGGGAAGCGGTCTGGTGATCACTAGAGATGTCTATTCATCTTCGTCTATTCGATTTCCAATATCCGTTGCCAAAACTATTTGGATATTGATAATATTCGAAACAATATCGGTATATACAAAACCGACATTTCGATTTTAAAAGAAAGCAATTACATATTTTTTTCATATATCTAGTTAGTTACTTTTTATAATGTTATAATAAGTTTACTGCTTATAATATTGAACGTTGAAGGTGACCCACAAATTTGTGTCATTTTTTTAAACAAGCTAAGTATTAATGGAGTCAGGCGTTACTTTGCGGAAATCCATCACTATGTGGACAGTCAAAAATTTTACTTAACTAACATCCGCGACAGGCAAACAATAACAGAAAATTAATAATGTGTGTTTTCCTGCTGGATGAAGTGGATTTATCTGGAACTTAAACCAAAACTTACCGAAAAATGGCCGTCAGCAACTCTCCACCCACCAACCACTATAAATAAAACCAAACATACACTACCACTTTTCCACCTTGTAAACGACACGTGTTTCATTCATCTTCAGGTATAGTAGACTCTACGGAAGACAACCGAAAAGACTTCATTTTTTGTTGTCTTTTTTGTAAATTAAATTATTAAATGTATGTAATGTAATGGGAAATTAAATTTCAGTTTTACATTGTTTTTCATTGCAATTTTTCTTAAAAGAATTTGTGTGTTGTGAGATTCGGATAAAATATTCGTTACAAATGTATCCCTATCAACCCTAGCTGGCATACCGGCGCACGTGTAAGGAACACATTTGTTGGCGGTGGCAAATCTGCGCGGCACATTGCTGGCCCAGCGTTATCACGAGCGGTAGCGCGCCACATGGGGATCTCCTACTGATAACATTACCTGCGTACGTAACCAACGCTGGTAACGACGTTTGGATGAGGTAATTTTTAATTGCGCTAAGTATTTAACTTACCAAAATATAAAAATGTCATTTCACGCACCAATACCCTGTGGAGCCAGCTACCTCCAGCGGTGTTTCAGAACCAATACGACATTGGAATCTTCAATTAACAAGTCTACACTTAAAGGCAATGCTTCAGCACTACCTATAGAACTGTGGATGTCTATGGGCGCTGTTGATTGTTTTCCATCAGATGACTCGCCTGCTCGTTTGCCTTCCTATCACATAATTTTTTTATATGATAGGAAGGCAAACGAGCAGGCGGAAACTTGTCTCAGTGGCGGGGATGCTGCCTACAGAATCGATAATAAATATTATATGTATATGTATGGCCTACACATATTCTGAGTCTGGTTATTTCACTTGCATAGAAAGTTTGGACACATAGAGAGGATGGATCAAAGACGATTATTAAAAATTTACGTTGCGAATGTGGAAGAAAGAGTCGGAAGGGGAAGATCAAGGAAAACTTTTGCTTTAGCCTATATATGTCCTACTGCTGAGCACAGGCCTCCCAATTTCTGGAAGAACGGACGTTAACCCACCACGCTTGTCCAACGCAGATTGGTGTGTGGCCTACAGTTAAATATCTGTAGGCCATACATATATTTATTCCGGTGCGGAATCGAACCCACGACCATTGTCTCCGTGGGTGGGAGGCCCCACCACTGAGCCAATTGATAGTCAGGAAAACATCATCATGTCCAAATCATTGAAGTTCTCAAGAACGGCCAGGTCAAAAGTACCCTGAACGACGAGCTTGTATGAAGAGAGTGACGAGTGTGGATGAAGCAGAGAAAGTGTGCCGGGATCGTAGCAGATGGAGGTCACCATAGATCTCTGCTTACCCCTACGGTATACAGGTGTGATCATATGTATGTTGTTATCCCGTCCATCCATATTGGATAAGCATGGTAGGTTCAATGTCAGTTCCTCTAGGAAGCACGTGCTCAGCAGTGAGATATAGGTATATTGGCTGTAAAAAGGTTTTTAAAATGTTAATTCGAATGCTGCTTAATGATAAACTCGCGTATTTGACGCTTCAAACAAATAAATTGATTATAAAAACAAGGGCATGCAGGTGTTTGCGATGTAATCTCTCAATTATGTATAATAATGATTGAATTTACTACACACTTTTGAATTTACTACACTTTATTAATGTTTACAAATAACTTAGTTCGTATTAATTGTTTAAGAGTTCTAATCTGAAGAAAAACGACATATCCTAAAAGTCAATTCGTCAGGCCCGCTATTTTGGATACTTCAAATTTAATAAATCTTGGTGTAAATAATACAATATTTTATTTTTTTTTGTTAAAAAAATTTCATTCCATTTGTAATATTTATATTGTGTGTTAAAAAACAATGAGTTGGAAATAATTTTATATTTAAGTAATTGTGTACATACAAAGAATATTATGTAAGGACATTTAAAATATTTCACCTATATTGTATTTGTTTGTATACATTATCTTCTTTTATTTTAATCTTATCATCTATACTATGCATATGTATATTCTATTTTTTACTTTATCTGATCAAAATTTTTTTAACGTAAGCTAATTTGATAACCTTTATCTTCGAATGGTTTACAGTTGTGTAATACAGGAAGTACTAAAAACGCGTTGTAAAGATACTAAACAGTATGTTGGTATGTATTTTTTGTAAAAATTAATTATGTATTGGTTTTGTACCTATACAATATTTTTTCCATTAACTAGGTTGACTGGTAAGAAATACCTTCCGGCATTAAGATTGCTTTTGTACCACTATTTGTACGAAAATAAATACATAAACAGGGTAAATGACACACAAAATTTGTCGTACATGCTAAATAAATAATTTGTGATGATGAGTAGTCGCCACCGCTCATGGAAATCTGCAATTTTTTTTTATGGGATAGGAAGGCAAACGAGCAGGCGTGTCACCTGATGGAAAGCAATCAACGCCGCCCATAGACTTCCGCAGCACCATAGGCAGTGCGGAAGCATTGCCGACCTTTAAGGAAAGTGTCATTATGGGAGTGGGAATGGAAGGGGGAGGGCAGAGGGAAGGCCCAACACCCTCCGGGCCTCCGGAACTCGGTCGCTCACCGTACGAAGTGCGGTAGGTCAGCTACCACTCAGACGCCGGTTTTCTGCGGGAGTGTGGTTCTTCCCCAGAGCATGTAGTATGTGGTACGAGCCGGCCCATTCATACTATAGATAAATATTATCTTTCTAGTAATATTAAACATTGCTTGACTATTAATGAAGTCAGGCGTTACTTTTTACAAGTTACAAGCTAAGATCCGCGACAAGATCTTGTCGCGGATCTTAGCTATGTAAAACTTTTGACTATCCACATTGTTTGACTATTTAAAAAAAAGTATAATTTCTTTGCGAACTAAATTTCTTGAAACACATCAGAATTGTTTATTTCACAATAAACTTTTTTCATAAATACTTGCTTCAACTGACACATCCAAAATAACAGTTTAGGTGTTTCTACGCTATGTACAGGTTAATAAGCGAGAAATATTGACAGATGTGCACGGTAGCCGTATCTACGTAATGAGGGATTTCGCGCCGCAGCGATACGCCCGCAATCTCTACAACCCATGTAGAATCAGTGCTTACTGCTTGTGTACGATTAATCGCGTATGTTAGATGCACTTCTCAATTATATATTTATTTATTAAGGCATCTAGCATTGTATACAGTTTTACATTTTAAATTAAAATTATAATAAGATATAGTTCCAATGCATGTCCCATTATAGGCGCCACAATGTTAGCAAAATAAACATACATCATTACTAAGTATAAAAATGTTACTACTTTGCATTTATATCTTACACTAATTCCAATTTTTAGGACGGCAAATATTAGCAAATTTTTTAACATATATATATATATATATATATATATATAAAATTCGTGGAATTTTACTTTATTATATCACTGTACACAAATGCACCCAGGTATTGTGCGTAATAAAAGCGCATAAATTTAGTGGAATAATCTGGCGGCACACGTGTGTCGCAGTCCGCAGCTGCGTGCACGTGCGTACACTCGGATTCAGGTAACGTGGAATTGCTCTCAAATGTTGCCACTCAATGATCAGCCTTGCTTCTGACGGTTTTTTCTGATGCGAAATTATTTAACTTCTTTCAGATAATAATTCGATTTGTGATTGATCACTAATATATAAATAAAATATAAAGCAGCTATAGCAGCGTTGGTAAGATTCGTACTTACTATCTGTGAGTCGTGAGTTGGTATCCTCCATTGAACTATTTATGTGAACCATCACCTAGCGCAGAGCACTATAAGCTTAGTTGAAATGGTTAACAAGAATTATACTAATATTAAAAATAATGCTAGTCTTCTTTATAGTAAATTAATATAGGCATTTATTTGTAAACATTAATTCATCATTGTCAATAAATAGCCTGTGATAGTCTATTGCAAGTCATAAGTCCACAAAATTCTCTACTTATCCCAATCTTCGGTTTCAAGTATCCAGTATTTTCCAACCGCCTCGCACAGATCATTGTGAATATCGATAAATAAATAAAGGCATTTATTTGTAAACATTAATTCATCATTGTCAATAGCCTATGATAGTCTACTGTAAGTCATAAGTCCATAAAATGCTCTACTTAGCCCGATCTTCGGTTTCAAGTATCCAGTATTTGCCAACCGCCACGCACAGATCATAATAAATATTGATAAAGGTTGCCCAATGAATCTGTCCAGCCAAGAGGCAAACAAGATAGAATTAGCATGAAAGAGTACCTAGAAAACAAAGATTCCGACCCCATGTCGGAGGTATAGTATTAAATTAAAAAAAACCTGTTCAGCGTTGTGTCTGAACATATCCTCGTAGTTTAGTGAAGTGCATTATATGTCAGCGTGGAATGCTATATGCTGATGATGATGATTATAATGACAAATTAATAATAACAGTAAGGAAAAATCAAAATCATCCAATGTTAAGACACATTTGATGGCAGTTATTTTATTAAAACGAAGATTAGTAAGTCGTTGTAAATAAAAATTATAGTGATTAAAAAATCTCCCATTAATCCTATGAAAGTTGAGAACGTTTTACTTAGAGCGTTATGCATTATTTTAAAACCAGATGACTGCACAACAATAAAATCATTAATTTTTACAACAGCAGCTTAAAAACAATGACAGCAATCTGTTCTGACTCAAACATTACGCATATGTTTTACCAACAAGCGACGCTGGTTATCATAAAAATAACCGAGACAGCCTTTCTTTTCAGAAACGACTGCGCGTTAGTTCTCACGTCCATGTGTACTGCAGAATTTTGGGGAATCGCCGGGAAGCAGGAATCTGTCATACAGATGGTGCGGTCCCTTCAAAGTTTTGAGTTCCAGATATATCCGATGTAATTTAATTGCTGTTTTGTATTTAAGAAAATATTAGTTAGTTTTGTCACGATTTGAAAAATTGGAAATTAACAGCTTGGCTTGATATGCCTGTTGAGTTAATAGTGTTTTGTTACTGAGAATGAAGAAAATTAAACAGTAAACTTACTATTCAATTTTCTTATCGACAACGCTGATTTATAAGAATTTAAAAGGTTATATAACAACAAGACTTTTCCTATAATTTCGATCATGCCTATAGCTTTTAAGTACTTTTATGTGGAAAATCCAAAGGTTTTATTTCAAGGGTTTAAAGAATGTTACAATTAATCTTTAAAATGTTCTCCACCTCTTCAAATTCATGCAGATGAGATTCTTATACAAATAATAAAAGCTTGGAGTTTTATTGTAAAGTCTTCGCATATACCCACTTCTAAATTACTTTTTTTATATTTATTATATCCTATTTCTGTAGGAATGGATATTAATCCACCACGCTTGCCCAGGGTGGATTGGCGGACCACCTAGATATATGAACATATACAACGGAATAATGAATATATACACAATAACACTGAGCCAATTAGGTCGTTGTATGTCTCATATAATTGTCGAAATAATATTTTATAAAAGTATTATATTTTAATGAGACAGTTAATTAATGAAGATGTGAAGTAAAATGTGATCTGATTTTTAAACTCTGCGTTAACGGCGTGGCGAGGGGAAAGACAGACGCGTGGAGTAATTCTCTAGAAAGACAGGCAAGGCGACAACCTGCGCGGCGTTAGATCTGCATAATATTCACAAGTTGACTTTATTTTCGACTAGCCGAGTGTCCGACAACGGACAGGTCGTTTCCTCGTTCTTTTAAAACATTTATTCATGGAATGGCTTAAGTGTTCCATATAGAGTTGCGTAAAAAATATGTACAGGTTGTGCCGGATCTTACAACAGGTTTTAAAGAGAAATAACTTTATAATTTCGCAAATAAGTGCATAAGTAAGTTCTGGTTGTAATTCGAGACGGAATTATTTGAGACGCAATATAAATTACGTATAGGTATATGAACTAAATTTGGATCAGGTTTTGAAGGGAATTTTTTGTAGACTCACTTTGCATTGTAAGGTTTATCAATTACAATAAGTACAATATATGATAATACATTAGGTGATTTAATATAGAAGCAATATGTGATAATTACATAAGGTTCATATCATTGTGGAAAACGAACGAAATATTAAATCAAAATCTAACCGCAATGTTAAAATCATAATATAAAAGCACTGGTTTGATATTTTTGCCTGACATTTTTATTAATTATTAACACATACAAATGTACAGGAATAATGCAATAAAAGAAATGTTATTTGAAAATGAAATCAAGGTCTGTTTTTAATTGTTTACTTTGTATTTTATGTATACATGAATATTTGTCTATATCTTAACTGTAAGTGGCAAAAATTGGAGAGATCATTACTGTTGGAGTAAACGAGTGCCTTCCGACTAGATGTACTGACGATTTGCGCAGGGCGTCTGGTAGGAAGAACTGTATGTATCTGAATAGAATATATAGGCGCAAATTAGGGGATGTCTAAGTCTAGCAATAGACAGTCTTATATATATAGCAATAGACAAAATTATAATTTATTTGCGTATTAAGAAGTCTTGAAACGCATTTATGTTGAGAAATGGATGATTCCCCGGGAAAAATAGACGCATGTTTGTGTGATTTCGGTTACTACTTTTTTGTATTTCGTAAAGTTGAACCATTACAGAATATAAAGCCCACAAAATCGCGGCCACAGAAGAATAGAATTTGCTTTATCATGTATTGTGCGTAAGTACATAGAACGTGTATTTATTATTCAAGCAGACATATGTATGTATTACGGATTATAGTCCTAACGCACTTTGCGGGATTTCAAACATAATCCGATAGCAAGTTATCAGCGGGTCCACGTTCTGAATATCAATAAGCCGCAGCACATCAGAGCCTCCGCCGCTAAAAATAATCGCATATTATGATGTGATATCCGGCGGACGCTGGTGCCCAAGCGTGTCCTGTTAGCATATGAGTTAGTTCGCTGTTTGCAATTTTAATTAATGATACTTACCATACACACCACTGGCGTGAATGAAAACCGAGCGTGGACAGTCGTGGTCGTGGTAAAAAAATGATCGTTGAAATTTGCATTTAATATAACCCCGTATAAAATTAATTATTATTTAAAAAAGTAAAGTAATAAAAATGTTTTCTTTAAAATTTTGTTTACCTACAATATTGCAAAGAAAATCTTATCGAACCAATCATTGTTATAATACGTACTAAGTTTTACCCAATTACCATATATATACCGTACTGTTCTTACTGCTTCAATGATTTATAACGTTTTCTTACAATCTAAATTTCGCTTCCGTAATTTTAAATATCTTCATGACGCGGGTTATGTTTTTAAATACGAATATATAGAAAATATGAATATATAGACAACTTTGTAACATGTTTTTTTAAAAGGCCTCTCTGCTTTACTTGACAAAATTTGGCTATTTGATTTCAGAAGTTATCATGATCATGTCATATGTAACCATCTGTTTCGCTAGTGCATATTTGCATTCTATTCGAGGTGATTGTGGAAGTATAATATCTTCAAACTTGAGAGGTTTATTTTAATGCAAAAGCTTACCGGCAAATTATAAAACATAAATCGTAATTGAGATAATCTCTTATATAGACAATATTTATATCGTTATGACGCAAAGCAATTAATAAGGTTTCTTAAATTCTTCGGACCTAGGAATTGTTTTAAACTAATATACTAGTTCTAGGCTATTAAATTTACGTCCCATGAAAGTGTTTTCCAACATACAGGTTTCTTTACAATGCTTTTCCTCACCACCGAACATGTACGTAATTGTAATTTACTCGGAACAAATAAAAATAAAGCTGGGAATAAAGCTCGGACAGTTTGCGCACCGTTTAATTCTTTCTGAATGGATGAGATCCATGAAAAGTTTTTATATGGGATAGGAGGGCAAACGATTAAACCTGATGTCGCCCCATAAAAAGCAATCAACGCTGCCCATAGACAACCGCGACACCGCAGGATTCGCGGAAGCGTTGCTGGCCTTTTAGGTATGTGTAGGCTTGTTTTTTGAAGGTGCCAATGTCATAAAGGTTCAAAAAGAAAGTTTAATTTTCGCTGATCTTAGCTAAGTAAAATTCTAACCGATAATAACGTATTTCAGCAGTAACGTATGACTCTATTCGTCGAGTTAAAACGGCTTATTTTTACTAATTTAAATTAAAATAATTATGAGTGTAAGCCGCCGATTGATTCTCCTTCTTCTATTAGCAATTATAAGGCATGTGCGTGCGCATTATATGGTCGATACAGTGGTGTCATTCAGCGAGGATCATCGTTGACAGCGGCGTCAGCGTTATCGCTTGCGATCGCCACGTGCTGTGCAGATTCCGTGTAACATGTGTGCACGAACGCCTTTAGCACTGACGACTGCAAACAAGCTGCTTAACAAAGTTTAGTCTTCATCGACTACTCAACGAGTTAATTATAGCCGTATTTCATTATTTCAGTTTTTATTGCAAATAATTTTTATAATAATTATATATGCGGGCGGGCTTGCATAAGGAGAATAATGAGTGTGGAGGAAGCAAGGGAAATATGCCGAGATTGTAGCAGATGGAGATCTGTGATCTCTGCCTACCTATCGTCACGCCTGTCAGCCGTAACAGGCGTGACGAAAATATTTATATAATTTTGCATAATTTTTATAATATTGCAAACAACATTTGTTATCGTCGATAAATAGACTAATTATAATTTTTCATAGAATAGGAAATCAAACAAGCAAGCATGTCCCCTGATAGTAAGCAATCAAAACCGCCCATAGACTTTTATAACATCATAAACATTGCACAAAAGCTTTTTCGATTTTAGTTATGTAGGTTAAGTGTCTGCCTCGTCGCAATCTAAGCCCAAGTTTGTTTTTAGGATGGTTATATCGGCCGGCCATTAGCATTAAGCATACGTCACCTGCATCTGAGGTTAAAGGTTGAGACACCAAGATGTGCTTAAATCCCCTTACATTCCATTTTTGATTTTAATCAAAAGCAGCAATAGCCTAAATAAACGGGGACAATTTGGTTAATACTAATATTCAGTCTTGTTCCATTTATTATTATTATTACATAAGTAACCCTATTGTCAAAATGTAGCTATGCTGTGCGTAAATTTAAAGAGACATAGTCCGGGCGTTGTTAAGTTTATATTATATCCTATTCTATAAGACTGTAACTTGTTTTTGTGCCTAATAAATAAAATAAAAAATAAAATAAATGTATGTTTTCTTTCATTTTCCGCCGAGCCTTGTTAGTCGTCGTCATTTAAAAATTGTTGGTGATTCTTTCTTTAAAATATAATTAATTTTAACTAATTATCATCACTATAGTTTACTTTTAAATTGCTTGTATTTTTTTTATTGCTTACAAAACTAACTTTTTAACTCTCGATAAAACCAACGGACAGTTGATTGATGTGTGAGAGAGAGTTAAAGTTTGCGCCACCAAATAAAAATTTTTGCGCCGAATTTCGTCTGTATTTTTCGTTTATTCCCGGGAGTATGATATATAGAAAGAGTTGAATTAATTTATCTTCATAAACCTCGTGGCTATTTTTACTGTAGTTTCTGGAATCTTGAGGCCAACTATGACGAATTTCTTTGAATAAAATTTATATATACATGCTCTTTCATCAGTTACTATAAAGCGATCGCCCAGTGGTTAAAATACTATAATTTATTATATTTTTAAGCTTAAACCTCTATATAAACGTTAACTATGACAAATATCACACTTCTCCGTTCGTGAAGTGCTTTAAAAGGGGTACATACCTTTCTTTCTTAATCAGTCGTAAGTCACCTATCACGTGACAACAGTACTTTGTCGCTGCGGTAGTAAGTCACGTGGTAGATGACACGACGAGACATGTCGAAACTCGCTCTGTGTGAAATGCAGGGACTATTGCCTTATTAGTTAAATATCCGTAACAGAGCAATTGCCGTTTCCAGTTATATATCATTGCCTTTTCCAATTATTTTTTTAAATATATTGAGCCCAAAAATGAATAAAGTCAATGAAAACTGTGTCTGTAGGTACAACTTAGCGAGAATTACATATAAAAAGCTAGCGACCGATAAGGGTTAATATATAAATGTTTAATTAAAGTTTAGAGTTAACTTATAACTAATTAAAAAATTAATGTGTCGTGCGTAATGTTGCATTTGTTTCATAATCTAGAACTAAAAGTAAAAATGGACGACCGATTGGCTTAGTGGCGGGGCCCTCCGCCCGCGGAGTCAATGGTCGCGGGTTCGATTCCCGCATCGGAATAAATATTTATATGGATTTTTAAATGTTTATTCCAAGTCTGGTAACCTCCCCAATCCGCATTTCCTTTCCTGCCCCTTCCTTTCTTCTCTGTCCTTCCTTTCCTCTCCGCCAATCCACGGTCTGCCGTGCCAATGGATGCGTAGCTAGGGGCGAGCCTAGTCGCAAGCGTGCCGATCGTCCCGGGATCGGGCTCCCCCGGGTACTATGGTGCCTTACCTTAGCAGGCAGGGCTCTGCTGGGGCATCCTCCCTTGCGGCTCGTGGGATTCACTAAGACCAATGACGAGCTGTTTCGCTGCGATGAATGGCAGCGGATGGAGCTCTGTGGTCTCTGCCAACCCCTGCGGGGGATAGGCGTGAATATATATATAAAAAAAAAATGTAAAAATATCATCATACAAAAGGAGTTATGGTGTTGTAAAGATAAAGAAAAACAATTAAACGACTAATTGTAGAATTGAAATTTTCAATTGAACATTTCTATTATTTCTGTCACTCTGGTAATATGTGTATAAGCAACCAGAATACATAATGGGCTTACGTCATTTGTAAATGAAGTTGCAATCTTAACCATCTTCGTCACGTCACTGGTTTGAGTAACGAGCTACGAATTTCAGATAGGGCACGCGCATCGTGAGTGTAGACAATAGAGACTGCTGGGACGATTGCGATGTAGAGATAGTCACCCTATGTAGTCGCCGACAGAGGCAACTGTTGATATGCTTTAATACTAGCCATAATTACGATGTGTAGCGGGAAAATAAATTATTAAAACAGAATATATCTAAAATAAGTTTTATTCTTCTCTATTATAATCTATCACTATAATTGATGGCGATTAGTGGTGATACATGTATTTTATGAAATCATCATCATTATCATCAAGGCATTACAGCTGCGGGTGGGCCTTAGCCTGGTCCAGTAAATTTTTCCAGTCGGATCTTCGTTTAGCTTTTTCCCTCCAACCCCTCACACCGATTGTCCTTAAGTCATCCTCACGTCCATCTAGTCATTGAGCTTAGGTCTTCCGCGGCTTCTAGGACCATCTGGTTGGCCGTTGAGTAGGCGTTTGGGTACTCTAGCCTCGTCAATCTGTACCACGTGCCCAGCCCAACGAAGGCGTCCAATCTTGGTGGTTTTGATGACGTTCGGCTCATTGTATAGCTCATATAGCTTGTGGTTGTAAAGAGTACACCATCACTCATTTTCCAACTCAGGACCAAAGATAAATTAATAAATGAATAAGTAGCAGCAATATGTATCGTACATTAATAATCAGAATGTACTTTTTAAATCACGCCTTATTTTAAATCGTACGTAACTATGTATTGAGGTAGCTTTGTTTGTGATTTCAAATTGGTTTTGCCGCGGATCGGGTTCACATTGGACAATGACATTCATCAAGCGATGACGCAATGACGCATACCAAATGACAACTGATGCTCTGTTCTATTGTTGTCGCCATATGTAAAGCAGGACACGTGCTTCCGAAACTACGGTTTGTCTGCGAAATTATACGATAGATACGGTCAACAATGTTCGCATAATATTTGTGGAGGTATCAAATCCAAAAACAAAAATATGTTTTTTTGTACAGGATACGAAGGCAAACGTGTAGGCGTATCACCTAATGGAAAGCATAGCCGCACTTCCATAGGTATTTTTTTATTTTATTTACTAATGATATTTAAAAGGTTAAATTGTATTGAGCATAATAGGTCCCACTAGGCAGGCCCGTACTGAGACATACCGATTCGGTCATTTTTTAGATTTCCCGATACATACATACATATATATTATATAAAAATAAATACATATATTATATTATACATAAGTAAATGGATACATAAATTTCTTCATGCCATATATTATATGCCTACCATACATAATATATAATATGCATATGTACGTAAAATAAAATAATGTAACAACAAATGAAAATCGTTTTTATTTTTCTCTTGAAAGTCTCTCTGTTAAGCTTTCACTGGGAAACAAATTTATATGAAATTTGGCATGGTGATGCTTGAAGATCCGAGATCAACCATAGGCTGCTTTTTATCCCGAAACAATAGCTCTTACAGGATGCACGTTAGATTTCGCGAAATAGCGGGCAGAAGTTAGCTATATACAACAATGAAAATAGACATAATTTATTAATGGTTTTTATTGTGAACAGTTGCATCAATACAATCAGTCTTTACATTAATTATGATTATTTTAATTATAACAAATTATGAAAAATAAATCACCAGCTTTATTATACCAGCTTTAAGAAGCAAAGTTTCTGTGACAGTAATAATTATTAAATTATATGCAACATATTTTTTTTAATTATATTGCTCGTGTCTGAAAAATAGCATATTTTAAATTATCGCTCGGTTTCGGAAAACGGGACTATTTAGCGCCCGGATTTCTTTTTTGGTACAATGGAACAGGTGGTCGAAAAAAGTGACAGTCACGTTCAAAAAGGGTGAAATGGTCATTTTAGTTATTACCCTACAAAACATATAGAATTGGTTCCTTTCAGTCAATTGGAAAATTTAAAACAATCATTTTGCCTTGCAAAAATTTCCTTGTGGGTAGTTAGTTTCGATCGAATACGCTCGATAGAAGAAATCTAGGACAAATTATTCTGAGCTATATTTGAGCAAATATGTGTATAGCTTTCAAACAATTCCACATCTGCATATGACGTTGATTTGTTTCACTCTGTGAAAAATACCAATACAGCAGCTGTATACAGCTGAATGAAGTATAAATAGTTACTCTGGTTATTGTTAGGGGATGTTGTTGGAGTCACGTGCTCTTGCGCAGTCCCAAGACCCACTGGGGTGTAAATATTAAATATCTATTTCAGAGCGTACCACTTAATTTATTATATGGGTTTAATGAAGCAATTTTTGTTATTTATTTAGCCAACATTGAGCTAAGTCCCTTGAAAATATGTACACCCTCACCAACTGGATTAACTTAACAACAGCGTACTATTTAGTCGCTTATTACCGCTTCAGCTAAGTGCTATTAATTAAGGTATTATTTAAAAACACCATAGTGTTTGATCATCACGAAATTTATTTTTGCAGCGGACTGATGCCTTCGCAAAAAGTGTATTTACATTATAAAGTATGATTCTTAGGGTTTCGGCAAATAAGCATATAATCATCATTACCAACCCCGCTTTAGCACTAACCTTCTTTAGACTCTTAGAAAATGATGCGTAACGCCAATTTTCGGCAATACTCATCCTTATTGCTAGCCACCCTGCGCAAATCTGATCGAGGGGCGCTACGTTTGCCAAGAGGTGGTCAGCATTTATCTACTCCAACACTTGACGGTTCACTAACACATGGAGCCATCGAGCCTTTTGTCACATCAATGTGTTAATTCGAAGAGCTATGACGTTTTGCATCATATTCACCAGAGTTAACTGCCAGCTTAGCCTTCTATTCTATTCTATTCTCGAAAATAGAAATCAAACATACATCAAATATCGATCGTTGTGTGAAGTGTACCACAAATACATGAAAAGATAAAATGCTTTAGACATTCGCTATGAAAGTGTGTGGTATCTAACATTTAAGTCTGTATAATTATTTGATTTGTCTGCTTTCACTTTATGTTAATGTTTGCGTCTATCTATAACTAGGATTACATTAAAGTATGTTTTTAGAACTATTTAGAATAATGTATAATGAATGTAACTCTTGTTGATGGTCCATAAATAAATAAATAAGTCTCTGAGCGACTTCGATCTTGTTAAGTAGGCTATCAGCGTCCAAGTTATTTATATACTGATATAATCAAGAAAAATGAGTGCGTCCCCGAAGAACTTGCGCTAATAAAGTTAGTTATTGTGGGTATAAGCCTAAGGTAAACAACGTACATGTAGATGTCCACAAGCAGTGTTAATTATTAATCGTTAGGCTAGAAACTGAAAAATACTTAAGTCCAACAGTGGGCTGCTCTATATGTTATTAATATTTACTTTTGGTTACATAATTTTCGACACTCCGTATTTGTATTGTTCGTTCAACTGTTAATACCTAATTTAATAAAAAATAATAATCTTCTGCTCAATTTTTAATTATTTAGTTTTAAAATTTTTTACTAAATAAGTTTTAATTTTTTTAACCAAAATGCATTTATAACAATGTGAGGTTAAAAAAAGTTTGAAATTCAGTGTCGTTGGTTCGATTCGATCTAAACAAGATTTATATTCTGAATTAGTAATATCTAAAGCGCGTGGCTCGTTGTTTTGACCGGGGCAGCTGAATACTGGAATGAATTTGCAACGTGATAAAGTACGTGGTCTAAACGACCTCCGACCTCCGATCGCGCAATTTATCACCACTGCTAATGAAACTATTGTGTCTACATGGAACTAACAAAAACTCTTACACGCTGCGAGCAGTGTCTACGATATGAATAGGTTTTACTTAGGAAAAAGATGGGTAAACGAGCAGGCAATCGATAACAACACCAAAAGCATTACAAATGCTTTAACTATTCTTGGTTAAGGATGAATACTGGAAGGGAAATTTAAAGAAGTAGAGAAAAGGAAAAAGAAATGTGCTCTCAAAACAAGTCAACCTTGGCAGAAATCGAACATTAACGATAACAAGGCAATGACACCTTGTACTTCGGAATTATTATAAAACGAATAATAATTTCTCTATTGAAAATGTAGTAAAACCAGCCAGTATGTATATAAATTTTTACTTCAAACAGATATCTTTAATAACTAGATATCATATTACTGGTTTGTTGAAATGGTTATCATATTACTGGATGGTTCGATTGTTGAATTTGTTCGCAAACTGAAAACAATTTCAACTAACAAATGTTTACCTTTTATAGATATTATATTATTTTTCCAACATCATCATCTTCATGATGATGTTGGATTGTTGAAGTTGTTTGCATACTGCAGACAACTTCAATAATTCAATCTAGTTAAATTCTTTTGGCTCTTAAAGATTCAGGAGTGGCCAACCGGTCGATCGACTATTAGATACATTTAATAATAATATTTATGTGTAAAAATACATAGTCTTAACATTTTACCACACCAGCTTGTGTTTTTGATGTGTGTGTGTGTGAAATACGATTCGAAGTTATGTTTATGAAGTACTAGATATGTAATTGGTTGATTAGTCTCGTTAATTAACTATAGATCTCGGGTCTAAGCAGGCTTGTCTCCCCTATAACTAGGGCTTACAATACCGAACTAAAATCTGAATACCGGTATTTGATATTTAAAATTAGAAATATCGCGATACCGGTATTATTGATAAAAAATTTACTAGTTATATTTTTACTTATCTCAGTTGTTATATTGACTTGTTAACAAATAATATATGAAATCCAATAAATATTGTTCTGAAATGAGTAGATATTATTTATTTTATTACATAAAGAGTAGGAGTAGATAGATACAAAAAAACGTGCAAGTAAAAAAAGTACATATTAAATTTTATGTTACATTTTACATATAATAGGCTCGTATGGCATTATATAATTAAAGAAGCAAAAAATATAATTAAATTGAAAGTATTTATGAAATAATATTAATAACTTGCGTTTTGTTTAATAAATGTTCCTGATATAGATTTTAATACAATGAAATTGTTTATCTTCAAAAAAAATTCTTGTACTTAATTAATATTATTTTAATTAGATTTATATTGTGCATAAATTCAATTTTTATCAACTAATGTGATACCAAAATACCGGTATTTGTACATAAATACCGGTTTTTAATAAGGAACAAAAGGCGTCCGCGATTCTGGTATTCGGGATCCCGGAATCCCGGTATTGTAAGCCCTACCTAAAACGGTATAAAGGTAGTGAAATTATTATTAAATTCATGATTGCACAATGTTAAATTCATGATTCATCATCATCAAGGCGTTACAGCCGCGGGTGGGTTAAGACCTGGTCCAGTAAATTTTTCCAGTCAGATCTTCGTTTAGCTTTTTCCCTCCAGCCCCTCACACCGATTGCCTTCAAGTCGTCCTCATCGTCAAATTAAAGAATTAAATTCACGATTGTTCATCGTAAATGAATCAGAACGTGGCAAATAAGTACGCTGTAACTAAGCTGAGATAAACGTGTACGAGAAGCGATGTTCACAAGTCGTGTCGGCCGGAACTCGTGACGTCCTCGCTGAGTGGTGAGTGGTCGTGACCATCGCACGTGTCAGCTGTGCGGACTGTGGACTGCGGACTGCGCCCTTGCCGCCATATTTATTGTTATTCGAATGAAAATGTCATTCGACGAAACGTTCTATAGAGATCTGAGTTTTTGTGTATTGCACAATATTACAATAACATTGACGGAATATATTTGCTACTAGCTGACCCGGCAAACTTCGTACCGCCTCAGAATCAATAAATAAAAAAGCTGAACGATAATTGCAGAATGTTTCAACTTAAATAAAAAGTGGTCAAAACTTAACAGGAACAAAAAGAAATCGTAATCAATAAAAAAATCAAAATTCAAAACCAAAAAAATGAAAAAAAAAAGCTTCACTTTTGAATTTAATTTAAATTCTGAACAACTTTTAAATTTAATGGATTTCTGAACGACGGGACGAACATCAAAATTTTAAAAGGTTGGAATAGTTTCTCAGGGAAAACGATAATATGATAAAAGTATTACGAATATAGTAAAAGCAAAACGAATTGTTGCTTTTACTATATTCCTTATACTTTTATCATATTTACTCACCTTTTAAACCTTCCATGCATTTCCAAAAATAATTCAAAACCAAAATTAGCCAAATCGGTCCAGCCGTTCTCGAGTTTTAGCGAGACTAACAGCAATTGATTTATGTATATATAGATTTTTAAAAATGGCAAATAATGTTACTATTTTCTGGAAATTAACAGGACCTGTTTTGGGGTCATACAAACCGTTTAGGCGATAAATTATAAAAATATTATTTATTTTAGACTTATTTTACTCCATATGATTATATATATCTTAGTCATATACGAATTGCCTTAATAACTATGTTACTATATTACGTATACATATATGTGTGCAGGTTGAACTGGCAACAACGGTTTTCATTATAAGTTGGAGCCATCTCGCACCCTGAGTTGATAAAAAATACTCTCCCGTTATAGAACCGGATCATATATAATACATTCCATGGGTTTTTTCTTCAAAATAATCTTATATATTATAATAGGTTTCTGAGATTTGTATACACAACACGACAACTGAACTGTATAAAATATAGTTTTTTTTTATAGTGGTAAAGTCAGGGCAGCACAACTTGACCGGCTCGATCGGGGAAGTACTTTCTTCTTTTGCTTTATTTTCTTCTTCTTATATCATTATACTCATTTCTCTTAAAGGGTCTAACGCATCTGCAATACCTTAATACTGCAGATTTTCATGGGCAGCGGTGGTTAGTTACCATCAAGTGACGTGCTTCTTCGTTTGAGTAAAAATCTTTATTTTTCTTCACACCCCATATATGTCCCACTGCTGACCACGGGCCTCCGTATTGCTTGAGGAACGGACGTTAACCCACCACGCTTGTCCAATGCGGATTAGCGGGGTTACCAGATATGGAATAAATATTTGCAGGCCATACATATATTTATTCCGATGCGAGGATCGAACCCGCGTCCATTAACTCCGTGGTCGGGAGGTCCCACCACTGAGCCAATTGGTTGTAATCTTTATATTACATATAAATTATGTGGTATGAAGTTTAACCAAGTTTCTACAATAAAAAATATAAAAATGACATGTCTTTTAAAAGGAATGATTTAAGGAAGAAAAAAGTTTTTTCAATTCAGAAGCGCTGTTGTCTATCTGACTAATATATGGGCGAGATATAATAATATTATATAATGGTATGAAGGCGCTATATAATTTGTTTAAATTAGTAGAGAAAGAATTAATGAGTGGCTGGGAAATACCCACCAACACATAACAAGTGGTTGCTTTGACTTATTTACAAAAAATATTATACAACTTATCCGTAGAGGAATTCTGTATTATTTATTTTATATCTTAGATTAAAAGAATTTGGTTATATTAACATTTTTAGTTTTCTATGAACTATCTTGGTGAAATAATGTTTATGTATAAATTAAAATGACACTAGGTACACTTTAGAAAAAAGAGAAGGGGATTCCTACAGATTTTCTTCCGCCGTTTCTTCTCCGCACAGAAGAATCTTGATCCGAGGAGGTAAAAACTTTATTGGCAACAGATTGGCGTTTGAAAAATGTAATGTATAAATGTCATTAAATTATTTAAATAGGCTCGTCAAATGTAGACCGGTACCAATTAAAACGAACCACCTTTTGGTGTTCGGACAATTACGGGGTACCCAGTAAGAAACTAGCGTGCTGACATCTAATTTAATAATGCGTATAAAATAGTTTGAATTGACGTAATTCCAATACTTATGGATACGTGAATCGCGAAAAATTGGCGTAATTCCAATACTTATACATACCCGAATCTGCTCGTAGGTCACATTTTGGTAATTTTTTATTAATTTTTGCACAATATCAAGGTTTAGGTTAGATATGTTAGGCATTACAACTGTTCGATCTATAGAAGATAGAGTGCTGAGAGAGGATGACTTCGCTGGAACTCTAAATATCAGCTCATTATTTATACATAAATAGTATGAACTATGATAAAACATTGTGCAAAAATTGGCTTTATTCATGTTCGATCTTTATTTTCTTAATATCAATTTAATTCTTTGTTTAACTAGCAGAGAATTCTGCAAGTGTTTCAGTCATGGGAGTCAGTCAGTCATGGGAGTGACACAGTTAAAAATGACTTAAAGTATAAATAAAAATGCGCACCATGGTTATTTCAATAAAAGTATCAGTGTGATCCTTTTCTTCTTCTTCTTGAAATAAATATTTTTAGATCTTTTTTTAATTGAATTAATGATATTACGGCTTCCATAGCTTCTACAACCATCTGGTTTGCCTGGTCCTAGAACACGCGGAAGGCCTAAGCTCAAATGGCTAAGATGGAGTCGAGGATGACTTAAAGGCAATCGGTGTGAGGGGCTGGAAAGTAAAAGCCAAACTAAGATTTGACTGGAAAAATTTACTGAACCAGGCTAAGGCCCACCCGCGGCTGTAATGCCTTGATGATGATTAATGATATCACGATTTTAAAAAGCTGATTTTCTGGTAAAAGAAAGTTTTATTGTTTTATTCTAATTCAATTTAAAGTACTCAATTCCCTGGCGTTACTTACCAGTAAGTATTTATATGAACTTCGAAAAAGCAGCTAATTATCAAGAAGAAAGACAACCGAATCCCAAGGTAGCGTAACAAGCAATAAAAAAAACATACATCAGCTCACAATATATAGCTTATTAATCTTCAAATGTGGTTTTGTGATAGATTGATATGATTATATACGTGAAGAACAAAAAACACCCTGACGACCTTAGAGAATGACTAAGTCAATCATACCGTTCATGTTTTTAATCATAAAACCTCATGCAACAACGTGCTCTGTCATACAAAACGTAATTTATGGAGCGGTTGGACTTTAAGCACACACAAACATAAATTTTGCATACAATACATATATCCACAAGCGATTTTAATCTTTATAATTGAAATATTAAAGAGTATACTGCAATTTAGAAACATCTTTCTTATGTGCTCAGATTTAACAGCTACACACTGCTCCTTGGTGGATTTGATGGTTATTTTACAGCCGAGTTCTAATTACGAGGTTTCCTCTCACTTGAATACTAGGACAGGCCGATTGTTTGTTGCCACATTAAAATTTCTGCTTATAAAAACTTTACGGGTGTTCTCTGAATAACCCTTTGTTGTGGAATTTGTCTCGTGTTGTGGTTAGTTTGAGGTAATGTATTTTGTAGAGGCTAATAAAATTATAAGGTTGCTAGTTAATTGTAACACCTATAAAATTTAAAGTATACTTGGGGTACGCAAAGGAGAAATGTATAATGGGTTTCTTTGGGTTGTTTAATGGGGTGACGAACGTAATCATGCCTTAAAAGTAATTGTTATAAATGTTTGAATCAGACATTCACAGTATAATCTTAAGTAATGAAAAACTTTTTTGCTAAAGAGAACAATATTTTTTTTTAATTTTTGTTTTGGAATAGGAGGGCAAACAAGCAAGTGTGTCACCTGATGGAAAGCAAACAACGCCGTCCATAGACATCCGCGACAGTAATTTAATCAATATTGAAAATGTAACAATGTGTGATATTGTAGCAGTTTTCTGTTGAAAGCTTTTGATACTTGATACTCCTTTACACCTTTCTCTCAAATATGAGACGCGCTAACTAAGAGCTACAATATGACTGGTCAGATCTTTAAGTTTTTTTTTATTTAAGGAATGTAATATAATTTTTTGATTTTATTCATAATATGTATGAAAAAAATTATTTTTATAGTCTATATATGTATGTCTCACTGCTAAACGCGGCGCCCATTCAATTCGGTAGTAATCGACAATAAACAATCATGCTAATCCAAAAAGAATTGTCAGGGTACTTAGGTGTAGAATAAATAATTGTAGGTCAAACGTATGTTTTGTTTGAATCTTGAACGGAATGTCTTTAGTTGGTAAATTGAGACTTTTCAACTGACAGTAGATCTGGTGGTTTTAACTACACGTAGTTTTATTAATTAAAAATGAGAGCACATATGTAACCATAGCTATTTCGTGTGTCTCTTCCTTCTAATACAGTACGACCAACCCTACGTTGATAATAATAAAAAAATAATAAAAAAGTTAAAAATATCAGTATTGCTAGCAACATATTTATCCCGATGCGGAAATTAAATCTCGACCACTACCTTCGAATGCGTAGTACAGTTAGGACGCAATGATATATGATTACTTAGAAAAGAAGCAATTAAAATAAAAAAATATTTATTTATAAAAAGTCTGAATAAATTTTATTTTGTAAAACGCATCTTTCTTATATATTCAACTTCTCAGAACCAAACTCAGTGAGTCACCCATGGCAAAACTTTAGGTCTTTTTTCATGCAATGCTCGCTTACTTTAAGCCGTTTAAAATTCAATATATTTTGCCATAAATATTAAATTTTACGGGCCATAATCCTAACACATGTCAAACAAATTGTTGACAACTCGATATGTGTCAAAGCCACTTAAATGTGAAACACATATGCGCGTGTAAAAAGTTATTGTTTTGTTAATTTTCTTCAACACTGGTTTGATAAAAAATCTCTTCAACTTTCTGAGCTTTGTTTAGCAATGAATTGAATAGCCGGTTGACAAAGCAATGAAAGTGTATACGACACTTGGACTTTTCTAGCGTAATTATGGCCTAATAAAAATTAATGATGGATGAAAAAATTTTTTTTGGTCTTTTCCCGCCAACTTACAGTGACATTGTGTTTATTTCATTTTCATAATTTCATATTATTATCAGTTATATTGTTTAATTGTGGTGGCGTATCATACAATATAGTTCGATTAAGGCGTATAAGTGAAGTGATATGAAATAAATGCGTGTATGGTGACTTTTAAATTTGACAGAAATAGTCCATAAAACGTTTTGATAAAATAGCCACCGTTTTTCAAGACGTAACGTGACTAGTTACATTTCGAGAGATTTGATGTTATCGTATTTTACTTGACACTGCCATAATAGTTATAACCTATTGCCAATAAAGAGAAGAAACTATATTTTTTTTGTAATATCTGTATTTAAATAAAATTATTGATATAAGAACTATTCATTATCAAGTAGTAGTAGACTTAATGTTGTGTTTATATTTGGTTTTTAAAGTTTCAAATAAACGTAATCATTCATTTATATAAAAAAATATTGCGTTAACATTTTACATAATACACCTATATTTTCATTCCTATAACACCTATGTAAGTTAGTTCCGGGTGCGATGATCCTTAGGTTTTGACCGAGATTTGGCGCCAGTCGTAATGCCCTCGGGTGCAAGGTCAACCTACTGATACCACGGCCATGTGAAATGTATACTTAGACTTTTTTGCCTATTGCCGATTATTGATAATTTAGTTCTTCAGTATGCGCGAAATTATGTCGATTTTGTTTTAATTTATTGCAGAGAACTCTAAATTATTAATAGATTTATGTGATTTATTGCGAGAAAACATATTTTATGTGAATATATATGCACGATAGTCTGATTTTTATAAAAGAAATATAAATTTGAATGTGTACTATCAAGAGAAACAAGTTTGGTGTTATCTTATAAAAGTTATTTTAAATCTAAAAAATTCGCAGAGACGTATCCGTGAAAGACTGTTGTCGCGCATTAAAATATTTTAGCACATAATTATGAAAGAGCTTAAAAACCAGCATTGCGGCATTTTTCAACCAAGCATTGCTTCAAACTAATCTCTAAAGTTATTGATAAGTTGCTTAGCCTAAATCTTTATGAAAACTGTTATTTTTATCAACCATTACATCAATACATTCTAAAGCACATTTCTATACGGTTCTTGAACTTGGACCCTCACATAAGAGGAAGGTTGAAGCCACTCGAGATTGTTGAGTCACTAGAGTTAGCGTCGAATGCAGAGCGTCTTGGAAAGAAAAAGTTAAAGAAAGCACGTTGAAAATGGAAAGGGAACTAAGACTTGGCATTTAGATCGCCATGATAATTTCATTTTAAATATCAAAGAGGGAAAAATTTGAAGAAGACATAAGACTTAGAAGAAGAATTAAAAGAAAGTGCAAACTAGAGACATACACATAATTTAATGAGCTAATCTTGTAAAAGTTAATGAAAATTGCTACATCGAGAAGTTCTATCTACTTACATTATGGTTTGATGTATTGTACACACATCAATACTTATTTAATACGTGTAAGCACGTGGAAGAGTATGTGGATTCTGTGTGTGTGTATTCAAGGTTATTATTGTTCCAGACTTCACAATAAATCGTCTATGATAGACACAAAGGGATTTAGGCAAAGGAGTTTATATGGTATCATCATGCTATATAACATATAGAACTATCGTATTATCGTTTCCGTTTTACATCTATGTGAACGAAACGACTAACGAATCAGCTGATACATATGTCAAGATCATAATAAATATCAACAACTTATATAACAGCTCCGGGTTCTTCTAACTTTGCTATAAAAAACAGTTACCTGGCAAGGTCGTTCTTAATGTGTTTGTAGACTTATGTGTGGACCAGTTTAAGATCGTATATTTTTTTATCATAGATGATTTTAATGTTTGAATTATACTTTTTTTGGAAGCGTATAAAATGGTTTAATAAAAAAAAATATAAAAAAATAAACAAAAAAACTCGGTAGAATACAGAACACCTATGTTAATGGTTGGTAAGAAACGCGTCCTTACTTACAATTGCTACTTAAAATACACATCCACAGATGGTCTCACTGATGGACAATGATAAAAGCTGCTTGTTATGTCGTCTGTTATCGCGCGTATCTCTGACGTTACCGAGAGGCATGCGGTTTGACATTTGCCCGGTTGACACCGACACCGGTGTTATTCTGAATAATAAATAGTCGGTGATAAAAATTCCTATAAGATTTTCGAGATATTGTATTACAAGTTGATCACTTTTATTAGTTTTCGAATTGAATTTGGAATGATTTATTGTTTTACTGTGTTCGTTTGATTGCGGCAAGATGGATTGAAATATTTTCGATAATTATTTACATCCGGTTTTTATAATGGATGACTAAATTGGCTCAATGGCAAAGCCTACCGCCCTCGGAGTCGATGGTCGCGGTTTCGATACCCGCTTTGGGATAAATATATGTATTGCGTATAGGTATTTATTCCCAGTCTAGGTGTACAGCGCTAGTACGCTTTACACCTAGACCACCTAGTGGTGGATTAATATTCTTTCCATACATATGTATATTTAGTATGAAAAAAGCATCTTTTATCAGTTATGAACCTCATCATTTATTTTTAAAGGACTAGAAATGCTATTGATATTACTAGGATTCTTTTTCACAACTAGGTATAGTGTCAGTTGCTTCAAATACTTTACAACGTCAATTTTGACCTAAATTATTGATTCCCAGAGTGGTTTATATCAATCTCCAGGAGTTGATATTGATCTGCAACTGATCCATGTCACCTAAAAACAAAATTGCGAGCCTATGACATGTAAATTGGGAGTCTACGTCCTGTAAATAGGGGTCTTCAGTGTTATTTATTTTTTTATGGGATAGGAAGGCAAATGAGCAAGCATATCACTTGATGGAAAACAATTAAAGTCGCTCATAGACATCTGTAACACCAGAGACATAACAAATGTGTTGCCGACCTTTAAGATATGAGTAGATATTTTTTTAGAAATGTTTCCATGTCACATTGAAATGTTTCAATATCGTATCGGTTCGAAAATACCGCCAAAGGCAGCTAGTTCCATAGACATAGAGTGATAGTGCGTTTAACGAAGTTACGGAAAAAACGCACCGTACCGAATCGCCACTCATCCAGATGGTGGGGATGAAACTTTTCTTTTTGGCTAGTGATGCGGCAGCGGAATTCAGCGACAGGAATTATTCCGAACAATTCCTCGCAGCACTCCCCATGGTAAAAACAATAAAAGATGCAGAGAGCAGAGATATCTCTACGCAATGCCAAAGAACTAAGCTTTAAGCAGATCGTAGTTGTAATTTTGGGTTTTCATGAATTGTAAAATTCATATACACAAATTGATTTCATCATCATTATCAGCCCACGGCAGTCCACTGCTAGATAGACTTCACACAAGGTGCGCCACCTAGCCTGATCTTCGATTACAAGTATGCAGTCTCTGCCAGGCGCTTTGCGCAGATCGTCGCTTTATCTAGCAGAAGGGTGCCCAGCACTATGTTTGCCGAGATGCATGAGTTTTAACTGAAACATACCAGTTAGAACTTAGCAGATTTAAATACTAACTTATCTATTTATTTTATTTGTAACAATTTACAGTGAAGTTGGTTGGAGCATAGTAGGTCTCACTAGGTAGGCCCGTGAAGCCCGAAGGTCTATATATATATATATATATATATATATATATATATATATATATATATATATATATATATATATATATATATATATATATATATATATATATATATATATATATATACTTATACATACACATAATAAAATAACATAAGTGCCAGCAAGTGGTGGTACTGCCCTGTAAAAAACATGTCGATTTGGTGTTTTATTGCATTTAATTTCAATGAGAATAGCACAATTGCTGTCAAAACATATTGAAGTTAATAATTTGCAGGAATTTAAGAAAAATAAACTAGTGTTTTAGTCCTAACAGAAAAATGTATCAAGTGGTCGACGAGATAAAAATTTTGGGGACCTTTGACCTAATTTACGTGGTCTCTCGGTACCTACTGGGCAGCGAACACGTGCAACCATTTCAGTAAACAATTGTGTGTCCTTACTCCTCCAATTTAAGAAAAATAAACTAGTGTTTTAGTTCAAACAGACAAGTTTAGAAAGTGGTCGACGAGATAAAAACTTTGGGGACCTTTGACCTAATTTACGTAGTCTCTCAGTACCTACTGGGCAGCGAACACGTGCAACCATTTCAGTAAACAATTGTGTGTCCTTACTCCTCCAATTTAAGAAAAATAAACTAGTGTTTTAGTTCAAACAGACAAGTATAGCAAGTGGTCGACGAGATAAAAACTTTGGGGACCTTTGACCTAATTTACGTGGTCTCTTGGTACCTACTGGACAGCGAACATCTGCAACCATTTCAGTACACAATTGTGTGTCCTTACTGCTCCAATTTAAGAAAAATAAACTAATGTTTTAGTTCTAACAGAAAAATATAGCAAGTGGTCGACGAGATAAACATTTTGGGGACCTTTGACTTAAATTACGTGGTCTCTTAGTACCTACTGGACAGAGAACACTTGCAACCATTTCAGTAAACAATTGTGTGTCTTTACTGCCCCAATTTAAAAAAAATAAACTAGGGTTTTGGTTCTAACAGAAATATATAGCAAGTGGTCGACGAGATAAAAATTTTGGGGACCTTTGACCTAAATTACGTGGTCTCTTGGTACCTACTGGACAGTGAACACGTGCAACTATTTCAGTAAACAATTGTGTCCTTACTACTCCGCCGCCGCCGCCGCCGTCTGCGCCGTCGTGTCACTTTGATGATCCACTTTACCGACGACTACGTCACTTTCATTTCATTGTTCTCGCCTCCAATTACAAATAGCAAGTGATAACGTAAGTTACAATACACAGGACGCTTTTATTTCAAAAGCTTATATAGTTCTTATTAAAATGATATTGGATATATATTCGAAATATAATTTTTCTTATGATCCTATGTCCCCCAGGTGGGTCAGAGGGCGTTCTTGTTCTTCTTCAGTGCTTCTCCATTGGGATCGGTCTTGAGCGATGCGCTTCACTTTAGAATAACGCATGATAATTGTTTTTAGATTAGTGGGTTAAAGAAGCGAAGTGAAGCGGCAACGGGCTGGTTACATCTGTCGGAGAACCGACAAGTTGGAGCAGTCGAGTGCTGGAGTGGAGACTGCGTCTTATCAAACATAGTGTGGGGCGCCATGTTATTGTATAATAAGGCTTGTTCTGAATACGGGTAACCACTGCTAAACTGTTAGTCCTCGAACTAACTTTTTATTAGTTATCTTTGCTAACTAATTATTAGTTAGAAAAGTGAAGTGCTAATGGGCTGGTTACATTTGTTGGAGATCTGAAAACCGTTGGAGCAGGCGAGTACGGGAGTGGTGACAGCGCCTTATCAAAAATAGTGTGGGGCTTCGTATTACTTTATAATAAGGCTGGTTCTGAATACTTATATATGGCAATGCCCATGGCATTGCGGATGTCTATAGAGGCGTTAATTGATTTTCATTAGGTCCGCTTGGCCTTGTTTATATAAAAAAAATGGTATTTATTTTGAGTCTGTTAATGTCCGATTATTAGAGATTGGAAGGCTCGTGCTCAGCAGTGGGATATATATGTGCTATAGAAAAAAGATGTATTTTTATAAGTATGTTATTAGACTTACAGTGTTTCAACATTGCATAATCGTTGCGTGTCAAATGGCATCGCTTTATTTGAAATTTAATTCCAAATATGAAGAGGCAGACAACTTGAGTTCTTGTACATTGACATGGTAAAGTCTAACTTTGCATGCTTAGTGTCTTCTTTGCAAGTCATATTCTGTTTCATATTTCAAATGTCGACGTGGACGAAAAACGAGGCAATTGGTACAAGTAGCGGTGGTGTCCGTGGCGCATTTTACATTGCAAAGCTAGAGTGACCAATTTATTGGGACATGTACGAGATGAGATAAAAGAAATAAAATTTAAACAATTTACAACTAGATCATATATATATATATACATATATGTGTATATATATATATATATATATATATATATATATATATATATATATATATATATATACATATATGTATATATAAAACTTTTCAAAGGATGAACCCTTCACCTAACACTTTAATCCTAGAATCGGTGTTTTAGTCAATGTAAACAGAAATCCGTGTTGTGTAAACATTTGTATTGATATAGTGAAATTAAGGTACTTTAATAAAAAAAAAAATATTAAAAAAAATTAATACCGAGTATGACCTCCCCTGCAATTACGGCATGTAATCGTCTTGGCATGCTTTTCACCAGGCTTTAACACGTTTAAGCTCCCTAATGTTTTGTGGAGGTGGATGGACACATCGTAGTCACTTTTTTAGGAGGTCCTAGACGTGCTCAATAGGATTAATACCCACCTCTTTCATATAAGCATCTACGTCGTTAGAACGGTGGGCCCGAGTATTATCATCCCTGTAAATGGCATCTTCACCAATCCACAGCCAGTGCGGGTTATGCATGATGACAAAAGATTTCTTTTATGTACGTTTGCGCGTTTAGTGATCTATTTTCAATAAATAGTACCTCGGTACGTTAGCTGGAAGTTAGGCCCGCCCAAATCATAACAGATCCTCCACCATAAGGGGTGATTTCTGCAAAACGCACGTCAGCATAGTGTTTCCCCATGCAGGCAAATTTGAGCCTCATCGGAGAAGAGAACGCTACTCCAGTTATCTAGTGTCCAAGTTAAGTAATTTCTAGCGACCCTCAATCGAGCATCCGATGCTCACGGAATAACTTAGGGACTGTGTTGGTCGTCGATTGCGATTATCAACCGCTAAAACCCTTCACCTCACAGTCCATAGGCTAACTTGTGCTCCTCGTACGTTTATTAGATATGTAGTTATCTCCTATTATTCGAACGCGTGGGTACCGTATTCACAAGCAATGCAGACGCGTTAGCGCGATCCGATATTCGTTTCCGCAAATAGGTACGCAGCTGCGCGGTTGTTTTGGCGCCACGACGGGAACTTGACCCGCTTGCTGTACATTCAAGAGATAGCGATTTACTTGTGCATTTATAATATTTCCTATTTTACCCAACAATTTTCTGCGCTTTCATCTGGCATAACAACACTGGAACAAGGTTTATTGTAGCTAATAAAAATGAGCGATAGAATTAAATTCCATGAAAAGATTATAACCTTTTTTTTAGATTAAATATATGTATGGCCTACAGATATTTATTCCGAGTCTGGTTGGTCTGGTGGTCTGGAACATCCGTTTCTACAGAAATGGAGAGGCCTATGCTCTGCAGTAGGCATATATGGGCTGTGAAAAAGAGACTTAAGACTTAGAAGACTTATTAAGAAGAATTTTTTATATATTATATTATTCCCATCTAAATGGAAATGGGAATAATATAATATATAAATTATTGTTTATATATTATGTTATTCCCATCTTACACCTCCGGTAGGCATTTGAACTGCTCTTGCAATTGCCGATATTCATGGGCAACAGACTTACCTTCCTTTAATCCATATCTACCGTTAAGTGAACCGGCTGCGTGTTTGACTGTTTCTTCCATAAAAATTCCAAGCAAGTGAGCAAATCGGTACCTGGGCAACTCCATTTGGAAGGTTGCGAATCGATCATGCTGATGATGAAAAGTGTTTGAGAACAGAATTTATCATTCATTATTGCAATATTTTGTTTAAAAAGGTTAGAGTCATAATAGCACAATTGGCAGAACTCAATCGGGAAAGTACTACACTATCCACTTTAAGTTGTCGCATTTTACTTTTACTAACGCGTTTTGTACGTTGAATGCTGGGATCCGGTGTTCATGCTGGTAGCCTAATGGCTTTAACGGCTTTATCGAATATTGGGCCCGCGAAGTAAGCCCGTGGGTATAATTGGGGAGATCCGGAGTCGGAGTTTACCATAAAGTGATCCTTGTGATTGTTTGCCTATCTATTCCATAAGCTAAAGCGTTGAAGTGGTATTTCTACCTCAGCTATATATGTATGTATATTTGACAAATTTACATCGTACAATGCAAGTGGCACTGGTATCAAGTATTCAGAGTCATTTTACATTCTGGTAAGCGACGTGCGTCAGTGTGCGCCGGCGCCGCGCGATTTGACCCGCGACACGCCGCTGTAATGCGACACTCGTTCTCTGTACCGCGTCGCTCCTTTACTTTATGACAACTACACGGTTCAATGCAGAAAGCGATTAAGTTCAATATTTTATATTATTGCAGGGTAGTCATTTTTCATGCCCTAAGTGGCGAAGTTCGCCTTGGAAGTACCATCAATTCACGTAGTGAAACATGTTTATTTCTCCACCAATGAGGAGGCCCTATACCAAGTAGTGCGGCATATACGCTGTTTAAGCAGTAATAACTCACTAATTGACAAGGATTACGCTTACAATATAAGTTCGTATCTTCCATTTAATTATTGATACGAACCTTGTTAACGCAGCTAGTGACGTTGAGATGACGTCACGCTTACCGTGAGTTTGCGCCGGCGCCGCGGTACAGTGTCGAGCGCGGGCCAGTCTGACGTTAGCAACTGAAGCACATTCACATACCTACCATATCAAATATTGTATCATTGTGCAGTATTAAATTTATTCAATTATATTTGTAAGTTATTCATATCCAGCAACCTCTCCGGTGTTGAAATCTAACAAACCTAATTCCTTCTTAAAATATATGGGCTATAGAAAAAGTACTACCATTTAATGAAGTTATGAAGTTTTAATAAGGAATTATAAAACAAACGACAATATTCACGTCCAAAGTTGCCAGTATTTTGAATCAATAATTTTATGCACAAGGACCTAATAAATAAAAATGAAAAAAGTAACCCCTGAGTTTCATGACGGTAGTGGCAGCTATAATTAATTTGCAATGGATTTTACGGCGTATATCAGAGCTCTAAAAAGCCTAGACTGAATAACATATGTATTTTCACTCTTACTTGAACTTCGTGTTTTACATATTTCCTAATTTTGTTTTCATTTCTAATACGTATTTTCATTTATTATAAAATACATTTCTATATTGTATATTATACAACTTACAACTTGCGTTTTTCCCGAAACTCCGTTCAACGTACCACCGCTTTGTGGAGTTATTATTTACTACCTTCACCTGTATTTGCGAACCGATACGACATCCAAATATACAATAAATCAGTCTACTCATATCTCAAACGCTGGCACCGCATCTGTAATAGCCTATTGTGTTATGGATGTCTATGGGTGGCGTTGATTACTTTCCATCAGACGATAAACTTGCGCGTTTGCCTCTTTATTCCAAAAAAAAGTGTACCTGTTTTGCGCAAGGCGGCTGGCATAAAACAAGTAGCTAATCTCTGAAAAAAAAAACGATTTGGATAAGTTGTGTGTCTTAGGGAATAGCAATGTCTAACAGTTATCTGCTGCAGACTGACGATGTTCAAATGCGTATTAAGGGACTTATCCGCTTCTTGTATTGGAGCCTTCAACTGTTTTCTGTCTCTTAGTGTCGCATTACCAACATACCAGAAATGTTTTATATATGATCGTGTTATTAAAATATAATGCAATTATCATACTTCAGTCATAAATTATTTATTTAATGTATTGATTTCTTATAAATAAAAAATTATTTCTACACCTTTATAAATATTTTTTATAAACCAACATTATATAAAGATAATCTTCCACTTTTTCTCTGGCTTTTTAACGATTCATTTGTCGCATATAATTTGAAATAGATATGATTTGTAAGCCCCGAATGAACCTAAAACACGAAACAAAAGAAAGAAGGATGTATATTACAGTTAGACTATATTATCTTTTAATTACCGATAGACTTAAATGAAAATTAAAATTGTAACTGCATGTAGCTCATATTTATTAAAACCTTGTTTAAGTACGCGAAGACTGAACTAATTCATCTCATATTCTTCTCCCTAAAAAAAGAAAATAATTGAAAAAAATAGCTTAAATATCTTCTATTGAATAAATGGTCTTTATAAATATAATTTGCTTATTAAAACCAAATGAAACCCAGTAAAGTAGATCCTTTAGAGAGATTTTTAAAAATCACAAACCTATATTAAAATAGTCAATCGATAGTCGGGAGGAAAGTATTCTAAATCATTTTAGCAGGTTTCGTCTTGTGAATCTTCGCGTACAAGTCTAAGGTAAATAAATCGATAACGTTTTCGAGAAAGGCGCGAACTGGCAGAGGAAAAGAACTTCACAAAAATCGATAATATGGATATTACAGACAGAGCATCATCACCGTCATCATTATAACTGTAAGAAGTCACTTCTATAAATTGACATCTCTTAAAAATGAAAGTTGCTGTCGTAATTCCCACGTTTGGCAGATGGATTGGGGATTGCAAATTGGTTTTTATTATGCGAGTAGGACGCCCATCGTAATACGCCCAGTAATAAGTTTGGTACTTATATTAGCCGCTGACACGTAGTTATATTACCTGTGCTAGCCTGTATTACAGCAAAACATTGCCATTCCTATTACTTGCGTAACATAGAATATACAAATATTGATGACATACAAATTAAATTTAACCTTATTAAATTATAAATTAAATTATTAATTAAAACCTTGAAAATGATTTTTCTATTTTATATTTATTATTTCTATTGAACTTATAATTAGTTCAATATTTGATAGAAATTAATTATCGAAATTGCGATTTGGGGCTCAATGAACAACTCTTCAAGCTCAGACTTCATGTAAAAAATCGTAATCCACTCGCAGAATATTGGTTTGTTCGGAAATTTCGTGCCACACAAGTGGCAAATAAAATATGTGCTGTTTATGGCGAGGATACTGTAGTCGAAAGAACTGTGCGAAAGTGGTTTGCTTCGTTTAAAGCTGGAAATTTTGTAATGGAAGATCAAGAACGCCCAGGTAGGCCATCCACCACAGACGAAGATATGATTAGAGCAGAAATCGAAAACAACCTACGCTCGATATTACGTCAATTGGCAGAATGGTACCTATATAATTTAATAAATGTATATCAATATTTAAATGAGCTGCGTTTTAATTGTCCTAAAATATATCGGCACGAACTTTCTGGACAACCTATTATATTTAAACTAAAATAATATAAAAGTATTACTGACTCGTTGATATAGAGGAGTCATGTCGATATTTTCTTGTTAATAACTAGGGACCTCTGCGGCGGGTGACCCCCGATAACCCGCGAGGCGCCAGTGTCCTCGTCTGCGCCCGCACAGCTTCCATTCATCTCTCATTACTGCAATATAACAGCTGTTTGTGTCGCAAAGCGATTAGCGTTAATTGTCCACTTTATCTGCTTTGCTCCTTTGTTATTGTTTACATTGGCATCTGCGTCTCACATAACTCATTACTTGCGTACGTATAACGACCAAAGGTTAAAACTGACTACGCTTAGCCAATATATACAATATCTTTATTTAGCTTAAATACTATTTAATATTTAAAAATCTCCTTTCCTTTTTTATAGTTCGAATAAGAAAAGTTAGACATTATTACATCTGTAATTTAATACATTTCATATTAGGGTGATAGCACCAATAATGAACAATTTAAAAAAAACTGAAGTACTAACTCAAAAGAAAACTGTTCAGCTGTCATGTTGAGTAATGAATAGGTCAAAGTCACACATTTCGTGTAGTGGACAGCCACACGAGATGTGTTTAGAAAGGGTACTATGTACCTAACATATTATATCAAATTTGAACTTCGTAAGCAATTATTTATACTACTTTTCACCTGATTTATTTAAACTACAATAAGGCGTAGCCTTAATTTTAAAAACTTACTCACTATAAGCACTCATTTACAGTATGCGAGTTAGTACGAAGAACCAGTTCTTTAAGAATATGTTGACTTGGTCAGCACTTTGGGAATGCAATAAGAGTAAAATACATAAGCTAAACGCGACTCCCAGCCGAGTGGAAACAAAAGCCTTTGTTAGGTTCCACGTATCCAGCGCGAGGAGAGCGTGTAAGGTTACGGAATTCTATAACTAATCGAAATGCTTATTGTTTGCCGAAATCTGATTAGCCGACATTGATTTATAGATTTAAAACAATATGGCTGCAAACTTCTAGACATATGTATAATAAAATTTTGAAAAAATAACGGTTTTTGTAACGCTCATGTTTCGCACATTTAATCTACCATATTTTTTTAATATTACATATGAAATTTTTCGACATATGACAAATTAACATAATTGTGATTACGCATCAAAACGCGTTAGTAACAATAGCAAATTTAATTCAATTTTTTTCTGTACATGCGATTAAGCATGCAACTGCCTTCGAAAATTTCAATTTTCAAGAGACAAGTAAAAGAAGAATGGAAAGAGCTATGTTCGGTGTTTCTCTGGTAGATATGATTCGGAATGAACAAATCCACCAGATAACTGAAGTCATCAACATAGTCTTTCGAATTAGCAAACTAAAGCGGCAATGGCCTGGTCACGTTTGTCCGAGATCCGACAATCGTTGAAGTAAACGAGGGCTGGAGTGGTAACTGCGTCTCGGCAAACGTAGTGTGGGACGGCTAGATGGTGCCAAATTATTCACCCGATTTAAACGCGCGCCCGAAAAGACGACGCCCGCGTAACGTGTTACACGATCCGGACGACGAAACAGCGTCGTTCGGATCCACTCACGACACCAACACTCACACGCACCCCGGCCCTAGCCGAGCACGTAGAGTAGGGAACACTTCTACACCGGCCGCTTACACGAGATTCTCTCACGTACCCGGTCGGTTTTCACCCCCTAGACCTTAGGGTCTATGGGACTAATAGGGACTATAGTTACTAAAGTTCAACCTCCCCTACATGTTTAACGTAGAATCATGACGAGTTTAAAATCAGCACACACACATATGTGTACCTCCGACACGGCATCAGGTCGATGGAGTCTGCGATTTGCGCAGATTCCCAATTATATTTTACTAGCCCGCGGGCTTTCAGCCCGCGGGCCCTGAATACGATAAAGCTGTTAAAGCCAATAGGCTACCAGCATTAACATCTTCGAATCAATCATCATCATAGATGGTGCCACGATCTGCGCAAGTGGGTAAGTGGAGCCGAAGATCGGGTTAGGTGGCGCTTCATGGGGCAAGCCTATGTCAAGCAGTGGACTGCCGCAGGCTGTTTATTGATTTGATTGAAGTAAAAGAACCCTATCTTTCATTATCCAGCTAAATGTAAAATGTATGTACATATACTATGTTTACGTTATATTTATATATTTATGTAGGTTTTATTAGCTTTTTTATAGGATAGGAGGGCAAATAAGCAAGCGTGTCGCCTGATGGAAAGCAATCAACGCCGCCCATAGATAACCACGACACCGCAGGAGTTGCGGAAGCGTTTCCAGCCTTTTAGGTATATGTAGGCTTGTTTTTTGAAGGTTCCAATGTCGTATCGGCTCAGAAAGACCGCCGAAGATAGCTGGTTCCACAGAGCGGTGGTGCGGGTAAAGAAGTTTCGAGAGAAGCGCTCCGTAGTTGATCGCCACTCATGCAGATGTTGAGTGCAGATGGTGGGGATGAAACTTATTAAATTGGTGGCGTTTTATCCTAACCATTTAGCGATATTCATACATGTGATCATAGTCTGAACAATGTAAGTCAGTAGCAAGTACTTTATTAGCTAAAGTACTCGCTAACCGATTAAACTGCTAACACAGTCCGAACTAGCCTTCATACGTTTGATTATGCTTACGTTTGAAAAAATGTTTCTTCGAACTCATTTCGATTACTCATGAACACACAGCGGACGCCACAAATACACGTATCAAATAAAGCTTGCACAAATATTAGTTGCAGTATGGGAGACTTAAGCACTGGTCTTGCACACAATGAAGGGACGACTTTCCGATCAGTATGTAACGACATAGCGATTGTCGTATTCGGCGTGGTGGTACTAATTACATTGTACTTTTTATTAAAACGTTTAAAAAATTATGTAGTTGAGTGCATTCGAAAAATAGTGCATAAGGAACTTCAACTGGCGTTCAGCACGGAAAGAACTGATACATGATTGAGATATGGTATTTCCTGATATTATTTACCTTTTTTGCCATTTTGTGGTACTCAAAAATAAATTATGAAATGTATATGGCTATTTATTTCTTAATCCCTTTATTATATTAACACAAATTTCTTTTGAAAATTTACATCTAATTTTTTAATTTTGAAATGTGGCCTATCTATTTCTCACGTACATGTAGTTTTCATTAGTTAAGTATTACGTTAACTGTATTATAATATACATATAAGCATATAATGTATTATAGAATTTGTGATTGATAAAAGAAAATAATGCAAACACGACTATAAAACTTTTACCAAACTAATATAAATGTTTTGGAATTTAGATATCAAGTTGTCATAGCGTTCTTTTTAAGAATGAATGATAAAAGTAAAGTTAAGATAGACTTGCTTAATTATTATAATAAATTATTATGAAAATTATTTATTTTATTATTTTAATTTAGTGTAATTTTTAACAACAAATAATATGCGCAGTGTTCACGTCATTATATATTACGAATCATTCTTTTTTTTATTATATTATATTTTCATGGGATGGGAAGGCAAACGAGCAGTCGTATTATCTGATGGATAGCAATCAACGCCGCCCATAATTACATACATACGCATGTATACATATATGTGCATGTGTATATATGCGTATGCACGTGCACATATATATATGGATATATGTGTACATATATGTGGATATGTGGGCAGAGGGGAGCGGGGGGTTGGGCCTCCGGAACTCAACCACTCACCGGACGAAACGCGGTAGCTAAACTACCACTCAGACGCCGGTTTTCTGTGGGAGTGTGGTACTTCCCCGGGCGAACTGGCCCATTCATGCTACAGACAAATAACATATCATTATTGACAAAGTATTCTTCTGTAGCGTATCTCTACCACTACAAATATATAGTGTTACACTAATATTTTAAATGTAAGATTTCAAAAAAAAATGTTTGAGCGTAATCGGTCGAATAAATATATCCTTTTTAAGGGGTAGCTCTTCATTAAGCGACATACAAGGAACCAACACCGCCCATAAATTATAATCGCATTTTGTAGTGATGCAACCGACGCAAGAAATGGTCTATTGCGGCGGATATTACAACGGACCTGTGGTGCAACGATTGGACGCATACTGTTATAAATTTATAAGCATTAGTGTGATTTTTATATTACGTTATAAAATCACACTAAAACGTATCAGGTATTGGGTTTTGTGAATATAATCAATTTTTATAAATCCCAATATCTAATATATATCAATTTTGGCCCATTTATGATTCTCTAAACTTATACAGATTACTTCAAAGAAAATTTAATGACCCTAGAAATTTTTAACTTCCAAATCAATACGACATTGGAACCTTCAAAAAATAAGCCTTCATATTTCTCAAAGTGGGGCGGCGAGTCAGCATTGCAATGGTGTTGCAGATATCTTTGGGCGACGTTGGTGTATTTTTTATGGGATAGGAAGGTAAACATGCTGTCATGTTACCTGATGGAAAGCAATCAACGCCGCCCATAAACATCCGCAACGCCATAGACAGTGCGGATGCGTTGCCGTCCTTTAAGGAAAGTGTCATTATGGGAAAGTGAGTGGGAGGGGGAGGGTGTTGGGCCTCCGGAACTCAGGCCGCTCACCATACGAAGTGCAGTAGCTAAGCTACCACTCAGACGCCGGTTTTCTGCGGGAGTGTGGTACTTCCCCGGGCGAGCCGGGCCATTCATGCTACAGACAAATAACATGCCATTCTTGACGAAGCAGACGAATCTGCAACCTGGCTCTACCACTAGAAACGTTCTATCAGGCGACACGTTTTCTTATTTGCCTTCTTATTCTATTAAAAAAAACTATGCACGTGGATAGCCCTGAGAAAGTTCGCTTGAAAATAAAAGCCTTTCATTTGCCGTTTTATTGTACATTTGCCGTGAAAATAGTCCCTTTTATTATACAGTACAAGTAAGGCAATAATACAAATCAAAATATATTTTATATATTGAAAACAATTTGAAATATAATTTAATATATCGCTAAACGTAGGCAGCGGTTGGCTATCAGTAAATTATGGATCTAATTACACTGAACAATCTGCGGGTGTAACATTGCCACCGGGCTGCGATTCTGGTACAGATATTTCAAAACCAGTTGTATTTGATAATCAATGTAATAAAATATTTGTAGCTTTGATTTCTAATTTCACATTTCATTTGCGATGAAAAATGTATTTGTTGAAAAGGAATGCATTCCGCAATACCCTCTTATGGTGCCAAAACGTGAATACTGAGGGTCCATATGTACTACAAACTCTAAGAGTTATGAAGAGGGTTTTCCTCAGAATTTTTCTGGTGGATATGATTCTAAACAAAGAAATCCGTTAGAGAACCAAAGTAAGTGACATACATACATACATATTGTCACGCCTGTCTCCCGTAGTGCTAGGCAGAGACCACATCCTCCATCCGCTACGATCCTGGCACACCTTCCTTGCTTCCTCTCACTCATCCACCCTTCGTCTCACAGCGAAGTGTGAAAGGCGAGAGGCCCTCGTGGGAATCAGGACGTAACGGGTGGCGAATCACGTCGCCGTCATTTTTTAACAAATTAGTTCCAATAAAATTCATCATAGTGAATCCCACGAGGCTCAAGGGAGGATGGAGGTCAGCCCCAGAGCCCCGCATGCTGAGGTAAGACACTATAGTACCCGGGGAGCCCGATCCCGGGACGGTCGGCATGGAAGCCGGGGATTGGCGGATAGGAAGGGAAAAGGATAGAGAAAAGTACCTGACAAAGCTCTCCGAATTAGCGAACTGAAGTGGTAATTGCCTGGTTACATTTGTCGGAGAACCGACAACCGTTGTACTAGACTTTTGAGTGCTAGAGAATACTGCATCTTGGCAATCGTAGTGTGAGTCACCCTCTGGTTGTTTGGAGCAAAGATAGGGCTGACTAAAACAAGATTTGGCTAGATGGTCTTTAGGTAACCCTATATTCACTAGTGGACTGTTACAGCTGTATTGATGATAATTTAAGTCAAGCTCACAAAGCAAATCAACTTAAAATGTTAATAGTAGAGTAGTTCACGATTTTAACGCGGCAAGCGTATTACAAAACCATTTGGCGTATTTCAGGTTGTAACAACTCTTTATAAGTATGTATGTACCTAGTGCACCGTCCAGTTACACTTTTTACGATGCTCACTCGTGCAGTGGCGGAACGTTTGCGACGTAATCAGTGTGCTTGGTGCGTGACAACCCTAATGATGGCATGGGGAGAATTAAACGACATGTAGAGTTTAGCAAGTAAGGATCCTTGTCGTTACCGCTGGATTTTTTTGTAGCTTTCTAACGTTTACTATTGTTTTAAAATTAAAGTCAAGACATATGTACATACATACATATCGTTACGCTTGTCTTCCGCAGGGGTAGGCAGAGACGATAGATCTCCATCTGCTACGATCTCGGCATACTTTTCTTGCTTCCTCCGCACTCATTACTCTCCTCATGCAAGCCCGCCGGTTAGGGTAAACTTGAATTGGTCTTTCTTAAAAACTTTGCAATTTGGTCAAGGTATGTTTTCCGTCTATAATTATCAAATCTATTAACTTAACTATATTAATTCTTATTTGTAACTAAACAGCAGCGGATGGAGCTCTGTGGTCTCTGCCAACCCCTGCGGGGGATAGGCGTGAATATATATATATATATATATATATATATATATATATATATATATATATATATATATATATATATATATATATATATTGTAACTAAACTGAAACATGGTTACTTACCTTAAATATTGTCATTTAAATCTTTTCCTAATACTTGAATGTACATAATATTACATAAATATATTTCTATATATAATGGCTGCTTTTCTTAGTAGTATGAAATTTTTTTCAAATCGCATCGGTATTTTTTCATAGAAAACGTGCGGATTGACGTAGGTCATATATATATATATATATATATATATATATATATATATATATATATATATATATATATATATATATATATATATATATATATATATATATATATATATATATATATATATATATATATATATATATATATATATATATATATATATATATATATATATATATATATATATATATATATATATTTATTTATCACAATGTTTCGCTACTAAGCCAATTAAGCCAAATACTTGTGTATCATATACAAGGCTTCAGTAATTTTTAACACAAAATTCGTAGTTTGTGATTGAGGGTTTTTTTTTTATTTCCTGTGAGGGTGATCATTCTGCAGAGTTCCTTCCTAATGTCTTATTTTTAAATACTGATGATCGTCTCCGCGATCGTTACTTGGTTTCCTCAGACGTTAGGGTGGCTAGTGACCGTGATTCCTTGCCGCACCTTTTTATTCATATTCCTTCGTTTCGCTCTGGTACCTTTTGGTGAATGGCCGTCGGGCGCTACAGAGAATGACAGGAATTATGGTGCTTAAGCACGAACCGGTCAACTGATTTTCTTTAAATCTGTTGTATCACTGGGTGGGATGTTTGTATCTTACTTTCACATATATTATTACGAGCTACAAATATGTATGTATAAAATCAAAATAATGTGTAGGTCTTTAAAAGTACATACATGTTTTAATGTAATGAAAGATAGAATTACTTATCGAGACATTTTAGTATTAAGAGAATGTAGCGTTTTATTTAAATAATTATTATTAATACATTTATTTAGTACTTTACTTATATATTAAATAAGTAAGGTATATAACTATATATTATATTACCTATAAAGTTTACTTACAGTAGTACCTTACGTACATATTAAATAGTTAAAATTAACTGATTCAACTATTTAAACCTATTTATTATTTGCGTGGGTCCATTGTTCTTTCTACACTACATTCGAATGCGTTTTTGATCTTATTCATATAAGGAATCATCAGTTTTTGTCAGAGTTTGCTCAGATGTCACGGTTTGCTTACCATCGATAGTATAACGGTATTTCCACGAAAAAACCGACCCATTCATAGTGTCAACAAGAAATGCCTTCAGAATAACATAGCAAGTTTAAGTGAAAAACTGCCAAAAAACACCTCAAGTGTATATAAGAATATTTTAGATAAGTAAAACAATTTTCGTTATTATTTTTAAAGACAAGAGAAGTTTCATGTTAGTACAATTCTTGTTTATCATTCAGACTAAGCTTATAATGTTTTTGCTAGGAATATATGGTTCATATCAAAAGTCCAATGGTAATTCACGACCTCACATCATAAACTCAATCGTTATCAATTGACCTATTACCGCTTAATTTTTTGATAGCAGGAGAAGTTATACCGTCCAATGGGTGTGCAGTTTTTGAAATCAACTACCAATTACATCAGAGCGTCTCGGAATGCGCCAATTAGGTGTCGCCACGTGTATCTGGTGCACGACCGATCCGATCGCGCGCCCGTCTGTAAATCCTTTCTTATAAAATGTTACTATTACGTCATAAAAGTATTAATTACGACAAAATAGACTCACATATAATTACATTTGACGTCAATTTTAAAACTAATCAATTACTATCGCTTCCGAAACAAAGTGACGCTCTGGGAGAGAAGAAACAGCGCAAATCTCTAATTCTATTTTTTTGCGCTTTTTTTAAAAATTATGTATTTATTTTATACCTAGAAATTATGTTAACATCCATGCTGATTGATAAATTTGGTAATCTGCCGTTAAAAGCTTTAATGCATAAGATTTTTTAAAATAAATCGTTTAAATTTATTTAAAGATAAGTCTTGAACATCGCGCAAAATTTCGAACATAGGGCATCTATTTAAATGTATTAGAAGCTTGCGTGATTTGCTTTGGGAATTGTTAACATCATCTGAACGTGGTGCGTCCTGTTGTTACACAAATAGCACTTGACGACTTAGTGATGATAAAGATATTTTTTCCATGCCGATCTTGAGCTACATACATCCAATTTATACCAGCCGACCTACGCAGATCGTCGCACCATTTAGCCAGAGGGCGTCCCATCTATCCGAAATTTATATATATAGTGTTGTAGTCTTATTTGTACGTATTGATACATACAAAATAGATATATAATGTTAATAATTATCATTTTAGTTTTATTTTCTTTATTGGACTTAAACTACAATGTATTTTGGTTATATGATCGTTATTATATATATTTTGTCTTTTTTAAGGAATAGAAAGGTAAAATAAAATAACTACTGCTATTTACTTATAACGACGAGATCAAAAGTAATACACATTTTGTTAAAAATACCTTGGATTGCTGCTAAGAAAGATTATTCTATCGAGTAGAAGGAAATGATTGAAGGAGCAAAAAGGAGGTAAGAGAAGGGAAAGGAGTTTGGCGTCATTAGGAGATACTGCATCTTTAAAACTTAATTAACGAATAGCACAAATACCAGGTATATATGCATAAGCCTTGCATACAATATTAGAGATTAAATAACGAGATTAAATTTCTTGAATATCATCAATAGTAGATTGTAATCTTTAAACGGCTGCATTCATTGATTTAACTAGAGTGTAATTGGTTAATAAGGATAACGAATGGGGTGCGCTGTACTAAATTCCACGGTAACACGTTTAAGCTCTTAAATAGTAATAAATAAGAGACAGTCTTCATTTCAGCACTCCTCTACTCCAACGGTTGTAGGTTCCATACAAATTTCAATCGCCAATTCTCCTTCTTCTTTAATGAGTTAGCGATCACACGCTGAAATTCAGAACTTAATCACTGATACCACATCAAACGTTGCCATCATAAGGTCACTTGCTAAGCAGTTGACAGGGTACAGAGAGCAGGATGCCAAGTGTGCCATTGTTTGTGTGCCTCTCCCACAGCCGCACAAGAGGTTTGTGGCAGAGAATTTTGCCATGCTGTCTCTACAGTGGCTAGTCGCGCAGGCGGTTGAGGGACTTCCAGATTGGCCATGGCAAGTTGCTTCCAGCTGGTAGAGTCTTTGAAGCACCAATACAACCTGGATACTGTGGGTTCTCAATTATCCCCTATTAATGTTTCTTAGGGTAAGAAATTTTCAAAATTGCTCTTCCAGTGCTTAGATGACGTTATGTAATCAAATATCATCGATGTGCTTCATCAAATTTCATGCTTTTAGAAGTACTTTATTTTACAATTTGAGAGTTATTTTTAGTCAGTGTGTGAACTCACGACCTCAGACCATAAGTTCGACCCTTACCAAATGAGCGACTGATATGCAAGAAAAAAAATTAGATTGCCATTTAGTGCATAGTACTATTCTATAAATAAAGAACTACCTTCTAAATTTATATATATTTTTGACATTATCCAACATAAGTAGGGTTTTTTATTGTGACTTTTAAAATATTTCGTTAACCAAGTATTAAAACACCGTTCGTCCTACCAACAAAGAAAATTACGATAAATAGAGTTATATTAAGTCAAATAATTTCCGAGCTCGAACATTCGTTGAAGCAAGTCTACTCTTGGCGGAAGCAGCCATTATTCTCGGCTAATGAGGAAGCACTTACTGCGGCTGGTCTCCTACACGGCCCGGTCCGGTGTAGGTACTTTTATGGTCGTTCGTCATTGAGCGACAAGTTCTAGGTAACGAAGTCTGCGTCTTTGCCTTGCGTTATAAAACTAAACGAGTCAATAACGTCTTATCAAAAAGATTTCATATCAAAAAGATTTTAAAACCGTTGATGGTGATGACGTTATTTATTTACTTAATTATTTGGTTAACTAACAGAATTTGTTAAATTATAAGTTTGACAAATTAACTGGTTAATCTATATATTAAATAAATATGTATATGTATATGAAAAGCAATAATCAAAAAAAGACTTCATTAATTGAAAGAAATATATACATATGTAGAATACTCTTAATTCCCCATGAGGACTCCAGCAAAGCCTGTGAGTTCATTACATAATTAAAAATATTTCGTATTCATATTTAAAAACTAATATACCATAGAAATATTTATGTTGGATTATGAAAACTTCACAGGGTTTATATTGGTGTTTGCGAGCCGTTTAGCTTTCCCAATTTATTCAGTTACTATACTATAATTTCGATTTTAATATTTGTTATATATGAATTATAAATTATTTTCACATCCCATACAATGTCGCATTGCTGAGCATGGGCCTCCCGATTTCTGGACGGATAGTTATTAACATCCAGACTTGAAATAGGTACCTAAATATCCGTAGACCGAAGACCGTAGCATCGCCACTAAGCCAAGGTCGTTGGTGTTTATAATATATAGCAATCTTAAGAACATATGTTCACGATCAATTGGCTTAACGGCAGGGAATCCATGGTCTCCAGTTCGGTCCCCGCATCGGAATAAATATATGAATACAGACATAATTATTCTGAGTCTAGTAACCTCGCCAACCCGCATTGGACAAGCGTTGTGGGTTAACGTTTGTTCTACCAGAAATGGGGAATCTCGTGCTCAGCAGTGGGACATATATAGGCATAAAAAAATAACATGTATATCATATATGTATATTATAATAATTGTTATATATCATTAAGAAATAATTTTATTTTATTTTATTTTTATTACAAAAGGTTCAGTTACAGACTACAGATTAAATAAAATATAAGATAACAAACATGCAAAAGAATTTAAGATAAATCTGAAGTCCAGTTATAACTATACATAACAATTACAATGAATATTTAAGAATAACAATATGAGGGATTTATGATTTTATTCATGTGTATAATTTGGTAGACAAACACTAAAAAAGGAACAAAAATTAAGATAATTATGTACGACCATAAAGATAAGTTTAAAAAGAATTTAAACTAATATTAAAATTATCTGTGTGAGCACATATACAATTATAGCTTCTACACATTCTGCTTATCGGACTATTTTGTGTGACATTATTGTTGAAGTCGGGTAAATTAAAGATTTAAGAGAGAAATTAAAGATAATAGTAGATGAATAACTTTATTTCTTCTTCCAACGGTCACCTAAACTGTAACGACTGCCGAAGCAAGACGTAGCCACTGACCCATCGCACTGGGACTTTCTTGACCTTAATCAAACACCTGTTTGAGGGAACAACGGAATTATTCCTTGGGGAATCTTAATCATGGGAATAAACTTTATTGTATGGGGGACATGCGGATGTTCAGTGAATGAAACGTTGAAAAAAAATTTAAACCTATAGAAACTATTCTTATTTCTTGCTCTATAGTTATATCCTAGGCCGTTGAAAGGAATCAATCCACCTGGAAATCAAGAATTTTTTTATTAGAGATTTAAGAAAATTTGAATATGAAAGTAGCTCAATCATCAATTATTTATATGGAGCATAAGCCACAATGATATGAAGTCTCTAAAAATAACTTCGCTAGTATAGATTTGAAAAAAAAAATATTGAATGTAAATTATTTTAGGAGACCGTTCTCAACCGATAAACCCATAAGATTTAATATAATATAATGTTTATGTAAACAAAAAAGTTATATTAAATGTACATATTATCCTTTATATGTTATATAATCAATAAATCAATTTATTCATTTTAAGTAATTTACAAACATTTAGTTATAAATGTATAATATATTGATTGTGACACTATTGCTACTGAAAGCAACACTAAAAAGTAAATGAAGCCTTACGTTCTAAATACATAATCTGTTATTGTCGATTAGCACTAAAACAAATTTAATTGTTATTAATAAATCATTCAGGACGAAGGATTCTTGTCAATTTATTTTTAAAAGTTGTAATGGCTTGCTTGGCCAGGACTTCAAAATTAGATTTTAATGATTTTTCATTTCTGTTACACAACAATATGAAGACCCTGTTTTGTTGAAACTGTTGCCGTGTGCAGAGACAGACAGAGACAGTGTAAAATATAATTAAGAGTAACGTTAAAATAGTGATTCGACGTTAATAAACTTTAATTGTTAATAATAGACTTGTACATGGATTTAATTACGAATATTTAAAAAAAATATATTGTATTGTGTAATTGTGATTCGAAATAGGCATTATTCATTTATGAGCAATCGTTAATTCATTACTATCCTACTTTTATTTCCACGGTTGTACGACGAAGTTGTTACAGGTCATTTAATATGCTTCTAATTATTGTGAATACAATGCAATTTTAAAAAAATATTTAAAATAAAACTGAGAAAGCGTTTCGAAAATATGTGGTTCTTAATATAAATGAATAATATTTTAAGACATATTCAACTTTTTGATGAAGGATACTTGCACTTGTATGAAAATTAAAGAATTAAAATAATAAACGCAAATTATTTACCATTGGTGGTAAATAATTTGCGTTTATTATTCGTATCGTAGTTACAACTGCTTGATACATATAAAGGATTTTGAAAGACTGACCAAAATATGAAAAAACATTTTCTTACAATTTTTTAATAATCAATTATTAAACAGGCACTCTTTATTTTTCATATATCATCATAAACTAGGTGTATCGAACCCCTTTTTACATCTTAAACATATATTATTAACTTAAATATATTGTGTTAATACATACCATAAAAGTAAACAATCCCTTTATATTCTGTACAAAATCCCGCCAAAATTTACGCGCCAAATGTCTAGCAGTTGTCAATGGATCATTCAACAAAGACGTCATTCACATAACGGGCACCTGTAGAGGGGTTCCCCACGTGGCAACATATGTGTTGTGACTCTCACCTGGTAGAGGAAATCTCACCCCTCACCCATGAGGGGTAGGTTTTGTTTTACACACACATGTCACCAGCGGCTGCTACCGACAGATGCTAAAATACGTTGGTGCGGACATCGATTTCATTGTAGTTATAGTTTTGTGCGGATTTAAGATAAATTTATTAATAATCGTTATAGTAATTTGTAAAATAAAGATGTCTTACACAAATAAAAAGGTTTTAAAATCGATCTATTTATATAATCTATGTAGGTAGATAGATTTTATAGAGAAAATATCGTGATTTATTATTTAATTAATGCGTTCAATAATTAAAAAAAAAATTCTGACTGAAATTTTTAAGAGCGTTTCAAAGGACACATATGAATCAGTAGTCTGACGATTCTTAGTTATAGTTTACATGTAGTAAAGCCATGTCGAATATAAATTTTGAAAAAAAAATATAAAATTTTTCAAAATACTAAATTTGTACCGGCTTGTCGCGAAAAGTATCACACTCTCGAAGAAATACAACTTTTAAAACCAGAGAAAGATGATCGATATAGTAGTACCAACTTAAATATTGTATTCTAAAAAAGGATCATATTATATGTTACCAACTGAAGTTTTAGTTGTCTAGACGATTTCAAAATACAATGACTATCCACCCACTTTCGAAACTAAATACACTAATAACAACGATCACGTTTGAAACATTACTTGGGTGTTGCAATGATTTCTATGCAGACGCTATAAGACCTATTAATAGATCACGTATCTTTTTAAGTTTCTTTTATTTATAATTTTTAGTGCATTTTTTAAGAAAATATGATTAACAATTTTAATTAAGATTCATACTAGAATCAAATCAATGTGTACATTCTTTCATTTAATGTTTTGTAAGTGCGATGTTGACATTATGGTTTTAAGATTCGGTCGGGAAGAATTTGTATTAACATTTTTAATAGAACATTGAATTAAATTTAATTATTTATCTATTATTTATCAAAGGGCTAGTTTAAAATTTCATCGTCCATATCATCATCAATACAGCTGTAACAGTCCACTTCTGGACATTGGTTCTCCGAAAAATTGAGGAGTGCTGCCGTATTTTTATAGTTTTCGCTTTTGGCAGACAGATTGGGAAGCACAGGTACATATTATAGTTTTCTGTTTGGGTGAATGGAAAAAGTTCTTTAAACGGCGGAGATCACTTACTATTAGGTGATTGTTATTGTTATACTGTAACAGACAACATTTAGGTCTCCTCTATTGGATAGCTACTAGCCCCTGTTGCTGTCGTTATGCGTAGTTTGAATGAAATTTCAGGATTGAGGAGCGACTGCTCCTTTAATAAAACTTTATTTACATATTTTTCATCAGTACCGTCGCCCCTAACTTGCTAGCATACAAAATGTAAGCTACTACCTACACATGTGTAGTTTGAATTTTGAATAATTATCTCACTACTACTATTTTCATTGTTGTAAAATGCTTATGTTAAATATAGATGGATAAATATATCATTCATATGTTTTATAAGTTATTTACTCAGTCATTGTTGAATCACAAGACATATTCATGAAGGTAATTATATATTCTAATAGTTAAAACCTTCAGTTTAATCAAATTTTTCAACGGTTTTTGAACTTCACGCTTATATCGATACTAATACTAATCAGTGTTGTTGACCTCAACCACGGCAGCTGTGTCAGAGTACAATTCTATACATCTGCGCGTGCGCACGATCTGTATTGTTGCCGTATAGAGACGATACTTTACTTTGTATACATAATTAAACTGTCGGATATCCGAAGAAAGTAAAATAAAATATCGTGTCTTATTTGTTTTGTAAAAATCAAATTCAAGCAAAACTTAGATGAAAAATTAAAAAAAGTTTTTCTAGATGGTTTCAAGTTTACTATTATAAGCTTTATATAATTATAAAGATTTGCTTAGCTTTAAAAATATTCTGTAAACCATAACATTTAGATAGAAATGTAAAATGTCAAAGATATTAATCAATGTATAAACATTAAAACATAAAAGAATATATCATCATTATCATAAATAGAGCAATGTTTCTGTTTCAATATGACGTTGAAACTTTCTTTTCGGCTACACGCATCCAGTTTATGCCATCCGACCAACACATAAATCGTAGGTTTAATAATAATTGGTTTTTTATCCGAAAAATCATATCGAACAACACTATTTCGGTGTATTGTTATGATTATTTATATTGTGTAATGCTACACCCTTTCTAAATGTCCATTTTAACTGTACATTAGCTTTAGAGTAACGTGACTCGGAACTTAACTCATTTTCCGTGATGGCGTGTTTACGAAAGGTGTATTTCTATAGAGATAATTTGAGATTAAGTTAAACCATTTCAAGGCCTTTGGATTTGATCGGAGTCACGTTTTAATGAATATCTAACATTGGTTATGAATGATACATTGGTTATGAATAGCATTGTTGAATACAACATTAGCCTATTGACGCAAACATGTTCTGCTTGGTGTTTTCTTTTTAAGGACTCAAGAAAAATAATAGACAGCACTAAAGATTTTCACAGAAAATTACGAATACAAAATTATACGTAATCTCATAAAAAATATGAATATTTTTTTTTCTAAAGATCTGTCTATCACCACCTGTTATTTAGAAATTACAAATGGAGACTATAATTTTATGTATACATATAATATGTAAGTATAGATTCTTATTGGTAAACTTTATGAAAAAACCAATCATAAAAGTTACAATTTTTGTAACCAAATTAGTAAATTGGTACTTTCTCACGGTTTTTGGGTGTTGGTCTCCCCGGAGGATATCCGCGGTCCACAAACTCCATGACTTCCACCAACGGTTCAATGACGGCACCACTCGACCGTATAATTGCCTTGTTCGCTATAAATAACCGATAAATCCTCTATTCTCTGTTTTTATTTCATTATTCACTACCTGTTGTCTGCTTGCTTCGTTGATTCCTGCAATTTATCTTACTTAGAGGCAGGTATGTAATTAAATTGAAGGAATAGGGTAATAATGTATCAGAATGTAATAAGTAACAACCTAGTAGATCATTTTCCACGCATAAACATTCAGTGGAACCAGCTCTTTTCAGTTTCCGTACTGTTCCGATATTCGCAAAAGAGACAAACGCTCGGAGTCTGAGCGTGGCCAGCTCCCGGCTAAATGGAACGGCAATCTTCGCAGGATGACTGGCAGCAACTGGATGGGTGAAGATGGGAGAAGCCATCATATGTCCAGGACTCGAATGCTACAGGGTGCTAATGGCGGTAATGTATAAAGCAAGTATTAATAAATACTTGTCTGAAATAATAGTTTCTTGCATTACGTAAATTGTTTTGTAACCTAAATTAACAGTTAGCCCAGAGGAATCACCTATCGTTTAATTCTTCTTGATTACCAAAGCATCACAGTCACTGTCCAAATATTTATGACTAGTAACAATTTACGGCCCACATCTAAAAGTGCCTAAATCGGATTGTTTAACGTTACTCGATCCAATTCGTAGTTAGTATATATTGTGTCAAGGGGTGCCAACTGAATTAAAAATAAATACATTTTAGTACAAAAAAGTCTAAGAACGAGAATAAAGGTAGGGTAAAAAGGAAGGAAGAAATAGATTTTCCAGGTCCCCAGACGCTCACACTTTTATATTACTCATATTTACATATTTTGATGAACAAAAATTAACAGTAAGATCCAGTGTCCAGTGATGACAAAACATGTGTGATGACAAAAATGTGTTGTTGATACCAGTTACCGCATAATAAGCCTACACGCTGTGCAAAACGTTATTTTAAATTATATATGTAGAAGTAAGAAAAAAAGGTATGTAGTTGAATCTTTTATGATGTCTATGGACAGCCCTATTTTATTGTTTTACAAACTCGATTAAAGCGCTCTGATCGAGCGTCTGACTGCGTAAATGTATTTTCAGTACAAACAGACCGCGTTTCACAGTGTAACTGTGGAAATCAAGCCGGGACGCACACAGCGCCGTGAAAAACGTTTTAAAGCGAGCAATAATAGTACATAGCAAGACTGCAGCCGGTTTGCAAGCGATGCGTGGGGTCATTATAGATGTAATGCGCCAAATATGCCTTAGCTTGTCTCAGTAGCGAAGATATCACTTGCAGAGTAAATGATCGTGGGTTCGATTCCCGCATCTGGATAAATATATATGTGTGGCAACAAGTATTTATGCTGAGTCCATAAATACTTATAGGCCATACATATATTTCTTCAGTTCTCCACCAATCTGCCAAAAAATTTCGGAAGAACGTGATGGGTTCATCTTCGTTCAGCATCTTCTATACTGCTCCCACATAAGTAGACTATTACGTCTGTAATAATGAAAATGAGAAAGATATCATGATTTTTTTTAACAGCTCATATATTTGCCCACAGCTGAACACGGGCCTCTCCATTTATGGAGGAACGGACGTTAACCCACCACGCTTGTCCAATGCGGATTGGCGGGGTTACCAGACTCGGAATAAATATTTGTCATTCATACATATATTTATTCCGATGCGGGGATTGAACCCGCGACCATTTACTCCGCGGCCGGAGGGCCCTGCCACTGAGCGAATTGGTCGTCAATAATTTTGAGACAATTCAGCCACACAGAAAATCAGTGCTGTGGGTTGCCGAGGCTTTTGGCTGAGTGTGTTGGTCCTTTTTCATAATCCAAACTGCACTATAGGTAACATAATATACTATTATTATGATTTGTATTTGTTTTTTTTCATTTCCTATTACTTTGTAATAAATTTAGTTTTATTTGTAATATTATATTAATTTTGTTTGTTAAATATAATTTGTATTTAATTTATTTTTCATTATTTTATGTCTATATTACTTTGTTTACTTTATTTTGGGTTATGTAATAAAATTTTCTTCCTTGAAATACTAGTAAGTAGGCTGTAGCGTCTAGATGAGTAATAAAAACCAATCTACGATAGCCAATCTGTCTACCAAGCGTGGGAATAACGACATCATTCCTCAATTGTGAGAAAAGCAATGCGCACAATAGACTATTATGGCTATATTAATGAGGATATATCATCCTCATTTCATTAGCTATACGAATGATAATTATAAGCAAAGCCTAGTAAATAGGCCTTTAATTCTTCCAAATAATATTAATTTATTTTTTTGTTTCAAATCTTCAAATATGTACATTTATATTATATCTCACACTTTATCATATTATTAAATGAAAGGCGATATGTTACATTCGAGACGTCAGTCGATTGAATGCATTTTTATTTTATAAAACAATTATTTTTTCATTTGAAAATTACGAGTTTAAACAAAAATGTAATATAATATAAAAGGTTTTATTGGATTAGTGATATACTTATGAATATACATTCTACAGTACCAACCGGGGAATACGGCAACAACTCTTAATTTAAAAGGCGGCTAATTTCAAAGTCAAATTTATTGCAAAACAGTGAAATGTTACGGCTATATTGATATCAACGAAAAATAATACCAGCTAAAAGCAATACTAATTAAATTTTATTATATTTTTGAGCAATACTAGTTTATTTTATTTTATTAGATTTTATTTTATTTTTTGCACTGTAATTTTATTAAGTTATTGTTAGTACATTATTATTAGAGAGCAGTAATTGACTTTATTGTTATATAACTGTTTTATATCTTATATATCTTGGAATAAGCTTGTTCTGACATGAAATAAATAAATGAATAAATTACTTGGTTCATTCAGCGATAATGAATAATGAAAAATACAGTAAGGAATAGTTTCAAGCTTGCAGTAAATCAACCCACATGCCACGGAAGCGATATTGTAGAATAGAATCGTGTAACCACAGGTATGACAAGTATATTAAGCAAGCCATTTTAACGACTTACTAACTGGGTTAGATTTCCATTGAAAACCGACAAGCTGGGCTCAGATCGTGCGTCGCTGTGACATCTACTCGATAGGAACTTTGGACTCTATCCGTTTTAGTTTCAATAATAATTAGCGACTAGATTGTCCGGCCACTGTATTCTATGTGTATTAAATAGAATACAACAATTTAAGCTAGCTATTTATGCAATTTTTATCTAGCTATTAGAAAGCCTATATATATAATACCTTTATTTTCAAAATGTTTATAGGACATATGTTATAGGACTCTAGATCCCACACTAAGATTCCCTGTGGGATGAGGGATATTTTATGTCAATATGGTGATATGTGTTTGTGATAAAGTAACAAAGTGATTGAATTAGAAGATAATTTCATCTAAAAAGGTACGTTAAGATCCCGGATCGTCGTGTTAGCATGGCATTGCTCATAGTATGTCTCATTGCTGGGAACGGGTCTTACTCAGTTTTAGAGGAATGAACATAACACATCACACTTGTTTAAGGCGGAATAATGAAGCGTTTAGAGTTTGAGAATTAATACCTGTAGGCTGTAAATATATATTTCTCAATACGGGAATTGAAACCGCGATCGTTGAATGAGCAAGTATTGTCTTCAACACTGAGCCACTTAGATCGTCAGCTAATTAAACTAGCTTATTTTTGCCAATGCGCCAGACTGGCTAAATAATGTATACTGGGTTACAAAATTATAAGTTTGACCAGCAATTTTTTGGACCAGAAGAATTTTCAGTGTGTTTTTAATATTCAAATTCAAAATGATTTAATTTCACAGTTATTTTGTTATACTCACTAACCTATTACTATATTACTGTAGCGTGCCAGCTGTACTACTTACGATGACACATCGATCGATCTTTAGGGGGTTATATCTTCGATGTAATGAAAATTTTTTTATGGGTTAGGAGGGCAAACGAGCAAGCGTGTCGCCTGATGGAAAGCAATCAACGCCGCCTATGGACAAGCGCGACACCGCAGGAGTCGCGGAAGCGTTGCCGGTCTTTTAGGTATGTATAGGCTTGTTTTTTGAAGGTTCCAATGTCGTAACGGTTCGAAAAGACCGCCGAGGGTAGCTGATTCCACAAATTAAATTCTTCCAACTCAAATTAATTTATTTTTCTATTCATTGTACATTTACATCTTATTCATACTTTATTCATACTTTTCACTTTACATTTTATATCTCAATATATATAATTTAATTTCAATGTTTTGTGCCGGACGCGTGACATATCTATGAAGTAGTCAGTCGAACTAATGTTTTTGTTTTTATAAAACAATTTATTTCTGTTTCATTTCAAAATTTATAAAGAAGTAAAATAATATAAAAGTTTTTAATATATTCAAATAAAAAGTTATTACATTAGTGATACATTTATGAATGTATATTATATATTATATAATGTATATTAGATATTTATAAATGTATCAATGTATACTATATTACCTACGTGTAGCATTAAAGTTCGATCTAAAACAATAATACAAGCTTTATGATGATTCTCATTGGATATGAGGTTAATGTTTGAAATGATCAATAACAAAATTTTGACCCTTGTAAAACAGCTTTTATGTCTTAGGTATAAGGTTTATTAATGTTTTTTATGTGCGTTAATCGTAAATGGAGTGCGCAGGCGCCGTCACCTGCACAGCTTCCCACGGTGACTCACTATGTCAGATAGGTTTTGATTCCAATACCTTTATTAAGTATCAGCCTTTCCGACTTAGTTTGCTAAGGCTTTACTTTCTGTGATTTTTTAGGTCCATGGTGTTTTTATTTATTTATATTTCAATGACCTGTGTTAGTGCAATTCTATACAAAATCTAGAAAGAAAATAAGAATAGGCCCAAAAATTGGTGTCGCAACTTTATTAAATTGGTAATAACTTATGATATCCGCAAACAGGAGGTCTTGATAGAACTTTATCTTTTTATTATTTATGATTGTTATTTTATTTTTAGTTTTAGTTTAACAATCCCATTGCAGAGCAAAGGCTTTTTTTCCACTATCTTTTTATAACTTTCCAAATTATAAATTTTTTACTTATATAAAGAAGCCATCTTTATATAACTTTAATGTAGCATAACTACCGGTATAAAGAGCTGTCCTTAGCACTACTAATCCAATAGTACTAGAAGTATAGAGATCCATAGCCTGATTTTTTACTTTCAAATCTTAAGATACATATAAATGAAGTAGCTTGATTGTTTAGAGGTTTCACGTTTAGAGGTTTGATGGCAATCAGTTATAACTATTATGCCAGTGTCAAGTAAAATACAATAATTTCCAATCTTTTGAAATGTAACTAGTCAGTTTATCACGTTACGTCTTGATAAAATGGTAGCTATTCTATCAAAACCTTCTATGGACTTTACACTAACTTTAAAGTAACGATACACGCATTTATTTCATATCACTTCACTTATACACCTTAATCGAACTCGAACACAATAAAACAATATAACTGATAATAATATAAGATTATAATAAAGTAAAAACACAACGCCACTAATGTAAGTTGGCGGGAAAAGTTACACGTGAGTTAATACGTTATTTTTTGGAAGACGAGCATAGTAGATTAGTATGCTCGTCTGCTGTATATATATATATATATATATATATATATATATATATATATATATATATATATATATATATATATATATATATATGTATATATATATATATATATATATATATATATATATATATATATATGTATATATATATATATATATATATATATATATATATATATATATATATATATATATATATATATATATCCCATCCTTACAATTGTTTGTTAACAAATTGAAATTTCCACCGAGATTTGAAACCACTCATTACTTCTTAGTGAAGTGAACATCTGTTTACTCAACGAATGGACACACCTGCAACTCGTTCTCACGATTTCTTATGTTTTGTAATTAATGATAATGATGGAAATATTAGATTTTTCTCAGGTATAACAAAGGTACCAACAGTAAAAATATTATTCATTCTAAACATGTTTTTTTTTACATTTTTAATGAATTTATGCTTGTTGGGTAAATTCTTCCTTTATTAATGGAGTCAGGCGTTACTTTGCGGAAATCCATCACTATATGGACAGTCAAAAGTTTTACTTAGCTAATAACCTTAAATATATATTATTTTAGATATGTAGCAAAGAATTCCTACAGACTTTGAGGATGCTCATGATGTCCATTGATTCTCCATCCATATTTATACCATGAGACGTTCATGGAGCAATATGAAAATTATGCCTCGGAAGCTATTAGAGCAGTCTGTAATTTTCAGTTTTCAATTGTAAAATGTTATTTTAACTTGTTTTTCCTATTAGTTCCTCCAAACTTACTCCAAACAGGGGTATCCGAAGCCTTTATGGTGGAAATTAATTGATCCCTTGCCAGTGCCGCCTCTCACGCGTTACTTACACTACTTCCTGCATGGGCATCTGCAGTGTCGGTTATTTGGTCTGCTTACGCTTTCGGTCTTCCGCTTTGCTTCTTTGTATGCGTATGTGTGTGTGTGTTACTTTTACCCATTTGTGCTGTAGCATGACTTTACCACTAATTTAATAATTTCTTTTAATAATAATATAAAACTCATTGATATCAATCTGTCATTTTGCCAAACAAGTAATGGGGAACCCAGATAAAAACATAAATAGGTTAATGAAAGAATTAATAAATGCCAATGTCATAATTATTATGTGGATCATCGAGACGGTTTTAAATTATAAATATAGCAAATGATCGAGTGATTAGCGCACAGAAGCTGGTTGAGATTTACTAAGGCAACGCGTGCACCTGTTGGCGTTCCCACGCATTTATTACACAATAAATGTCTTTTTTATTCATTCGCAATATGTTGAGATTTTGCCAGGATATCATAATATCTAATAAAAGGAGTTGCTTTTAAATAATTCAAAATTCTAATGAACTATAACAACTTTTTTCTAAACATTAGAGTATTTATTATTAGTTGCATTTTACCGCGTAGTGTCGATCCATATTCGATGCAATTCTCGTAAATAGTGTGACCGGTGATGATGGATTAGCATCCTGCGACAATTGTGCAGCGTAAAAAAAGTTGCTACTTATTGATTAGCCAATTGCGTGTAATTTATTAGACAATACACTTTTCAAAAAGAAACCAATAAAAAATATGTTTACATAGCTACCAGCTTCATTTTGAACAATAAGTTAAAAAAGTAAACAATTTTTAACAAAGGGATATAAAATCCGTTGGCTCGGGAATGATCGGGTTTAAAAAATAGGACAAGATCGCGCTGTCAAAAGGGCATTCTTGAGTTTACAAAAAATATATACATACATATTTATTTCAAAGAATATAGAAAATAGGCTCTATGTTTTAATATCGTGTCATGTCTATACATATTTGTCATACTATATTATAGATACATTATTTAACTATTCAAACGTATAAACGTAGACGGAGATACAAATGAGTTCGTCAATTATAATGACATCGTTGCGACTGGCAACTATAAAAAGCATTATAAAAGAAAATACCCATGTGTTCGAAATTTAAAATCTGTTGTTGCGTACAGATTATCTGCGCAGAATACAAAAGAGAGTCGTTGGAAAATATTGATAAATGCCTCCAGAAATGCGAGAAGGCCCGCACCCACAACGGGATAAAATATAAAGGGCTATTAAAAAATTGCCAAGCTTTTATTATAAGTCATTGAGCAAAACAACATTGTTAAAATACTTAACTTAATGTGCATAATTTTCGTGAACACATCATGCAGATTCAGAACACATAGCGGTCGTGGTTAGCACCTGCCCGTGGTTCCCACGCCTGTGTCTCGCGGACAACTAGAGTGACACGGTCAACTACCCACATTTACTTCGATATAGGTAGTTTAATATTTTTATTAATTCTCTTTTTTATCTTTCTCTCCATCTCAGGAAATATGGACCCATCATATTTAAGGCGGATTGGCAGAACATTCAGGGTAGAAATAAATGCGTGTAGGTCATACATACATTATATTTTTCTCGGTTCGAGGATTTCTAAAAGTGACTATTAAAAAGATATCAAAACATTAACTATTGAACTACGAACGTGGTTACTTAACCACTGAGCCAATCATTATAGGGTTATTAAAAAATCTTAAACATGTTTATTTATTACCAAATAAAATAGTGTATTAAAATATGGACCAATTTTATTGGTTGTAATTCCTAGGTAGATGCTGCTGCATGTTTTTTTTTAATATATATAAGAAAGGGGTGCCCCTATATTATGCCAGGAATAAGATTCAAACAGATCATGGATTCCACTTTATGATATAAATATTTAAATAATTTAAGGTTTAAAACTATATATTTCATTTTCAATTATTATAGCACCTTATAGAATTATAGCACCTTACTGCTTTATCCATGATTTTCGGCTATACATTTACACTCATTCAGTTTCTGCCAACATCCCTGAGATCGTCACCAAATATTATATTTACCTTGTTGGGACAGTTGTAACACGGTATTCCGTTATTTACGCTGCAAGCATTTATAGGTATTTCGCATAATCATTTACTGTATGGATAGTGGCACGAATCTTGACCGCTTATGTTTTTACGAAGCTTCATCTGACGATATCTATTTTGTTTCTAGAACTCGTTGCTTGTGACTATTAATAGAGATTCAATTAATATAACCATAAGCTGATTAATGCTTGGTTTATTTTGCTTGAAATATCTTATTAAAATTTTCACATTATATATTAGACAACAGAAACATTTCTGTACACTAAAGCAAATATGTCGTAGATTTAATCAAAATTTCATTCTATCACGTAACTACAAAACAGTTTGGAATTATTTGGCAATGAAAGCTTTATATTTTGCAGCTAAAATAATAATGCATACCATTTAGCTTCATTGCTTAAGATTTGTGCCAATAATTATAATATACGCTGGTGGGGTTATGAAGCTCGCGGGAACAGAGCATTTACAAGGCGTTCCTTAATTTCCTGCAATTTGTATGGACCTGTGTGTGGTCCCAAAATGAACTTGTAAAAGATTACAAACAATTGCTAATGTAATAACATGTTTATTATGGAGGCACGAACGTTAATAATTTTACTTAAATTGTGCGTAATTAAGAACCTTTTAGTATAATATGACTTAACTGGCTCAATGGCGTAGCTACCGCCTTTGGAGCCATTTTTCATGGGTTTAAGTCCCGCATCGAAATAAATATACGTATGTATTTATTCAATTCGTGCATGAGTGCCAAGCCAAATTGTCTTGGACAAGCATGCTAGGTTAATGTCTGTTCCTCCTGAAATGGTAGTTTGACCAGCAGTGGTATATGCCATACCTATATTTAGATTGTGAAATAAATATATAAAACAGCCGCGCTCCGTAATAACTGTTTTCGATTCTTAAACTTTTTAATATTGGTTACTCATCGTACTGATATTAGTTTTAGATTTATATTTCTTTCATAAATGTAGCAAGGGAGGAATGCTTTAAGTCTACGGTAAAAATTTACAAGTTTTTGGATTCGCTTTGTTTTAATACATATTAAGAATGCAAATTATACAGATATAAGTCACTGACATAATTTCTCAGGTGAGAAAAATGAAGTGATAATAAGGTCCCATGCGGCCAAATGGAGGGTTGATCCCGACAGAGCAGGTTCCAGACACTATGCGAAGCTGAAGGTTGGTCAGCCAAAATTCGGTTAAATGATGATACAATTTGCATAATATCGCGCCTAACTCTTCTTCACTGAAATCTCTCTGGGGTAACTCGATCCAGATGAAAATCGAAAACCTTAAAGGTGAAACCGTTAAATAGTTTGTGGTAATCCTGGCCATATTAATTTGGCTGGAAAATTTTATCTGTAGCTTAGCTCGCCATTAAAATGTACCAGGAGTTACTATGACCAACAAATATCATCAAAATTGTATACAAACGATGGATAACAAAAATAATCCAAATGTATGTGTTATTATCACAGAGAGTGCTTAAAATTGAAATTGGTGGTATTTACATTAAAAATATGGAAAAACTTCCAAATGAATAATTTATATTATGTAAAACAAAAATGGGCTGATCATATTGTTGGAAAACAAAGATGGGAAAGGCCTATGATGAATTAGAGATAACGACAGAATAAACGTCTATAAAGCAAATGGTAGAACGGTGATATATTGTTTTATTATGGAACTGAGTTCAGATCGCAAACGATGGAAAAATAGCAGATACTGAAGAATGCCTACAACAAAGAGACTTCATGATAATGAATATTTATCACCATCACCAAGGTATTAATTACAGCCGCGGGTGGGCCTTAGCCTGGTTCACTAAATTCTTGCAGTCGGATCTTAGTTTGGCCTTTCTCTTCAGCTCCTTACATCGATTGCCTTTAAGTCGTCCTCGACTCATTCTAGGTATCTTAGTTTAGGCGTTCCGCGGCTTCTACGACCATTCGGTTTGCCGTCGAGTAGGCGTTTGAATACTCTAGCGTATGAGTATTTATAATTGTCGGTATAAATACTATAATATAATAAAACATATAGCATGTATAGATTGAAATTTATTGTTGCTTCAGATGGCCGAACAGACTTTATAAAGCGTCTGAAGGTAATCGTACCATGAAACACATTGTTTATTTTTTGTACCGAGTGAAAAAACAACGAAACCTTGAGATGTGGCGAACATGTTCGAACTTGAAACCGCAACTGGGCAACCACTTAACGATGTTGTCCTTTTGTCAGTCTCATGATGCAGGTGCGCTGTGACGTTACGGCGGCCATGAGAATACCCCGCGACTGGTCATTCTCACGCCTCCGCAACAATCGCAAACCAGTCCCGCATTGAAACAAGCACATGAGTGCCGTTAGTGCAACTGCACACGAGTCCGTGGCGAGGACTTGGTGTGTCGCAGACTTGGCCCCAGACTGGTTTAGTCCATGACCAATATATTCTGTAAGAATATGGATGGAGATATGTAATTTTATCAAGGCCAAATATTGTGGCCACTGATAACATGAGAGTTAGATATAGATAGGGCGTATGTTTCTGATGCGTCCGTGATTGTAAGCTAGGTTTGATTTTATCATTTAAATATTTATAAAAACGCTCTACTGGCTATTATGCTGCGTAAGTAATATTGAAGCATTCGAAGAAGCCTTATTCTTCCGAAGTCGTCTCGGTAAGGTATTAAACCTCCAAAAGACAATGTTACCTTTCCCCAGACGGTAAGTACACCACAAATATAATATATTATTAATACATATAACTAATAATTTCCTCATCATCACAGCTGTAGTAATCTATTGATGAACACTGGTCTCCCCCAAAATTGAGGGGTGTTGATATAATCCCCACACTTGACAGATTGTTTTAACCACTTTATTCAAACAAAACTTAAATCTAAGTAGAGTTTTTCTATTATTTTGTCAAACTTCTGACCGTTTGTTTGTTCACAGATTAAAGCTCTCAGATCGTAATTTGGTTTTAAATACACATGTAAACGTCCTACTGCTTATCTACTAGTGTTTGCTCGATGATTGTCGCCTCATGGGAAATTCATGAGAAAAAAACAGGTGGCTCTACTATTTGTTGCTCCGTTATGTTGTCTTAAAAGTGCAGTTTACAAAAATGCGCTGTTTAACATGCGTAATTCGAAACTTATTTAGTCATGTCTTTTGTATTTATCCCTCACTGCGCATACAAAACAAATGTATTTATGCTTAAATTGAAATTATTTGTTAATGCTTTACTGTCACCGATTACGTAATACCATGGTAGCACGAATGAACTGTCTTTACCGGGGAAGTACTACAATTTCACAGAATATCGGTGTTAATTGGTGGCGTTTTACTGTTTTACCGTGTTTTGTATGTCTCCGACTCGAGAAAGTTGGCACCCAATTTCTCTCCTATATTCTATAACTCTCCTCCTGCATCGCGAGGTACACCAAGCAGTTTTTTTAGAATAACAGTTGAGCATACGGTCAATGATGAATATAAGACACAAAGGTATCTTTTTGCTCTTATTTTATACCCACATACAACACGTAAAGGATTAAGTTGAGATTAATATTATGGTACAGCGAGGCTGCGGGACCTGTTGTTGACTCATGGTTGACTTAAATCTTAAGGTTCGTTCCAGAATGCAAGGAAATAAATATTTTTATCTTACATTCATGTGTTAAAAAGGTTTTCTTTTCATGTTTTTGATTTATTTATTAAGGTTTACCAGCAAGTAAAACACTGGTACATTCCATTTATATTTGAGTACATAAACAAATATGTTTAAGTCTTAATAGGTAGACAGCGAATGCTGAAGATAAAACAATGGCCTAAGAAGTATCTTATTTAAACGAAAGTGAAATACATATCCACGCAAAAAAGCGAAAACGTAGTTAATTGCAAAATGAGAATTTAAGTAGATAATAAGTTTTTTGGCATTGGTGTCATTTACAGCTTTTTCGCTATTTTTGGGTCATATAATAATACTATTATTATTTTTAATTGGATTGTACTTTTTAACGAAGTTTAGTTACTTAATCGACTAATATATCAAATCACTGTATTTATTTAATTCTAATTCACACAAAGAATCTGCACTCAACACGTTTTCGGTAAAGGACGCAACGAAGGTGTTCATAGGTATTTTGTACCTGGGAGATATACCACGTGGGTACATCTCCCGGGACTCTAAACGATACTTTGCAAAGAAGTTGAAGACAGTCTATCTTCTAATAAATTTATATCTTAATAATTTTAGTAAAAAAACATAATATCAAGCATTTGTTTGTTCAAGCATTGTGATTTGAAAGTATTTCTGTCTGTCTTTGTACAATTTTATTTTTCATGTGATTCCAGCATTATAAACCAAGTGCATAATCTCTTTTCAATTCTTTCTAATCTAACTTAAATTTAACAAGATTATAAAAGAAAAACCTTTGTTCTTGATCAATTTTAGTGGCAAAAGTTCAATTTGTTAATTGATGTATGATCATAACGTTATGGATTCGTGGATTACAAAGCCGTTTTTAACGTAGACCATATTTTCTTAAAATATTTTTATAGCTCATATATGCCCCACTGTTGGTTACGGGGCCTTCCCATTTCTAAAAAACGGAAACGGCTTGCACGTCCAAGGAAGGACGATCAGATTTAAAAAAATACCTCTGTGTAATACAAATATTTACTACCATAAGAAAGACGAACCGGAAAACCTTAGCATCGAAAAAGAACGTTTCACTGAACCGTTTATTTATCTTTATTTATTTATTTATGATTCATCAACAGCAGTTAGATTCAATATACATTATTCTAAATAGTTTTAAAAACAAAGTTAAATGTAATCATAATTGTAGATGGACAGAACATTAACATAAAGTGAAAGCAGACAAATCAAATATTATACAGACTTAAATGTTAGATTTAATACGATTCGTCAATTGTACTATACTGTCGTAGAGAATGTCTAAGGTGTTGTTTCTTTTCATGTAGCGGGGCATTGGATCCAAAAACGTTCCTTTTCATTTCCTTGTGAAATAAACTAAAATTTTGTATCCGTGCATGTATACTGGGTACAGCAAAATTAACACCACTTAAAATATGAGGACTGTCAATGTTATTATGTAAATCGTGTGCAGAAATATCAACGAAAGATGCTCCCTTTTAGTTTCAAGTTTTTCCATATGAAAATATGTCAATCTTTGTTCATATGTATAGAATTTGTACTTCATACCAGACACAAACACAAGATTTTTTACATATTTTCTTTTGCACTTTTTCTATACGTTCTGAGTGAACGTTTATATAGGTCGTTATTAAATATACGTCAAATTATATTTTATAACGTTTAATAAACATTGTTTATTTTTATTTTCTGAAACCTAAGGACGGTTTAACATGATATGTACACTGTAAATATTCTTTTAAATTTAAAAATAAAATAAAAAGTAATGCAGTGACCTATCACGGACGGCTCCCTTACAAATTACTTAAATATAGCCTGACTGCTGCAGTGTTGCATTAAACCTTTAATCTGTTTGCAGGCTCATAAAACGTTGCAGCTTGAAAAAATACTAGTGTGTCTAGTAGTCGACAGGCATAATGAGGATTTGCGATAAAAATATTCAAATTATAGATAAATGTCTCTACTTCGCCCTGTTTAATGAGCTTTATCGCCAGATGTTCAAATTCTTTCTTCTACCTTTATTTCTTTTTTCATCATAAGCATCCGGCACTTTCCCACTTGATTATAAGCCTCCCCTGTATACTTTGCTCAATCTTCGGCTATACGCATCCTGTTTGCCAGCCGCCCTTCGCAGATCGCCATTCCATCTAACCGGAAACCATTCTATACTATATTTCCCAAGACGCGGTCTTCAATCACACACTCATCTACTTCAATGGTTTTCAGATCGATAAACGTTACCTATTGACCAGCAGTAGTCAACGTTCTTTACTTTTCCTCTCCCATTATTCGCACTTTACTCTATGGTAGACATTTGCATTGCCTTTGATAATGCAGATGTTTGCCAGCGAATGTGTGACAGCGAAGAGTACTGTAGCGATCAGTCGTACTGCTACGGTGACAACCGGGATCTTTAGTTTTTTTTTATCTTCTATGTAATTAAAATTCTTGCAAATGAAATTAATTTATTCTTGAATCACTTTACTTTTTATATTTTATTTTTTAATATATATATATATAATCTCAATCACTTATGCCGGACGGATAACATGTCTATACATAAGACGTCATTTGAACTAATGCTTTTGTTTTATTAGAAAAAAAATATTTCTTTTTTATTTCAAATTTTAAATAACGAATTTAAAATGATTTCATTAAAAAGAAATAATATAAAAAGTTTTATTGCAGTGATGCATTTATTAATGTATCACTACAATACTTACCAATTGACCCACTTATACTCCATTGCCTAACTTGTATGTTATCCTAAGATTAATCATGCTTCCAGTAGCAGGTATTGAATGATTTCTATTGTTACAGCTATGTAATAATTACCACTTTCTCTTTTTTATCCAAAAATATTGCAATAGAAAGTTGTTATAATAAATTAACGCAAACACACCTTCGGAATTGAATCGATAATGAATCAAAGTCACCCTGTTTAATTTACAAATTACCATAAAATCAGTCCCACGACGGCCGGCGTGAATTGTTCATAGGGCGACCGTGTGAGTCCGGGCTCCGGAAACGGCGGTGATGCGTGTAATATATGTCAATTTGGACATAACACGATCATAATCGAAGTCGAAGTGCGTATCACCAAAAACGATCGGGCCGTGATTATTCTGCTTCTAATGTTACTTACTCATTTCGGATTGCATTTCGTTGGTAGTTATCGGTGATATCTATAATAAATAAAAATATTTTTACATATATAGTATATCTTTTTGGTTTACTCTCTTATTAGAGGTCTGATTCTAATATTTTATTAATTTTATTTTGTTTTTCTTTATGGGGTAGGAAGGCAAACGAGCAGGCGTGTCACCTGATAGAAAGCAATCAACGCCGCCCATAGACTTCCGCAGCGCCATAAGCAGTGCGGAAGCGTTACCAACCTTTAAGGAAAGTGTCATTATGGGAGTGGGAATGGGAGAGGGAGTGGTAGAGGGAGGGGGGAGGGTGTTGGGCCTCCGGAACTCGGCCGCTCACCGTATGAAGCGCGATAGGTAAACTCCAACTCAGACGCCGGTTTTTGCGAGAGTGTGGTACTTCCCCGGACGAGCCGGTCTATTCATGCTACCATTCTTGACAAAGTATTTGTCTACAGCGTGGATCGACCACTATTAAATTTGGTATTTTAATCATTTTTTTAATTACCTACTAGTTCTTACCTTGTTGTTGATGGTATATTTATTACTAAAGTGACTCAGAGTTCCCATCATATGCAGTCGGTTTCAGGTATCAACGCTTATTCCAGAGACCCAAAAACTAATCATGTAATAATAGGTACTTCAAATAAATAACAATTCCGACCGGTATTTGAACTAAGAATTTTTAGCTCATAAAATTTTTTTTATATGTATAAATTTTCATTTATACATATAAATAAAATATCATTAAAATTTAGAATCAATAAACAAGAATGTGGCGACCACACATCACTATATGGTAATTATGAGGAATGGAGGTTATTTATGAAACCACAACGATCAGTAGTGGTTATTTCTCAATTATTGATTCAAATAGTTCAATTTATAAAATGAAAAATATTATCTTTGTGAAATAAGATATAAGGAATTTGATACCAGAATTTTAAAGGAATTTTGTGAACTTACTACGAAATATTTTCGTCAAATTTTCTACGAAATATTTCTACAAAGACTCAATTTTTTGATTTTTTTTTTAAATTTAAAGGAAGATTTTTTGTATTAATAAAGCTTTAGTTAATTAAGTCATCCATATAGTTTATCCAATAGTGCTTTTACCTTATATTCACAATCTAAATGCTAGCTGGTAGAGCTTTCTCTGTCACAAACGTACCTGAAACAAGACATACAGAAAATATATTATTAGCTTGTTGTTCACATGTGCCTAATCATCGTATATCGGCCCATTCTCGATAAGCTTACTTAATACTAGTTCAAGTAGTTGAACAGAGTAGTAACTTATCCGATAAAGAGATCATCGCATTACAAAATCCAATGTGTTGCTCACGTGACGTGCCGCCCTTTGATACAGTATACGCCAGGTCGATGGAGAGCAAGACATTGGATACGGCGTCAGCCGGTAACCGAACCCTGGCCCTTACGGCGCTGCGCACACGTCGCGGCGCACGCCTCGCTCCACTGCGTAGACCGACGGACAGGCGACTGCTCACTCGCATACTGGCCTTCATATCATGCGATCTGCAAGTTTTGCAACGTATCAGCCATGTGGTGCTCTATTCAGTCAAGTACTTAATATAAGATGTGATTTGGGCGAAAATCGCGTAGCATCAGCTTACGAGAATCGCTATATAATTTAACTTCATGTATCTAGTTTTTGCCATACGTTCTATGCAAATCGTTACTACCTTTGGCCGGAGGTTGTAGCCTGGGGTATTTGTAAGATGCGTTCTTTATTCCTCGTCGTCGAATAAATACTTGTCTAGTCTAGTACAACGCTTGTCAATTTTTCGACATTTTTTTAGCCCTTCATACTATTCATTCAACTTTCAATGATGCCAAAATAGCATGGATGATTTCACAAATGTCATATATAATGGAGAAAAGACGAAGGAATTTGATCGGTAGCTAGTCCATTGCCGCTTCAATTTGTTTAAAATATAAAATGAATTGAACGTCTTTTCCTAAAAAGTATTACTCCTACTCTCTGACAGAAGTACATAAAGATTTCCTAGTACAGATCGTTCAAGGAGAATTAAGAGCCAAAAGACCAATCTCTTCCCTAAGCACTCTCAAGTTATATCCTTTTTAAAAGCAGGCTAGTAAATATTCATGATTAATAGAGATTACTTATCATCAGGTAACAAGCTTGCAAATTTACCTCGCCCTCATATAGAAATACTGCGGTCGGCTATTTCGTCCATAAATCAAAAGTAAACAATATTATTTTTATTAATATAATATGTGAACGTTAAAACTTTTACTTAGCTAAGATCCAAGACAAGCAAACAATAACAAAAAATTAATATTGTATGTGTGTTTTCCTGCTGGATGAAGTGGATTTATCTGAAACTAAAACTAAAACTTACCGAAAAACGGCCGTCAGCAACTCTAAGTCAGCAGCTAAAAGTTTTGACTGTCCACATGGTAATGGATTTCCGCAAAGTAACGCGTGACTCCATGAATCATTAATATAATACTAAATCGATTCATAAGGTCTGTTTTGCATTTTTTCAAATACATTTTTGAAGTATGGAAGCGCTCACAGAAAAAATGAAACGATTATCTATCCACATTTATTATAAAATACAAAGCAAATATTTATAATATAATATTAAGTGTTTAAATTAATAAGAGAATTCAGTATTTCTTATTGTTAAGTCCATTGTAGTGACAGAATTATAGCATAGAAATACCCACGCTATTCTTCGTTTCATAAATATCATACAATATATTTGCTCTACTTATAAACTGTGGTGTATCCGAGTCAGTTACTGACGGCTTCGATAGTCTGTTTTGACTTGCAATTAATTTATCTCGACTGCGGCCGTGGCTTATTCAGCTACCGGTCCTTACGACAACATTAGATAAAATAACACTAGCAAACAACTGCCTATTATTTATTTCTATTATTTTAATTATTTATTTCAACAGATTTCTATCATTTTTTTCCTAATTGTCTTTTTGGCGATAGTAAAATGAAGTGCCAATGTCTTGGTATTATAACATAGAAAACGTTAAATATTTGTAACAATTAATTGTATTAATAATAACAATAATTATTCTTAATTCTCATAATGTGAAGTGTAAAAAGATGAAAAAAGACGTTTAAAAGCTCAATCACATTGCCACTTATGGTGTACAAATTTCTTTATTTATTACATACTATTAACAATAACTAAAAAAATTATTACAGATCTACGTACATAACTAAACTATTATATTGTCATTAAAATTATAATTTATTATTACATTTATATATAACATTTATTTATCTATTAGATACAATCGATCGATCTTTTAAAGTAAAAAAGACATTAGTATTATAAATATTGGCATTTATTAGCCATTCATATAGTCTTTTTTTATATAATTTTGTGTTCAATTTGAATTATTAGTACCGACTGACTACGGCTAAGATAAAATAAGCTTAAATTTATTAACAAAGTGTGTGGGTAAAAAGGAGGTACTTTCTTCCAAATATTCTCGTCTCCAATTGAACGAATTTTCAATAAAATAAGAAAAGAATTTGAATGCATAGCCTCATAAACCTGATGGAGATAACAAATCTACACCTATTTTATTGGCCCTGATTACTGATAATAAAAAAAAATTGGTTTAACTGAGAATTTTAACTTTTTCCTCAAAAGAACTAACCACTGTGCTAAGCGGATGGTAGTCGTGAATAATAGAAAAATAAATAAGATCATAACGTCCTTATCAAATTAAGTGAACTAACAATGTAAATGGTAGCGAGAGAAATGCCAGTAATTACTTCCTCATTAATTCCTCTTCCTACCTATTGCTTTCATTTATAAGCTTATAATGTGGTTATTAAATGGAATAAAAGTTATAATAGCCCTCATTTGTAATTTTAGCTTTTGAATTAGTCCTGTATTAACAACATTTTTAATTTATTCATTTTTGAGTGACATAAGAAAAGAATTTTAGGGTTTTGAGTGCAAATTTTATCAAGTTTTAATTTTTATTACATTTTTTCTCTAAAAATTAAAGTATAAATATTATATTTTTTTTATTCTGCGGATAGTTTCAAGGTCAAGTGAAAAAATTATTAATACCAAACCCTTATTAAGAATAGGGTAATGTTCGTTGTTCTATCTTCGAAATTCACTTATAATCCCTATTTTAGTATACCTAACCTACATCTTTGTTAACTTTTGAATTTGCAATTCTGTTAGAGTAATTATAAGTAAAGTTACATTTTATTCATATGATTCAAGGTTATATAGAATTCATATTTAGGAAACTTAAATGAGCAAGAAAAAATTTTCATCCACGCCAGTAATATGATCTAGGCATGTATGACCAAGCAATCGAAACATTGTTTTGATGGTAATACTGAATTAGTCAGTCAAATGAATGACATAAACCAGTTAGTTCGTATTGATCTCTAACAAATTGGACCCTCAAATGGAAGCCGATATGAACTAGTTGTTAATCTTTTACCTAGAGTAAATAAATCATTTCATTGTTATATGATTAATGGACAAGTGGCAGAATTTAAAATAGATGGAAATATTGTCTCAATACGTAAACAATAACATTTGATTTCCTCGAAGTCTGTATTCTTATCGCAAGATCTGTGCGACGCTAGTTAGTATGAAACTGTCCCATTGTTGAATTTTATGATTTAATGCACTGACATAAACACAAATGACTTTCATTAGCCCTCGATATATGTACGGTAAAAGTAATGTAGTAATTTTTTTTAACAGCCCATATATGTCCCACTACTGAGCACGGGCCTGTCCATTTTTGGAGAAATGGACGTTAAATCCACCACGTTTGTCCAATGCGGATTGGCGGACCAGACCAGACAGGACCATTACCAGACTCGGAATAAATATTTGTAAATCCATACATGTATTTATTCCGATGCGGGGATCGAACCCGCGACCATTGACTCCGCGGGCGGGGGCCCTCCGCCACTGAGTCAATTGGTCGTCATAATCATAATAATGTGATTATCGTATTTTAAATGTTAATAATAATATATCTACTTTCTTCAAAAATATATTGAGGTTGTAATCTCGACCGCATCAATCAATCTCTTTCATGTCTTCTCTATTCTATGTGATATTGGCGAAATCATCTGCAGCGAATGAATGAAGTAATATGACAAAATATTTGTTTTAAAAGAAGACTAGCAATGTTTTAATATTACTATAAAGAAATCTTGTTAACCATTCTAAGTATGGCTTAGTAATGCTTGTGCAGGAGATGGGTTATATCAGTAGTCCAATGAAAGATACGAATTCACGACCTTCGTAAGGGCGATCCTTACCAACTGCTTTGCTGCTTATATTTACTTGAAGGAATTTTCTTTGTAAGGGCATAGCAGTCTTAGCATAACTTACATAATTTTACTTTTATAATGTGTCTTATTGACAATTAAACATATGTAAATAATTAAAGTAAAATTGAATTAATTAATTTTTAGTCGTCAACGTCATTTGCGAAGTAGCGAAGGTACCTCCCACGGAATATATATGTACATATATGGCCATACAAGTACCTCGCCAAGACATGTTCACTTCTGCATATGTAAACCAGGATATATAAAAGGGTGTTTATGAAAAAATAATTTAGTCTTTTTAAAATATTGTACGTTAATTATATATTATATTAATTATATTGTTAATAAGCCAAATATGACTTCATGAAAATGATATATTCGAATATAATGTAACGACTTTATTCTACAGACCTTCAACCTAACTTACTAACCTTGAAAAACCGTTTCGAGCTACACATTTGAATGCAAATTTTCGCATTCATGCATTCTCTGAATAAATTATTGTAGGTAGGAATAAACCTAGTTAAAATAAATCAAGCAAATGCAAAATTAACTCGCCAGCTAGAGAGTCCCGTACAATAAAATTTCCTCCTTATAGCTATTAAAATTCACCGATCAAGTGTAAGGAGCCATCCATAAATTACGTCACACAATAAGGGGATCAACAAAATGTGGTAGCGTGTAACATGAAGGGAAGGACGAGTCATAAGCTTCGTGACGTCACATGTATATATCTAAATTATGATACTAAACCTAAACTTCAATTCCAACTCTAAACTTTCAAATACCACAGTACCAATTCTATCAATATTTAAAAAAATGTACAAATAAATTTGAAAACGAAGTTTTAATTTAATAATTTCTACATGTAACATTAATTCATGGAATATCATGTAATTTATGGAAGGCTCCTAAAATGGTAAAATTAAGATTTTATGTATATTTAAAATAAAAAAATATCGGTAGAGATTTTATAAGATTTAAAAATACGAAAACAGAAAAAATGCGTCGAGTTTAAAGTTGTTACACAAGTACAGTAAAATAATATTTTATTTAATGACCTGTGTGTCACGTAGAAAGTGTCAAAATGTTGATTATAAAATATTTTTTTGGCGCTAGAAAATAGGCGAAGTATTGACGTTTCAAGACCGGGTATTTACATAAATTACACATAACATACACTCCGACATGAAGATGACTTTTATATTTTAGCAGGAGGATGAAAACATCTGAGGAAATCTGTGTAAAAGCTGTCTCGTCTTATAAGTTTCTTTTTAAGGAGAGAACCCCAATAGAAGCGGTACAGTTATCGCGGTGCGGGCAGCGCGTGACGTTCCACTCGCCCACATGCTGTACCAATTAAGCCTTGACGTGCCTTAAAATGTAAAAAAAGTCACAAGAGCTGTACCGGTACGCAGTAAATTATCGGTTTGCGGTATCGCGCCGCCTGCGGGGCTTCGGTGACCATAACTGCGCGCTGTAATGATCGCCAATTTCCGAAGCAGATCAGCCGAACGCCAGACGTCGATACGATAGTCGTTGGTTCGCAATTATTATCCAATATAATTTTTTATATGCGCCACATTATTGTAGCTGAAGTTCGCGTATAGAAAGCGATATATAATTAAAAAAAAACTAACTTTGTTGGCGTAGCGACGCAAAATGAATCTTGGCCTCGGAACAGATTTTACGCCACCGTCTCCTGTCCTGCGTCACCTCTTGCCGCTTACAGACTTGAAGGTTGCGCAAATCATCTTTGATCCTGCCTGGCTGGGGCGTCCCACGGGACGTCGTCCTGTTGGGCACCCCACATACGCTCTCTTAACTGCGCGATCCTCCCCGTAAAGTTGGTGATCTTTAGTCACTCCTATTACGTTGGGTTGGGCCACCAGATGCTCGATTTCGGCATTTTTGCGGTTTCGCCAACTGTCATCAGCACTTTTGGTTGGGCCCAGGATCTTTCGGAAGACTTTTCGTTCTCCAACTAGAAGTTTCTTATCTATATATATATATATAACAGCGATTCTTAATCTCGGATAGTGGCAGGCATTCGAGAAGGCGCGTGAAGCCCACAAGAAATAATAAGAGTTTACATTTCTTTTGATCATTCTATGTTTTTCATATTTTATTTTAATTACACCAATAACTGATACATTTGAAGTAATAATAAAAATAAATTATCTTAAAGTGAGTAATACTGATGAGGAGTTTTCCCGACAAGTCAAGCAAAAACGGGGAATTTTACAAACCGTTAAGTTGTTTATCTGGGTCATTTTATGAGATATAACATTCATCAGTTATTTTAGAAGATACAATAAAATGCAAACAATATAGAGAAACGAGATGGTCGATGAGAGATCAAATAAACGATTTCTAGGGATGGCTTGATCAGGCGCCGTAAATCTTGTGCTAAGGAAATTTAAGACTGTGTCCGTGGTGGGCGATGATGTTTGAGATAAGAGGGTAAAGTCACGATTTTTAACATATGCTTAATTGGTCATAATATATGTTTACGTGGTGAGTTTAAAGGTGCAATGTAAGACATGTTTGACTCCACAATTTCACCTTCTAAAGGAACTAAGAGCTTAGAGTCGTAAGCATTGTTTTAGTGATGAAAACAGCATCTTTAGTCATGTTTGTAAAAGTAAAAAAAAATACGTATAAACTGCCTTTTGTCATTTATCAAAGTCTTACTTAGTCATTTTAATACTAATCTATAGTCTGCTCACTGTTGGATAAAACCGTGGTATTCGGCGTCGCGCATCCAATTTTTGCTTCCTGCACAAGCAAAATGTATCTTACACTTTTCACAGTCGCACAGTTCCATAATCTGGACGGCCAATTGGCGAAGTGGCGGGGCTCTCTGCCCGCGAAGTCAATGGTCGCAGTTTCGATCCCCGCATGGGAATAAATATATGCGTGGATTTATAAATATTTATTCCGAGTCTGGTTACCCCACCAATCCGTATTGGACAAGCGTGGTAGGTTAACGTCCGTTCCTCCAGAAATGGAGAGGCCCGTGCTCAGCAGTGGGACATATATGGACTGTTAAAAAAATCTGGATGGCTGGTTGGTAGACCACTGTGCGATTTAGTTGTAGTTTCCTGCCACGAACTGTCTGCAAATGTGGAATAATTTACCACCTGTGGTGTTCTTACATGAATACGACATAGTTGCATTCAAGAAAAAAACGTATGTTTTTAATGGCCGGCAACGCATTTGCGATGCCTCTGGCGTTGTGGATGTCTATGGGTGGTGGTGATCATTTACCACCAGGTGACTCGCATGCTCGTTTGCTTGTTCTGAAATAAATTAAAAAAAAAACACTACGTTTGCAAAGACACGGTCTCCAATCTTCCTACTATAAATACCTATAGGTAATACGTATATCAAACCCGTGACCATTACACTGCGAATAAAAAGACGGACTTCGCTATTGAGTCAATTAGGTCGGCATACATACATACATATCTTCACGCCTGTTTCCCGTAGGGGTAAGCAGAGAGCACAGATCTTCCATCTGCTACGATCGATATATCTTTAGGAATTATCAAAGACAGAAAAAAAATTAATCGTTCATTACAAAATGTTAATAAAGAGTTTTTTAATTACACAATTGTGAAAATAAACATGTTTGACTTTTTCTTTTCTTTGATGGCAATTAGTTATAATTATTATGCTAGTGTCAAGTAAAATACAATAATAAAATGTAATCTTTTGAAATGTAACTAGTTATCTTATCACGTTTAGTCTTGATAAAATGTTGGCTACTTTACCGAAACCTTATATGGACTTTTTCAGTCTATTTAAAAAGGCACGATACATAAATTTATTTCATATCCACTTATACACCTTAATCGAAGTATATTGTATAATACGCCACCACAATTTAACAATATAACTGATAATAATATAGGATTATAAAAATGAAATAAAAACACAACGTCGTTGATGTGAGTTGGCGGGAAAAGTCCCATGTTTGACTTTCTAATGTTACTGTCATCTCTCATTTCCGGTAGCTATAAATTGAAGAGGAATGTCAGTTAAGTCTATTGACAGGTAGCATCAGATCTCGTCTGACGGACGAAATAGTGAATAATTCAAATACAAGAGTAAAAGTAACGCTTCATTAAAGGTAGATGTTACAATAATTTAAGAAGTGCTTAACTTTTTATGAAATAGAAAGCCTATTGACTGATAGAAAGCAATCCAAACTGTCTATAGACATCTGCAAGAACGTACGCATTACAGAAGTGTTGCCAGCCTTTAAGAAATATGAGGGCATGTTTTTTGGAGGTGCCAACATTGTATTGGTTCGAAAATACCACTGAAGGTATAGCATTTATAAAGTACTATGATTCTTATTTCTCAGTGCCGAAAGTCAAGGTTTTTGACGACAACGTGTTCCACGAATTTGGTGACGGCCGTTATTCGACGGGAATTTAAAGTTTTGTGTTTATATACTGATTCATTCAATATTTCAATATCAGCCCGTGGTAGTCCACTGCTGAACAGAGGTCTCCTTAAGGCGCGCTATCTAGCCCGATCTTCGGCTACACGCATCCAGCCTCGCCTTGGCCAGGCGGCTGGCACGCCTTGCGCAGATCGTTGCTCCATCTAGCAGTTGCCACACTATGTTTGCCGAGTCGCGGTCTCCACTCCAGGACTCGTCTACTCCAACGATTGTCGGTTCTCCCTCAAACGTGTCCAGCCCATTGCCACTTCAGTCTGCTAACTTGAAGAGCTATGTCGGTGACTCTGGTTCTCTGTTTCATAAATATGCAATATTATTTTACTAATCGGTTTTCGTGGATCTCAGCAAAATAATCTTTGACACTCCATCTGACTAATGGTTTTCCAAAAAGTAACGCCTGACTCCTTAAATCAGAATAAAAATATTAATTTAAATAAATACTCATTTAATCATTCCTAAATTAAGAATAAAGAATACATTTATAAAACCACCATAGGTTAGGGGTTAGAGCACAGGTTAGGTAAGCTAGATGTCGAGAGTTCAAATCTCTCTGCAATCAACTTGCAATCATTTCTTTTTCTTAGAATAGGTCAAAGTAAAACATTTTGAAAGAAATATGTTTATAAGTAGTAATAAATTGACTGGCAGAGAATGCTTTCAGGCATTAATCCGCCTTTAATCCAAAATGTACGTTAAGAATAAATAAATAAATAACTCATATATTTCCGAAGAAGATTTTTTTAGTTTTTAAGTATATTTTAGTTTCAAAATAATTAAATATGTTTATATTTCATTATTATTTAACTGTCTTAAAGTTTTGGCCTACCGTAGATAGTGCAGTCACGTATTTAAAAGCTAAAAAGCCTTATAGAGATTTTCTATTAATGTTTTACCAAAACTTATATCGATTTTCAATTAATTTACAATCACTGCAACCGAGTGGTAAGGATGTTCCACTCGTACCATGCTTTACTAATAGAAGGTACCAATATAATGTAATAAGGATAAAAATATTGCATTACAAATATTTCTGACTCCTCAATCCAAATATTATGCACATTTTTTGTTTAATGCGTATTCAATATGTATTTCTTTCTTATTTTTTCTATGTATAAACATAAATATTTTAAAATTTATTCAATTAAATTAAAGACTAAAACAAAAAAAAAGTTTAAACTATCCTAGATCCATACTAGTGACGTCAATTACGCACGTATACTTACTTGGATTTACTAGTACACTATCCATTTGAGGCAGTATCTTAAGCAGTAGCGGTATGCGTTGACATCCTTCCACACCAGTCACTGAATTTGGTCACTGCAGACCATCTGTTCTTCAATCGTTAAACTTCTAATTTAATTCTGTTTATTTATAAATATATAACGAGTACATCTGTAAAATTACACTGGATAAATTCCAAGTAAGATTTTATTTTTTAATATAGGGTGTCCGAATTAGGTTTTCAACCTTAACTATTACTTTAAAACAAGTATTATTCGATGTATAATCTAATTCTGATACCGGATACCCGATAAATGTACTATACCTGTACATTAAAAATAAATAAATATTTATAATATTATATCTGTTTACAGTTTAAGTTATGTTTAGTTTTGGTGTCCCCATTCCGCACCTTGCAGGCCTGTTTATCCTTCCAACGATGTTGTTTCTAGGACCAATAATGCCATCCCACAAAAAACATAGCCTTCAATGTATTTATCATTTTCTAAAATTAGTCTAGTATATTCTAATTTTATTGGGATGCTTAGATGGTTTGGGTATATAGAGAGGATGGATGAAAATCGACTGGCAAAAGAAATTTACGTTGCGAATGTGGATGGAAGGGTCGGTAGGAGAAGACCACGGAAAACATATCTTGACCAAATTGCTGAAGTTTTTAAGAAAGGTCAGGTCAAGAGTACCCTTACCGGCAGGCTTGCTTGAGGAGAGAAATGAGCGTGGAGGAAGCAAGGAAAGTATGCCAAGATCGTAGCAGATGGAGATCTGTGGTCTCTGCCTGCCCCTACGGGTAACAGGCGTGACGATATGTATGTACGTATATTCTATTTAATCATGAGGTTCAGATATGCAAGGATTAGATTTTAATTTATGACAAGTAGTAAATCACTGCAAGGGACATCTTCGGAGTCAATGGTCTCAGGTTCGATTCCTGCATCGGGATAAATACATATATGTAAGCGTGTTGCCTGCAGCAAGCAACGTCGCCTTTGAGATCCGCTACACCAAAGGCAATGTAGAAGCGTTGACGGCTTGAGAAATGTGTAGGCTTGTTTTTAAAGGTTGCTAAGAGTGCACAAAATAATTACAAATATTTAACTAAATATAGAGTTTCCTTGAACACCGACATACAATTTATATCAATTTACCTTCAGCTTACCAGTTCGGCAACTTTGAGGGTCTCGAGCAAAAGGAGTCAAAAGGACACATCACGCACAAACAATAAAGGTGATTTCCTTATGAATGCAATGTCGTAGCTGTATTTATGCTGTTATATCCTTATATAAATAATTTATTGAGACTATTCGCTTTGTTAATGTTAGTGAATATCCGATTGAAGAATTCCCTTTACTTATACTGTTGTTTTAATGATAAATATGTCATGAACAAATATACAATATACACCAATAATAAACATTAACAAAATTTAGTCTTAGCCTAAAAGTAGTAAGTTCTTAAACACTTATGTTCTGTATTGTTCCTGGAATTAAATATGACTACTTTTTTTACCCATAGGTATTATACAAGCCGACTATGGTAGCAAATGCCAGTAAACGGGCAACAGCGTTCATTTGAATAGTAAAAACCAATATTCGTTCCTCAATCTATCTCCGAAGGATGGAGTAAAACTTTTATATAATATATATATATATATATATATATATATATATATATATATATATATATATATATATATATATATATATATATATATATATATATATATATATATATATATATATTGACTATTACGTCATCAGAAGGACTTGCGAGAAGAACTCCGTATGTTACAGACTACAGTATTATAATTCAGTTTTTGCTTACTTTATTTAAGCTTGTATTTACGTCTCTTATACGTACAGAAATTATGTACGAATATATAAGTAGCGTAATTTCAAGCCAAACTATAGTACAACATTTCATTTTAGACTTAATACAACAAGTGGATAACCTGGTTGGTTGGATCAAGGTATTGCAGATATGTTTTGGGCCTAATGATAAGGGGTGAGGGAAGGATTTTTTCCGGCTATTTAATAGGAATATTCCGTAAATAAAGTAGCAAACCGTTCAAACTCATCACTCAATATCATTTACAAAATTGTAAGCCCGCTGTACACGTAAATATTGAAATATAGTAAAATAATGAATATAATGTAGGTACATAAAACTGGAAGAGTGTGACTTTGTTACAGGTAAATCGCGCATCTTGTTAGTCAATATTACGTGATTTTGCATAACAAATGCTTTACATCTGTGCTGGACTGAATTGCATAAGCGTATCTATATATATATATATATATATATATATATATATATATATATATATATATATATATATATATATATATATATATATATATATATATCCACATAATTATACAAGGCTTAACTTGTAGGGAACATATTAAATAAATACATTACTATCGAACTGCTGCTCTTCTTAGGTCGATAGAACATTTTATTGTGGGATAGGAGGGCAAACGAGCAAGCGTGTCGCCTGATGGAAAGCAATCAACGCCGCCCATAGACAACCGCGACAACGCAGGAGTCGCGGAAGCGTTGCCGGTCTTTTACGTATAGGCTTGTCTTTGAAGTTCCAATTTATTATTGGTTCGGAAAGACCGCCGAGGGTAGCTGGTTCCACAAACTGGTTTTGCGTGGAAAGAAGGTACGAGAGAAACGCACGGTAGTAGATCGCCACTCATCTAGATGGTGGGGATGAAATTTTCCTTTACGGCGAGTTGTGCGATTGTGGAATTATTCCAAACAATTCCTCGGAGCACTCCCCATGACAAAAGCGGTAAAAAATGCTGAGAGATGAGACATCTCTCCGCAGCGCTATCAATGCCACTCATAGACGTCTACAGTGCCATAGACGTTACAGAAGCGTTGGCGGCCTTTCAGAAATGTGTAGGCTTGTTTTTTGAAGTTTCCAATGTCTTATCGATTCGAAAACAATGTAGCGTGATCTACAGGGTATTGGTGCATGGAAAGAAATTTCTGGATAAACGCACCCTACTACATAACCATTCATCAATATCAGGGATTTCCAACCTATTTGAGGCAAGAGACCCCTTTTCCATAATGTGACCTCAAGGAGTTGATATCGACCACTTTTGGAATCCCTGAGCTAGATGGTGGGGATGAAACTTTTCTTTGTGGTGAGTTGTGTGGCAGTGGAATCCCACTTCCGCTGAATTCTGCGGCTGAAATTATTCCGAACAATTCCTCAAATTCCCCCATGATAACAATACGATAGAAGTGAAACGACTTGAAGCAATCCAACGGCATATGAGATCCCTATAAGTGAGTCCATCTCCGACTCCTAATAATAGCTATAGCTATATAATAATTGCTAATATAGCTAATATATAATAATAGCTATATAATAATAACTATTACTATACACAAAAACAGTTCATACGGAGGCGAATGATAGTTCAATTCCTTTTGATCTAAGCTTGTGGTTTTAGTTCCACTAACCGAATGAGCGTCAATGTGATCCATATATTCGCAACACAAACATTATTAGCTAACCCGAATTCAAGTAATATTACATTACTAGTCTCCTTTAATAAAAACTAGATGTAGCCTATACAATTAGGATAAGAGAAGTTTGAGTTAATTTGAAAGAGTTAAACATATATTTTTGGTAGACTTAACCTATAAAATTTAAACAAGATATGAAACTTGATATAAATTTGCCTCCAGAGAGATTTGAACTCTTGACCCTTGTTTACAAGCTTCAACCCCTGAGCTATGGAGGGTACGAAAAATAGTAGAGTAATAAATGTTTCAATAGTACTTATTTAGTTCAGATGTTTAAACAGATATTTATTCGATTTGAATGGATTAGTTAGGCTTAGTTTTTGAAATTCAAGAATGAAACATTTTTTTACTTATTAAGTAATGCAAAAAATACGTAAAATATTATAGTGAACCGCTTTATATATAAATTAAGATTTTGTTTGTTATACGTTTTAAGTTTTAACAATTAATAGTTTGTGCATATCGTGAAATTTCATATTCTGCTTATCAAAGCAGCATTAATAATGTATCTACTTTCTTCAGAACAGAATGAATGAGAATGTCTTTAAATATAAAAAGCAAAAACATACTTTCAATTTAAACATATATAAAATTTATAACTATACGCATCACTTATGAAAAGTGTTCGGTTTACTCAAGTGAAAATAATATTTTGCTTTACTTACTAATAAATAATGAAAACCGTCAAGAATTTCGCGTTATCGCTATAATTCTGTGAAATAGTTTATACTATTCTATTACTACTATATATTTATATATAACATTAATTGTCCAAACATGTTTATGAGTCACGCTAATATCATTTAAAATTTTATTGTCACTACCAAAACCATTTTTAAAGTTGAAGTCACGAGCCTCCATAGCTCAGGGGTTAGAGCACTGGTCTTGTAAACCAGGGGTCGAGAGTTCAAATCTCTCTGGGGGCATAAATGGCAACTTTTTTTTTATTCATTGCTATTAACAGGAGAAATTTATCATGTTAAATCATGAAGAAATCTGATTAATTGATATATAAGTGCGAAATTCGAGTAAATTTTCATACCTGGACTACTATAAGTACGCCTATAATATTTTTTGACAGTAATTCGAAGAAAGTTTTATTCCTAGATAATTTATTCTATTCGTTATAGATATCGTGTAATAGAAATTAAAACTTGTTTATAAAAAAAGGTGATATGTTTTAAATTAAATAAACTATAAACAACCTTAAAAGTTTTGTTTCATTTTTTATTTTTGTAAAAATTATATTCAACATATTTAAATTATGTATGATACAATAATTAATTTAAAAGAATTAAAAAGTATATATATATTTAAATGCTAACACAAATAATTCGTTTATATACAAACATAATCCATGAAATAAACTCGACAACTGTAACCATATAAAAAATATCTTTTTTGGGAAAAGGAAAAATAGGATTCCCTGCCGAGTGAGCCCCATTTTGTTAAGCAAGATTGCCTTTCAACATTGCCTTTGCTCTGAGCAACGCTACGGGTCGACATCGCATAGGTCAGAGAACCCCCTTCCCTACGAGTGTCAGCCCGGCCAACATTATAACAATGTGACGCTTTCCGCCCTTTTCTCCGGGGACTTTCCACAGGGTAAATGGAACCATATAGGCTCTGCATGTAACCCCGACAGTTGAACTGGTAGGAAACCCTCGTTAAGTATAATACTTACTAGCTTATATACTAAAAGGACTAAACATTTTCATAGCGTGATTTAAGAGCAATCAATTGCAAAACTTTTCACATTATATTTATTGTATACTATTGATCTTAAAACATCAAATATGATTAATCTAATATTTTTTTTCGTGTTGATAATAATGTAACTATAATATTTCAAAAGTAAATACATATCTCTTAAATCCTTTTAATTTCAAAGCAAGTAACGCCATCTATTGATTCGACGTCAGAATGACTTACCTAACTAAAATGACAGTAAACTCGTTTCACAGAATAAAAATATATTATAAACAATTGCACGTGTTGCAAATGTTAATGTTATTCATAATATTTCAAATTATTATTATTATAAAATTTAATAGCAATTTTGTTCTTTATACAAATATTTAGTACAAATGTCAAAGCAAAAAAACCGGTTATGGGTAGTTTAAAATTTTTTTCGTAACATAATATAACATTAATGAATATATAATTTTATACAATTTAGATAAAATTATATTAATTAAAAATTAATATATTTTTATCTCAATATTTTCGGTAAACCTCGTTGTAGCACAAAAAGGGTCTTAAAAATATTATTTTTATACGAACAGTATAAAAGTTAAGTTTAACCTAAAAAGTAATTTTAATCGCATCATTTATGATCTCAAACTACAAAGGTTATCCAAATAATCCGAAAAGAAAAGCTTGCATAATATCATGAAAATTAAAATATTAATACATTGCATAACATCCGAAATTCAAACACCGTGCTATTGAGTCTGATTTTCGTCCTCAAGCTTCCAATTATTACCAATTGAAGGTTTTTGTGATATGTCGCTTGGAAGAGCAGATTACGAATAAGTAGAAGGTATATATAAAAGCGATCTTCTTAATAAATGTGTTAATTTATATATATAAAATTGAAATTTTAATTATTTCTTCAGGTGCTGATGCGTTTAAATCTTATTAAGATTAGTATCACCAAAACCTGGGATAAAATAGTTTATTATGTATAATTATTTATTTGTTCTCCCTTTTCAACAAAATGATTTCCATGACTAATTCAATTTATTTTTAAAAAAGTTGAAAATAAATAAAACATATAACGTTAGAAATCTGAATTAGTCGTATTTATAAAAGGCCATTGTCATTGTCATCACAATGAAAAAAAAATCAGTGAGACCTTCTTCTATTTATTTTATACAATTTCTTGTTTGCTTTTACCTGACGAATAAGAAAACATAAAAAGCCCATAACTCTCCGTCTAAGGAATCTCTACGGCCGTGATAAGTTTTAAACCCAACTCTGTTGTTCAAGGTACAGGGTTCTGAATAGTTTGTGTGCCACGTCCGTGACTCGTAATGAGAATGTAGGAGCGGTGCCAGCTAATTTGTGCTCAATATTGGATTGGTTTAAACATATTTTTGCTTGGAATAGGCAAGATGCGCAGACGCAGGTGTTCGGCCGCCTGGTCGTCGCCGTGGCTCTGCTCTCAGATATGGTATTCATTTATTAATTTGCTTGTGCTGACCAACACACCAATGCATAATAGCGCCGATGGCATTCATATCATTGCAAATCTTTCGCTTTATTTGAAAAAGATGAAAGTCGACACAATTACAACCGAAAATTAAATAAATTATAAAACAATTATTTTTTATATCAAATATACTTTTTTATTCGTTTATGAGGTAAAAAGATTCTTATATGTAACCTATAACGCAAAATGAAAACAACTACAATTATAAAGATTTCGAAAAATATCTTTATTTTGAAGTTCTTTTTTATGAAATACATAGACAAACGAGCATGAAGGTCACCTGATGGTAACCAGACGTCTATTGTGCCTTTTGGTATTCTCTTCTTGTAAGTAATGAAAGATAAAAATGAAGGAAAAGAAGGAATTAATGTGTGGTGAAGAAGAAAATAGTGGAGGGAAAAAGAATCGGGCTTTTTAGTATTAGTTTTATTAATATACTATTATGTTCTAAAACTAATTGGATATGAAAATTATCATATATTAACTCTCATACTTTAGGTACCTTACCATAATACTTTAGGTACCTTACCGTATCCTGCGAAGTTTACACTTTTCTCAGAAAATGTCGCTGTAACCAAACCGGCTTAGTGAATATCATTATAATGATCATTATCTGATATAATTACTTACTTCCTTGAAATAAACTTATAAAATTCAAACAATTTACCGTTAATTAAGTGTATACAGAAACCGGATCTGAGGGAGCGACACTTATTAACCGGAAACATTTCAGTTATTGAGATAACAGTATTTTATATATACATATCTTAATACTAGAAGATTAAATTATTTTGTTTTTAACAATTAGTGAGATTATTTAATAATATCTCAAAACAAATCATACACATATTAAAGGGTCACTCACAATCCATACAGCAGTAAAAATTCACAGCTAAATATTGGCCTACTTCAAAATTGAGGACTGTTGCCATAATCCCATGTTTGGCGAGTGGATTGTAGATTTTGAATTAGTTTTTAATTTCAGGTAAGCGCTCCTGCCCATCTATTTGTGTATGCTTCCATAGTCGCCTCGTACAACACCCTCGAGAAGAAATAATTGGCACTATTCTGTAGTGGGTACTACACAGTAGCAAGAATGAGTATCATTATTCACCATCGTCTAGATTTGAATATTTTTTTTTATTCCTTAGTAAAAAGCGTGATATTAAAAAATATGTACTTTACATAAATCATAATGATAGAATTTTTGTTTTCGCGACTGTAGTATATTATTTATCACGACAATAAGCAGTTCGTATAAAATTAATCGACGTTTAAAACTTTAAAATTATACGTATCCTGTATTTAAGTATCGCTATCGTAAAAAGTATCGTAAAAATTCTAGTATTTATTTATATAGATAACGACAGTTGATGCACTCATACAGAAGGAGCTCCTTATACAAATTAATTTTATCTTATACAATACAATGCTAATTTCAATAGTGGTTGCCAATACTTTTATGTCAGGCGTTATTTTATATAAGTTTATATTAAATTATATTAAATGGGAGACAAAACTCAAAGCATTTAATAACTTCGTTTGCAAATTTATAAGTTTTACCACGTGCAAAGTTATTCTCTTACTCGTCTGTGTAAAATAAGTTCTTTGTTAATTGTGATAAAAAATATAAAGTAATTTTCATTATTATTTGTTGATTATAAACAATATATTATTTAAAATATGTATAGTAATATTATTTAAAATATGTATTAGTAATATTATTTTTAAATAAACTATATAAATAAAAAATACTTATTTACTAATTTTTCAAAGAAAGATTCGTCACGTCATACTTTTGCATGCACTGGTTTGAGGCATAGGTCTATTTAAATTTTTGAATCAACATATTAAATTTCATCGTTTGTACCTTAATGTTGTCGTGTTATTTTGGAAATTGTATTTTGTGAATTAATGTATTGGTAGTTATAAGAAATGGGTTAATTCATCACAAAAGTCAAATATATTGCCTACGGCTTTACTATTTAAAAATCATAAAGGTATAACGCCATCTCGTGGAAATTAGTAGAAATATTAAAATTGCGAGGTTTATGAAACGGGTCGTCTCTCGTTCCCTCTCCTAATAAGATTAAGAAATATAAATAATTAAAACATCGAAGGTATTATTTTAAAGTAAAATAAAAAAAAATAGACATTCATTCCATTTCTATTTTACTTTATATCCTTCATACATTAAAATGAAAATCTTGCTTACATTAAATAAAAAAATGCTTGCAAATCGTTTTAATATAGACAACTACCTGAGAGAAATTCTGGAGTATCAATATTGCACAGTACAGCCGTTCGGAAATAGCCACACAATTTTTATACAATCGGAGAAAAATATGATGCCTGGTATACATTGTAAACACATAAAATATATCAAGAGGCCAGGAAACATATTTATCTCTTAACATACTTAAGCATTTTAAATTCGTAATGGTTTTTGGTTTGGTCACATCTAAAGTGTAATCCTTCATTTAAGCTCAAAAAATCAATACATATGTATTTATACGAACATAGATAATAGAATATGATTATATTCATACAGTTTATGTATATGTTAATTATTTACGAGCAGCGGTTGTATGCTAAGTCCTTGGTAACTAATACGGCCCAGCTGCATTCTTAGGTCGGTCGGCGCCAGCACGCGGAACTCTTAGTCTCTAATGCCGAATTCCGTCCGATGTTTTTGCACAAACCGGTCGAGGTGGAAAAACCCGACCGATCCGCGACCCGCTGTCGACGACGGTTTAGGCCGTGTATTTGCGGAATTTGGAGCGGCTACTGTATAGAGCGATAAATTATCGCTGTTGCCATACCATATTTAGCGACTTGCTTTTTGAGACTATGTTGATGTTTTGCTTAGTTAAGCCGTATTGATAAACATTATTTTACGTTGGAATAGTATACTGACGTAAAATAATGTTTCAAATACTTTCTTTAATTTCTTCAGACTAATTTAATATCGCGGGTGGCGTACGAGGCCAATATGGGATCAAATTCTTTTATTTATTATATTTGAGAATAAAAACTGATTTGTGATCCCAATCAACCAGCCTTGTGCGGAGTTTACAACAACATCTCTCAATTTTCGAACTGGTCAATGTCCAGTATGGGATTCTTGTGATAATTTAAGATTACAAGTTATGCAGAGTGAGTTTTTCTTTATTAAAAAAAAGAACCAGCAAACATGTCATTCTTATAGGACATATGCAACAGTATATACAAATTAAATCTATCTATTCTAACTTAAACTAAGACTCGAAATTAACAAAAAATAATTTTTAATCTATCGTTTCCCGAGGCGAGTTTTACGATTACATTATAATTTCAATATTCGTGTATGGAAATAATTAGATTTTTAAACAATAATTTACTTTAACCTAAAAGCAGTACGTTGTTCCGTGTATAGAAAGGTGTTTGTTTAAATATGTGATTGCTCTCTTACATTTCAACTTACAATACAAGAAATTCTAGTGGAGGAGGGCTATTAATATGAGCCGTATCTGCGTTTTCTACAAAAAGTATTAAACTTTTTTTATCGTCTTGCTGGGAAATGATTTAATCACCTTAAATATTTTACCAATCTGTCCCTTTTACTGTACACAGCATTGCGCCATCTTGTCAAGTAACAAACCAATGGAGAATTTATAACTTATTAATGTGGAATGTGACACTTCCATATATATACAATAATGAAGTAACTTGTGTAGGTTGTAATAAATTCAAAAGCGAGCCGGTGTTAATTCCAGACTCATAAACATTAATGTTTTGTTGTTTAAATATTTTTTTATATACGCCTATTCCCCGCAGGGGTTGGCAGAGACCACAGAGCTCCATCCGCTACCATTCATCGCATCGAAACGGCTCTCCATTAGACGCCCTCGTGAGAATCAGAACGTGACGGGTGGCAAACCACGTTGCTGTCATTTTCAACAAATTAGGTATATTAAATTCGTCTTAGTGAATCCCACGAGCCGCAAGGAAGGATGGAGGTCAGCCACAGCAGAGCTCTACATGCTGGGGTAAGGCACCATAGTACTTGAGGAGCCCGATCTGGGGGTGGTCGGCATGCTTGCGACTAAGCTCGTCCCTAGCCACGCATCAATTGGCACGGCAGACCGGGGATTGACGGAGAGAAAGGGAAAGGATAGAGAAGAAAGGAAAGGGCAGGAAAGGAAATGCGGATTGGGGGGGTTACCAGACTCGGAATAAATATTTATAAATCCATACATATATTTTTTCCGATACAGGGAGCGAACCCGCGACCATTGACTCTGCGGGCGGAGGGCCCCGCCACTGAGCCAATGTTTAAATAATAGTTTAGAAAAATGCAAAAAAGAGAGTTAGACATTAAAACAATAATCTAAATAATATACGTAATGGTAGTTCCAGAGATGCATAACGTCGCATAGTCACAGTGTTGCAATCTATGATGCAGAGTTTAGCAAGTCAATATCTACATTAGTTTTTCAGTAACATTACCCTTTATGATTGTTATTTCACAACTCAAGTGCCGAGACGTTCACTGAATCGCTTGTTCGATTCTCGTAATGGGGTAAATATGTGTTTGTAGGGCTTGCATTTTTTTTTTATTGAAAAGATAGGGAAACGAAAAAGCTTGTCATTTGATGGTTAGCAATGAATGCCGTCAATCAAATGTAATGCTAAGGGCACAACAGATACATTGGTTACCTTAGAGTAAGGATGTTAATTAAACCTCCCGACTCGCGCGTCCGTGTGGATGAGCACGAGGTCACAGTGGGACGGTACATGAAGTACCTAGGCCTCACTCTGGACATCCGCTGGGGCTTCGAAGAGCACTTCGTGCGCCTAGTTCCCCGAATCGAGAAGGTAGTGGGTGCCATACACAGACTGCTGCCTAATCTCGGGGGACCGAGTGAGGAGGTGCGTCGCCTCTACGCCGGAGTCGTGCGGTCCGTAGCCTTGTACGGAGCGCCTGTGTGGGCGCGAAGGCTGGCCATCCGACGATGTAGAACGAAGATCTACAGCGTCCAGCGTAGGATGGCAATACGGATCGTACGAGGATATCGGACCGTATCCTTCGAGGCGGCGACAACCCTAGCTCGCTTCCCGCCCTTAGACATCCTGGCGGATATGCATGCGAGGGTGTACGATCGGATTCGTAGCATCCGCCAGTGCGGTAGAGGCGCGCCAGAGGCGTACGAAGTGATAAAAAGGCGGGAGCGTCAGAACGCATTCGCGACGTGGCGCGCTCGGCTCTCTGAAGAGCATGTGGCGCGCAAACGCGTCGTCGGAGCGATCCTGCCGCTCTTCGAAACCTGGATGTAGAGGCAGGGGGCAGGGTCACCTACAGACTCACACAGATAATCACCGGGCACGGTTGTTTCGGTGATTATCTGTGTAAGATCGGACGCGAGGCGACGGCGCAGTGCTTCCACTGCGACGAAGGGACGCAGGACTCCGCAGAGCACACGCTCGCGGTGTGCCCAGCTTGGGAACCGGAGCGACGGGTCCTGATCGGCCGGATCGGAGAGAGTCTCTCCCTGCCAGCAGTCGTGTCGGCGATGCTGAGCGGGGATACGGCGTGGAGGGCCGTAGCCACCTTCTGCGAGACCGTCACGTCCCAGAAGGAGGCTGCCGAGCGGGATCGCGACAGAGCGGATCCCGCCCGTAGGCGACGCCAGCGCGGTCCCCGCGCGCCTCGTCGCGGCCCTGCAGTAGTTGGTGTTCCCCCACCGTAAGCGGGGCCTTTGAGGTCGTGGGCACTCGGGGGAGGGGGCCCTCAGTGCTCATCAAGCGGCCTTAAGGAGGACGGTGTTTCCCTATGGCAGGAATAACCGGTTAAGCACCGCGAGGGTGTCCGGGGTAGCGAACTCACGCAACCCTCGAGACGGGCTTAGTGAGCCAGGCGCCGGAGGAGCCCCGGCAGAAGCAGTTCTTTAAGAGATCCCGGGACTCTTCCTTGGTGCCGATGGCGGCCGTCGTGGGGTTTTAGTCGGTAGACGCGCACGCGGAGTCCGACATAACTCGCCGTCCCCCCTAGGGCGGCAGCGTATCCGTAACGGATTTCCCCACGTAAAAAAACAAGGATGTTAATTAAAGGAGAAGAAGAAAGATTAATGAGAAGAGAAGAAATTAATGGGAGAACAGCAAAGAAATAAAGAAAAGTTAATTGTGCATCCGAATCTAAGAACACACCGTACGATATGTGCCGTGCTTTGATATAATTTGTGTTTGTAATGTTTAAAAATTTTAGAAAGTATTTTGAGGCTATTATCACAATCAAATGTCGTACGAATATTAGTTAGATATCACATTTGTGTTTTTATAAGTAAACAATAAGAAAAAATACTATTTTAGATCTAGACAACAGTGCCAACTATTGGACCCAAAGAATTCTATGTTTCAAAATGGTACTAACCATATACACTCACAAAATACTATTTAAATTGGGTGATTTCGAAGTTTAGCGTGTACGAACACAGTGACAAGAATTTTTTTTTTATGTACGTATATACATATATTATAATAAGATTAAAATAAAATGCCTATTATTTTGAAATAACAATATGAATTTCCTAAAGACCAAAAGGTTCGAATCCATTTATCATTACATTTTTAAAACCCAATAAGCACTATGATAAACTATTCTCATTCCAAGCCAAGGGTCGTGAGTTCGATTCCGGCAATGGGATATATATTTTTATTATCGCTTACAGGTATTTTATTTCTTATATATTTTTTTAGGTTTTCTTCGTTTCATTTGTGTGTTCAATGGCATCAAGTTAACTAATCATGAAGTATGACTAGCAAAACATAAATATCATCGTCAGCCTACGGCAGTCCACTGCTGGATAAGGGCCTCTTCTAAAGCGCGCCCCTTAGCCTGATCTTCGCCTACACCCGTCCAGTCTCTGCCAGCCGTTCTACGCATCGCTCCAGCTGGACAACGTTTAACACTACCTTTGCTAAGACATGGTTCTCCAAAGGCACGACCGATTCCCTGAAAGACATGATTAGTCCATCGCCACATCAACGAGTGACTCTAGTTTCCCGCCAGATTTCTTCATTCCGAATCGTTTTCACCAGATATCCTAAACACATTATATTAATGCATTTTGTATAAAGCCAAATTTAAGTGTCTCTATTGCAGATAGTATGGAATATATAGAACTATTATATTATAAATATGAAATGTCATTCTTACTTAACTTTGTAGATTAAGGCAACTATGATATTTTATATTCGTCATTCAATCGCCTTATAATGATGACTTGCACGGCCGTATCTGTATTTAGTAGATTATGATTTAAGCGTCTTACACGTCTTACTTGTAACACGACAATTCGATACTTATCACACTTATCGCCTTTCTGACGCCCCCCATCGAATTTGGAAAGAATGATGTAATGATAGCATTATTTGTTTTATTCAAAATATCATGGGCCGAATTATCAGAACAGAAAGTCCATATGTGTGGATAGTCAAAACTTTTACTTAGCTAAGATCCGCGATAAGCAAACAATAACAGAAAATTAATAATGTGTGTTTTCCTGCTGGATGAAGTGGATTTACCTGGAACTTAAACCAAAACTTACCGAAAAAAAAAATAATATATATATATATATATATATATATATATATATATATATATATATATATATATATATATATATATATATATATATATATATATTTCGGCATATACTGCGTAATCGTCGTGTCGTTTGCCTTCCTATCCCATAAAAAATATAGCAGGTACGGTGTACATATATATGTATGTTTTGTATGTAGTGTGTGATCGTGATTTGGACTTCCAAATCGGTGAGAATATGTTCCGGCTGTTGTCGATCGCAAATCCTGCCATCTACCATCAGAGTTATATAATTTCAACTTCCCATTTAATTGGGCCATTTATTTATCATGGTACGAAATAAAAATGTTCATCGAACCATTTACTATATACAATACATAAATATATGACGACCCAAATGGTTAGTACCAGTAGCGTCATTTTCGCTTTCAAAGTTCGATTCTCGCGATAGTTGTATTTTTTTTTTGCACCTGGGTATTTGTTGTTATCATTTGTGTAGATATAACAGTATCTTAGTATAGGATTATGAGTATAAAGCGTTAAAAAATGAACGTTAAATATATCCAAGTGCGGGTGTCAGTTATTTTTAATTGAAGTCATTGTTCATTCAGAAGTGACTGGTATTTTCAAATTTGTATACGTTTGATTACAAATAAATCATTATTTTACAAATCTCGGTCTAATTTAAAACAACTTACTTTTAAGATAAGCGCCAAATTGTCCAACTAATGTTAAAGAGGAGTTTTACGCAGATATCATATTACTGATAAGAAAAGTTGCTATAATTATCCATATTGCAAGATTCATATAGATATGATATGATATTATAAAAAAATTGAAAAATAACTGAATTAATATTATGTTTTAGTTATTTTGAACGTATAAATTTATCAAGCAAAACAAAAAACACGCGTACTTATATCTTAAAAGCCAGTAATGCTTTGTGATACTAACACGGTGTTGCATATGTCTATGGGTGGCGTCGATCGCTTTCCATCAGGTGATACGTTTACTTACTCGTTTGCCTCTCTCTTTCATTAATAATATATTATGACATTAATATATTAATTTCATAATATACTATAGTCATAATAATTATTAATAATTAATAATATAGTCATATTAGTAATAGTAATTATTAATAGTTATTATAAATCCAAATACACCAATTACCTATTATATTAATTATCTATTTTCTAGAAGATTGGCCATCAAAATGCATTACCATACTATCACGAACAACACGCAATGAACCGAAATAGTTATACTAATTCCACAACCTTCCCGAGCGTTGTTGTTAGCTAGGTATTGTAGCGTTGCAAGTTGTTGTTCGCACAACAACAAGCCAATCTTTTATCGCAATCTAATGATTCATGGAGTAATGTATACAAGAAAAACAAATGATTCACTCTATATAGAAGAACATGTTAATATAATACAATTTTTACTCCATCTGCTACGATCCCGGTACACTTTCTTCGCTTCATCCACACTGATCACTCTCTGTATACAAATTCGTTGGTCAAGGGTAGTTTTGACCTGGCCTTTTTTGAGAACTTCAGCGATTTTGTTAAGGTATTTTCTCCTTGGTCTTGGACCCTTCCATTCACATCCACAACGTAAATTTCTATTATCAGTCGTCTTTCATCCATCCTCTCTCTGTTTAAACCATCTAAGCATCCTTTTTCTCAACTTTCTTATCACGACACTTTCTTTTACTCCACATCGCTCTTCTTCCTCATTTTAATTTCAAAGTATCAATCGTCATATCTGTTATTTCAAAGTATCAATCGTCATATCGTGTTGGGCCTCCGGAACTCGGCCGCACACCGTACGAAGCGAGGTAGGTAAACTACCACTCAGTCGCCGGTTTACTGCGGGAGTGTGGTACTTCCCTGGGCGAGTCGGCCCATTCTTGCTACAGACAAGTATTATGCCATTCTTGACAAAGTATTCCTCTGTAGCGTGGCTCTACCACTACGAAGTATATAATCATTTAAACACCTTATACATGTAATGAATAGATTTTTGAAAAGTTTTAGTTCTTACTATTAATATTAATTATTTATATAGTTAACTCATATATATATATATATATATATATATATATATATATATATATATATATATATATATATATATATATATATATATATATATATATATATATATATTTAAGAGCATATTTCATAGAGCAAAAAGCTAATAAAGCTTAAACATATTATACGATCGTTACCATTGGTCACTAATTATGTATTTATCAGCCTTTCATACCACGGTCGGCTTTGACCATTACAAATGGCCTCATCTAAGCTTTGCCCTTTGACACGACGCTCTTTTTAAAATACAAACAGCTCGTCTCGGAACAGTATATATGGTAATGAAGTTTAAAATATGTTTTCTGGAAACGACGAAATAGAACATAAATTATAAGCCTTAGTGCCATAGCAACAGGTCGTACCAGTCCATTCCTGGTAATCAACGTGTCGTGATTTCTATTTCTATACAGATAAGACCAAGTTCTATTAAAGCGGGGGAAGTTGAAACATAACTTGAGCGCTGGCACTAAATAGCGTTGACACCGTAGCGATGAATATTCAAATAAAGCTATAATCAAGCGCAGCTCGGTGGTAATAGATCTAGTTTTCTAGGATATGTTATAAGAGCACATATTACCACGGTAAACATTTTTAGTTCTTTTTTAATGGAATAGGAAGGTAAACGAGCGAGCGTGTCACACGAAGGGGAAATAATAATCAAACTATAATTCATAATGTTTCTGTAACTATCACCGTGGGCTTAACCACATCTTTATGCCTTAAAAGCCTTATTTTACGGAACAAAGCGGTGAGGTTAACAACCTTACTCATTTCCTAAGTAATAATATAAAAATGTTTACTTTAATCACATTCTTTACATGCAATATTATCTTTTTATTGCATTACACATGGACAATGAATGCATTTACAATAATTTTGCGTAATATATTTATTTCTGTTCAACTCTTTCTTTATTTTAAGTAGAAATATAAAAAAATTATGTCATATATGCGGTTTGAAGTTGTTGTAGGCTTTTTATCTTGATGATGATCATATTCACTTATTTAAATACTTTAAGAATGTGTACTATTTAACCCAAATTAGTTGAGCTGGGATATAAGTAATAAGTGTGGAGGAAGCAAGAAAAGTATGCCGAAATCGTAGCAGATGTAGATCTGTGGTCTCTGCCTACCCCTACGGGAGACAGGTGTGACGATATGTATGTATGTAGGCAGTAATAAGCGTTTAGTCTACAAAAAGATATGTAATCGAGTAGGCATGTCAGTTGATGGTTAGCAATTAAGTCTGCTTAGAACAGCTTCAAGACAAAGGGCACTACAGATACGCTGCCTATCTTGGGGTAAGGTATGAATAACGGGAAGGAAAGAGTGAAATAAAAGAAGGAGAAAAGAGTTATGCTTCGGGCTCTCAAAGTTGACTGTGTGTAAACTCGATTTTCTTCGAGAGTGTGGTACTTCCCCAGATTAACAAACCCATGCATGCTGCAAACATTTTTTTGGATATTAACAAGTCTATAAGTTTGATAGTTCCTGTTACTATTATAAATAATTTTTCTTTTTAATATTTTGTGTTATCTTTATTACTTTATTTAATACTGCTTTTTACATTATCTTTCTTTCTGTTATTTATTCCTTTGATTTACTTCGCAATAAAATAACATGTCAAGGCGTTGTTTTCAACTCTTTATAAATCCTCATAACACATTAACAAATAATTAAATTCAGTTGACTGCGATTGCACGCCATTCGGCGCCAGGATGTGGCTAAGTGTCTAATAGCTCAACGATGGAACTTATGATTTACTACTTCTAGAAGTTAGTCGTCATCATCATCATTATTAAAAGCGTAAAGCTCTAGCCTCTATCGTTAGACTAGCCTTATGGATAAAATTCTGAAATCGCTTTTAGAATCAGATAGTTTGGTTATTGATTTAACTCGATTTCAATCTAATTTAACAATTCAAGAAGAATATAAATACTTCTTTTTTAATATAGAATAAAACGAAAGTCAGGTCGACTTGAATGTCAATGTTAAGTTCCTCAAATGTATTAAATCTTTCAATAAAATTTTAATAGTATTCTAAAGCATGGTTCGAAACAATAATTATCATTGAAAGTTATCATAATATTTATCTTTGTTTAATATAATTAATCTTTGTTAAATATAATTAATCATAATATTTATCTTTATTAAATATTTAATTTGCAATACTTTAAATTGTCGTGTTAAATGAGTTCAGGTATAGAAACGCACGCGCCATATTTTGTTAATGCAGTTGAGAAAGACGATATTCCACTCATAATAAATTAAGTAGTGTCTATGCAGTCGGTTAAATTTATTCTATTTTTGTTTCCAAGGTTTTATATGTAAAAAATATAAACAAAAAGTAACTAAAAGATTACCTTAATTGTTAAATGTGTATAATTTATTATTCTAACAAATTACTAATACAAAAAACAAGATAAATTGTCAAATATGATGTCAAATAACCTACACAAGTATTGCTAAGATCCTATATGTATTTGATCATTATCACGATAATTACTTTACAAATGACAAAACATATTAGCAGTTACGTGCGTTTCGTCAGTATCTTACCGTTTATTCAAACTATCGATTATATTATATATCGAACATAGATTTATTCACGCCGTGGCTTTCGATTTATTTATTACATAGCGATCACACTACGATACCTTCACTCTGATAAAAGTTAAAGTATACACGATTTACATCCTTAACTATCTCCATACACTAGCGCGGTGTAATCACAGAGAGGAATGCCGGGGCAGGTGACAGGAGAAACAAGTACTGGCCGAAGGTAGCGTTAGAACGCTCAAATCACATCTTTTAACCGCAGGACTACGACCGCCTATGCAATTACAAACTTTTAGAAGTACCATGATCTATTAAAAAGAGAAATATGGACAGTCAAAACTTTTACTTAGCTAAGATCCGCGACAAGCAAAACAATAACAGAAAATTAATAATGTGTGTTTTTCTGCTGGATGAAGTGGATTTATTTGGAACTTAAACCAAAATCTTACCGAAAATCGGCCATCAATTCTCCACCCACCAACTACTATACACAATACCAAACACACATTACCACTTTTCCATCTTGTAAACGACACGTGTTCCGCCCCAACACGAGGTATCTTCAGGTATAGTAGACTTTACGGAAGACAACCGAAAAACTTTTTCGGTTGTCTTCCGTAGGGTCAACTGTTAGTTTTGCTTGTCTTTTTTTGACTGTCCATATAGTGATGGATTTCCGCAAAGTAACACCTGACTCCATTAATAAAATGAGAAATGTTACTTTTGAAACGTTTTCTTTTTATATGAAAGAAGACTAGCAATGTTTTGATATGTTAGAATGTTTTAGTGAAACCAACTAAGTAAATAACACTTGTACTATCTTCAAGAGTTCCATGATAATCGAATTTACAATGTTGGATCGTAAGTGCAAATCTAACTATTGTTGCTTTTCTTATTTCTTTTCGCATTTTATTTGATGGAATTCCCTATTCAAATAATTGTGGTCAAACAATTAATTTCAAAGAACAAAACCTTCATACAAATCTGAGTCAATCAAGGCGTGTGTGTTTGATTTTCAATTATTCAGTACCGTCAAGTTTTCGTTGTGAGATTGATCTTTGTATTTAACATAGATGAAACAGTAAAATTACATTAGGAATTGGGACAGCAATGTTTTCCATGAATGTTGTACCCATCTTTAATTAGGATAACATTTCATCATGTATTTAAATTTATACAAATAGTTTTTAATTTTTCTTTTATAACAAGCTGCACCGCCTTCAAACCAATCTTCTTAGTTTCGCCCGCAGTTTGACTGGTAGAGAATGCCCTATATAAACCTCAAATTTGTGAAGAAAAATTGTGTTAGAAATTATTCGAGAAACTACTAAAAAACTGTAAAAAAGCAGCAGCTACAGTGCGTTATCCAAAAGCAGTTTATCAGACACCTCGTCACACTTGACAGGTCGATGAAACAAATATAATACTTTCTTAACTAACACAGAAATATGCAAAAACGTATATGATAAGACATATTTTTTACAACATAGTCTGTAATAAATAGGAAAACAATAAAAAAAATTATTCAGTTCAGTACACAACTGTGTAAATACTTAGTCAAAGTGTATATTTACGTAGTCAACGATTCGAATAATCATTCGACTAAGTCCTTAAACGTTTGATAGTTATCTGTATTATTTTGACTTATGATAAAGGTGCATTGATTTACGCAATATACTGGCAATTGGTAAGTTTTAAACAAATACAATTCAATAATTATCTTTCTAGAGAAAATGTAATTCACGTGTGTATTCATATCTTTAGTATATTCAAGGGTCCTTCCTTCCTTTGACAGGTTAAAAAGTGCTAATGCAGCCTAAATAAATTAAATCCATAATTAATTTTTAGTTTTTAGCAGTTTTTAATTAGCTGGCTTTGTGTATGTATGTAGAAACAAAAGCCAAAGTTGACCTATCTCAAACCTGGTTTGGTCGTGGATGGTTGGTCATTTCTGCCAGATCGACAAGAATGTTTTGATGCATCATTTTATCAACCGCAATCTGGCTGGAATGGCGGTGATAAGATAATTTAAGACTATTAAAATCTATGCTCCCAAATTTTGAGACTTTTATCTTTGACAACGCATTACCGCAGGCTGTTAAATATATTGTTTAATTTCAACTGAAAAGTTTTGTTATGCAAATGTACATTATTCGTTAATATATTGTTTCAAAAAAAACGCCTCGTATATCCAGGACCATTTTCGAGGTATATATGTTCTTTATGGTACACTAGAAACAAAATTTATACTCATTTATTATACTCGTAATTTCATGTCTATGTCATATGAAGGGTTAGCGCTAATAACGATTTCGTTCACGACGGTTGGATAGATGTTTTTAAATTAGATATTTAGTGTGGGCTGATGATATACCCCTCCATGTATGTATGTATTTATGTAACGTAATATAATATACATATACTTCATCTTTGTATATATATTATCTTCTTCTGATAGTGAATCTCCGAATAACAGATTGTCAGCCAAATCAATACAACGTATTCACACTATTATATACATTGTATCATATGATATTTATTGCATGGAATGAAAGATCACTAGTATATAATAAAATAGCGGAGCTTTGTACCCTTTCATATTCTATGGCGCACGGAGTAATTCTAGCCGACTACGTATATGGTATGATAAGTAACACGATTAAAAACTGCCGCGACAGGTGGCCGCTCCGAGAAAAGCGTAAGACGTACCGACTTCCTGCGCCTTACGGCTGCGCATGATTTGTGTTAGATATACTTTGAAACTCAAATGAAAACTGGATTAAATGTTTTATATATAAAGCAGGAGATATCTCAGATACAGGCAATAACCACGTGAACTTAAACATGTTCTGAAGTGAAAGATTTCGGATAGGATCCGAAATTTTTATTCTGGACAATGAAACTGGAAAAAAATGTTCTTTATAACATTTTATGAATTGTAGTAACTTACGAGTGTGAAATATATTAGGTATTTTAAATATTGACAAAAAGATTAGAACAAGTTACTAGCATGTGAAAACAAGATTTTGAAACGAATGTTTGAGGCTGTACCTACTGGATGAGAATCACAGGCAATTCAGTTACAACCGCGAGTTATACAAATATGTATTTAACAATGACCCAGATGTCGTTTTTGTAAAACTTGATGATGCCATAACATCTTATCAAAAGAAAATCTAAAGAGGTCGGAAACAAAAACATGTTACAATTCAGGTTGACAAGGAACAAAATCTTAAGACTATTAGCGTCCAGGGCTAGCCAACATTAGCGATTGACAGGACTATCTATTTATATATTTGTGACAGAATACATACAAACGTCTTTTCAATAAACTGTCTAATATCTTATTAAAACAGCGACCAATTAGCTCAATGGTAGGGCTGCCGTTTCAGTCAGTGATCGCAACTTCAATTTCCGCATCGTGATAAATATTTGAGTTACAAATTATTTATTTCAATTCCGGATACCCCGCCAATTCAAAGGATGTTCCTCTCTCGCCATTTCAGATTTATTTTCATTACTATTACGGTAGATTACGCTTGAATTCAACCCCATTTTAATCAAAGTACTGATAAATCCTTTAATAATTATTGCCCATACAAGTTTTCGTTTGAGGCATCACAGTAAAGATAGGAAAAAAGCAGTTTAATATAATTTTTTTAAAGAAAAAGGTATATTTATCTGAAATAAAGTTTTATTATAAAGCACGGGTCTATTATTAGAGATCATATCAGACTAGACATTTTCCAAGGACACCATCGCCAGGTATTATGCTCTGGCAGGGAATGCCTCTTGATATTAAGTCCGTCTTACATATCTGTATATTAAAAGAAACTAATTGTTAATTAAATTTTTCAATTAAGCTAATAAAATATGGTTACCATTAACAGTTCAATAGCGAAACAGAACCCATGACCTAAGATGATAAGCACAATCCTTATCAATTGATCTTTTGCTGCTTACGATGACTAAAAAATATTTTTCATGTAATACGTACCTATGTATAATATATTATAATAAGTGATGCCTAATAATTTTCCCTAGGCGACGACACGCTTGTTCGTTTGCCTTCTTGTCCTTCGTTTGCCTATAAAAAAACGGGATTATCGATATATATCATTAGATTTTATTATTAATAAACAATATTATTAATAAAAGAACTAAGCGTATTTAGCTATCTAACATAGTCTTAAGTTAATATTTACAGAAATATGGATCTCAGAAATGCGAAATAAATGATTGTCATCTTTATTTTATATTTCTTTCTAACTAACAATATTATTAACATAAACATAATCACTATGAAAATTATATTATTGTTTAGGTGTTAATACTTCGTGGTGGGAAAAATTAAGCCAAGGAAAGAAAGAAACCTTTTCACGATTCTAGATGTGCTCAATATAGCTGCTTTTTGAATTTATAAACCCACTTTGGACGACCAATTGGCTCAGTGGCGGGTCCCCCCACCCACGGAATTAATGGTCGCGGGTTCGAACCCGGCATCGGAGTATATGTACGGCCTACAGATATTTATTCCGAGTCTGGTAACCCCGCCAATCCACATTGGACAAGCGTGGTGGGTTATTGTCCGTTCCACCAGAAATGGAGAGGCCTGTCCTCAGCAGTGGGACATACGAGTATGTGGGCTGCAACCCACTTATCTAAACCTAACTTGGACAGATATGTGTCCAAATTTTTACTACTAAGTATTTTCCGGTATCCATTATAATTAATATTAGTACGTAATGAGTGCTAATAGCCCAGTCGTTAAGGCTCTAGTCCATTGGACTATTGATTGGAACCATTTCTAGAATAATTATTAAATTTTTAAAGACCATTCCATTAACATGAATTAAAGTAATAAAAAGATTGCTAGTTTTCTTCTTAAACAAAATAAAGTAAATATAAGAAAGATTCAGTCAAGTTAGTTATAAGTAGATATAATACATATACAACATCGTTTCAGAACATAATGCACTTCGTCCGTTAGTTCAATGGATAAATGTATTTTGTACGTGGGCGCAACGCACCTGCCAGCGACTAATAATTACAGAATGGGCTCTCTAACACGATTCTAATAGGAAACGCGCGGTAATGGCCGCGGCCATCCACCACCTGCCTCACTCCTCCAATCACACACAATCTTTGATTAAACACCTATAGTTTTAAATGAAGCTTCATTGTTCACGTGTCAGTGGGAAATTTATTATTTAAGTACATGGCTGCGGCGTGAACATTTCAAAACAAATCTCGACGTCTTGCAGGCGTAATGGACTTAATTATTCTTATTATGGTTAATTTATTTAACTATAATAACGGCACATTTCTATAAAACCTATTATATAAAAGTACAAAAGTAAACTTTTGTACTTTTATAGGTTTTGAATGAATGAATACCATGAATTTGAATCCTACCAAAACTTTGAATTTTTTTAATGGCTGTTTGCCATAGCTAGAGTTTGATAATTGCGGGTTCCCGCATCGAGATAGACATTTGTATGGCCTATAAGTCAATTCTAATGTGACGCCAATCGGGCTCAACAAGCGGTAGGTCAATGTCCGTTCCTCCAGAAGAGGAGATTCTCCGTGCTCAGCCCAGGTCTCCGTACTCCGTGCTCAGGTCAGGTCCTATATAATCCGTACTAAGAAAATACAAACAAACACAATTAACTGTTACCAACATTAATAATAATCATCTTTCACTGTTTCTCCGATTAGTGGAGTTTTGACAGCTGATTCAGTCCAACTATTTCTGCCTCAAGCGAGGCGAAACAGTTCGGCAGCACTCGCTATCCATGATATCGTGTAAGACTTCTGTCTCTGACCCGTATTTTGCTCACGGCAATATATATAATCCTATCCTATTAATATTATAAATGCGAAAGTTTGTGAGTATGGATGTATGTTTGTTACTCTTTCACGAAAAAACTACTGGACGGATTTGGATGAAACTTTACAGTAATATAGTTTATACATCGGAATAATATATAGGCTACAATTTGTAATGATTTTATGTAATTTTGGTCGTAATATAATTTTACTATTAAGTAAAGAAAAATATATTTATTTAAAATGATCTGTCACGAAACTTAATGTGGCAGACCAAATTCCAGGCGAGCGATACCGCGGGCAAAAGCTAGTAATACAATAAATTATTCATATAATGAAGTCTTATTTTCTAGGCGCATTCAAACGTAGCTAGCTATTATAATAGCCCCGGAAGCGGTATGCAGTGTCATTACAATATGATGCAAAAACTGATTTAAAATGGCACCGCCTCATTTGGTGTGCGAGTAGGCAGGTGCACTCATTAGACATAGAAAATGCTCGATGAACACCTGCCACAGGAAAATAATAATTTTCTCGATTTAAGATCCTTTCGCGGCATCGCTCGCGGTTTTCAGGTGGAGTGAGATACATTCAAACACAAAGTTATTTCGCTGTGAATTTGTATTTTAAGCTTTCGATCTATTACAAATTTATTTCAGCGAATTAAATGAAATGACTAATATCTATTAAGTGATGAAATAAAATTTAAATCAAATAAACGGCATGTGATAAAATAACGAACGAATATATAATTATATATAGGAATTGTTGGTTTTTATTAGATAAGAAGTAGATAAGTGTGTACGTGGTCCTGATAATTTGTTGTCAACGAAAACTGATTTTGTTAAAGGTTTGTTAAAAATTGTAAACTACTAATATTCTAACATGAAAATATTAATATTATATAATCAAGAAGGCAAAAAAAAAAATAAAAAAATAGTGGTAGACTCACAATAGCAGCATGCTCGACCTGAAAAGTACCACGCCCTCACAGAATATTACCGCGTTTCGTACGGTGAGTGCTAGGATCTCGCCCGATTCCTTTCTCCTTCCTTTAGTTCTTTCTTCGCCTCCTTATACTTTTTTCTTTTCCTTCCATTATTCACATCCTTACCCTAAGGTGGGCGACGCATCTGCAGTGTCCGTAGTCTTCAGATGTTCATTGGTGGAGGAAGTTATTTACTATTGGGCGTCCAAACATAGTTTAAGCCTTGGGTCTTTGGCATAATGCCAAGAACGCAAGCTACAATTCCACGGTGAATAGCTAAGCTTATTATTTGTAATCTTGTTTGTAATCGAAATCTATATAGTTACACATCCTTGATATATCAATATATAGATATATAATAAATTTAATCAATTCCTTTATCGGCGATATCACAATGTAAGGTCCCCTATAGATAATCCCCTTAGATTTCCTCATCCATAACAAATGTTCAAACCAAAGCAGTTTTAATGAGTTTTTTTCTGTTTCGTTGTCACAAATAATTTTAATTATACATTTATCATTCTTACAACATCAACGTCGCCATGTTATTTCATCATATGGTAGGTTTTCTTCTATATTTTTAAAGTTTTCAAAAGACGAACTCTAAGTAAGAGCTTATAGTACACGCATAAAACTGAACATAGTCTTATTCTCGCTTTTCAATATAAAAAGTTCGTTACCATACCATAGCCAATCATAGAGACTGAACTACTTTACACGTTCTTTAATTACCAATGTTCAGTTACACTTAATGTCTCACACTAGAATTACCTGTATGAAGTGTGCCATTTCAAAAACATATACAAATATTTATGGAGAAGTTGAGCTAGACATAATTAAAAATATCTAAATGTATGTATATGTAGATACTTCAAGACTATTTACTGTTCCCACATACAATAGCAGAGCCACTAGATTACATTATAGGTACAATGTTTTTGATATGATATTATATTTTGATATGAAATACTGTCGCACATTCCAACTCCTACTGCAAAATAGATTTATCCCGTGATTCCCACAATGATTGTTGATTAAATGCTAACTCAGCGGAGGAATGTATTTTGTTTATATCGGTGTGTGCCCGTCGTATACGTATAATTATTACTGTGCTTATCTATAACTATATATAAAAATGGAGAGCTATTTTGTTAGTCACGCTAAAACTCAAAAACCAATTTGAATATATTTTTCATTTTGTTCGTTATAATACAGGGAAGGTTAACGAATACAAAAATGTAGTGAAAACATAAAATACCCGCTTGAAAAATGAGAAATGCTTTTCTTTCTTTTTCTTCTAATTAATTTCAGTAGATGGCGTTCGTGACGGCTTTATCGTATAACGGACGTGATATTTTATTAAAATGTTATTTCTTTTATGCGATTTTCAAAAGTATTGCATTCCTAAGTACTAACATACCAGGAGAAGATAATTTACAGGAGAAGATAATAAACAGGGAACCTAAATTGTACGTGAAACGAAGTTCACCAGTCCTAGATGGACGGTTTAAATATAAAATTGGCATATGAGTAATATTAGTAAATATGTGACAATGACAATCGATACTAACACCAGATTCGAATTATATGAAGCTAACTCGTAATGTCTACAAAATTATAAAGAATTACCGCAACAGTCCACTATTCGATATTAATCTAACTAACAGATAACGATCGTTGCCATAATGCAATTCACATGCCTGGTAAGCGGATTGAAGTAGCTGATATATTGGAAAATACCGCAAAACGCAACTTCAGCGGTATTTCTAAACCGATACGACATTTGAACTTTCAAAAGACATGTTTACATATACCTAAACTAAAACCGGCAACGTTTCCGTAATTCCTATGGTATTACGGATGTTTATGGGTGGTGTTGCTTCCCATCAACACGCTTGCTTGTTTGTCCTCCTACCCCATAAAAATTGAATTGAAGATATATAATTAGTTTTTGTTACACAGGTTAACGTTGCTGCCTATTCATTGATATTTATTTGCTCCCATAATCGCCACGTAATAGACACAGGAACAACAGGAAATGATGTAGTCTTATTCTATAGCTGACACCGCACAGTAGACATGTAGACATAATTAATGCCTTTAAATGTAATGATGCTATTTTGGCACTATTGAATGCCATTAACTCAAATGAATGAATGAATAAATAAATGTAATCGTGGAGTCACGCTAAAAACAGATTTTACCTAGCCCAGGGGTTCCCAAACTTTGTTAGTCAGCGGTGTACTTACAGTTTTAGAATTTTGTTTATGAATGTTCGTGGCATCCATTTCCGTTTTAAAAGGTGAATATAAAACAATTGAAAGTCTAACAAACAAATGTTATTATTTTTTAATTTAGATTGTACTAGTTTTTACGCGAAAAAGTGTGATTGAAAGAAAAAAATTTCTTTCATTGAAAATTCATTTATATATCTCCAAATACAACACTAAAAAAATTGTATTTTATGTAGAGTCAACAATATATAATAAAAGTATCATCACAAACAGTTCCGCTTTGCTCATAATTTGAACCCGAACTCCAACCTTTGTACCATAAAGAATTATGATCGTCATTTATGAATAACGTAACATATAACGCCTTTTTAGAGTCATATTTGTCGTTAAAACGTTAATACGTTTTGCAGGTGTTTCCTGTAAGTGGCCAATAAAATATAATTTTTGTGTACACCACATATTTATTTTAGTTTAAAAAGCTCTGGAATAGTGATTAGATACAGGCTGTTTTGAAATCCGCAACCCTTTTTCATTTTATATAATGAACAAAGCTTTACTTCTTCGTTCTGCAATTATTACCAATAATTATTTAAACTTTTAACAATTATTGAAGATTTTTTTGAAACTGAGATTGATTGAAATTTTTTTATTAGCAACTACTTATTTTATGTTTAGCTTCTATGAACATTGGCTCAATTTGGCTTGGCGGGTAAATTAGATTATGTTGAATATATTTTATTTTAGTTAGATGTTATTTCACATCTACTTGTATTTATTGTCATCTCATACGACAACTTAAATAAAAAAAGTGATACACCAGAAAACAATTGGATACGGAAGTTATTCATGGCAATGTCACATTTTACCCTTGTTGAAAAGAAGCTCGTAAAAATGTACATTATTTCAATATAGACTGTTTTCCTTTTCATGCATACATTAAAATTGGCAGATAAATGTACAAATTATAAAAAAAAATATCATAAAAATATCTTTGACTAGGGAACACTCTGTATAGAAGTAAGGCAAGCCACCTGTGCACACTTTGTGGTTCCCACAACGCCTCCGCGTCAATATTGACACAGATTAAATCAATTCCATGGATGCGCGCTATCTCACGTCAGTCGGACCTGTCCGAAGAGGAAGCGTCCCGTTAAGACGCCTACACACCCGTTAATTAGACGTATTATAGTAAAAATGTGGATTTTGTAATAGTATGTAACAAAACAGGTGACAAGGGTGTCGTAGGCGGGAGATGCTTTAGCTAGAAACCTTACCGCAGGTGTTAAACACTTTTGAATGTTAACGAATGATTTCTTTATTTCCTGGTAAATTTATAGCGGTGCTTATACACCTATGTACCGAATGTATATATAGGCATCTCTAGACCTAATTATTTTTCATAAGTCATGTTTATTTAATATTATTTAATTATAAGTGGTGTTATGAAACAGTAGTCATTGGGCCGGCGTAATATATTATAATATATGGTCTCGACATTCTGAACACATTTTCTTTTCATAGCCCATATAATAATAAAAATTAACCACAATAACCGAAAAATGGTTACAGTTTGTCCAAATTTCTAGGTTTTTATTAAATGCCCATAATTTTCAAACTGCATGGGATGGATTTTTTTTCTGATTTTTCTCATGATGGTTAGGATCAATCCTGTCACCCCGTTTCGGCTCGACGTTGAGTTCTAGGACACCTGTATGTTCCACGGGCCTCCCATTTCTGGAGAGACAGACGTTATCCAGTACCCTTGTCCGCGTACGCTCAATACACAGAAAAAATTTAACAACGTTTTCAAATAATTCGTGATTAAGTTTGGTGATAATTAAGAACGCAAATCTAATTTGCCATTTATTAAATAACGCTGAACTTAATATCGTTATTGACTCGATAAATACCCTTAAGTTTACCGTAACATCTCGATCACCCTCGCTAAACTCTGAAAAGGTTCCCCAAGCACGAACACAAACACCGAGTATACATAGAACTGATCTGTGCAAATAAAACGAGGAAAAAAACTGGTATTTCTGCCAACAGTATTGTCGTATCATCACAAATACGAGATCACATGAGAGTTGTGAATTGCATTTGCTCTTAAAAAAATGTTGAGTAATGGTGTGGTATATGTATATAAATATGTATATATATATATATATATATATATATATATATATATATATATATATATATATATATATATATATATATGTATATATATATATATATATATATATATATATATATATATATATATATATATATATATATAACCTTTATATTTATATATCCAACCTTTATATACATAAAATAAAAACAATATGTGAAATACCAATACTGCTGAAATCTGACGGTTCGAATTTAACATGATTTGATTATTAAGTAAGATAGCCTTCTACTCTTTCTTAACATTAAACCACTTTTAAGACATCTTAGGTAGGTATTATATTATTCTAGGTATTATATTAGGCTAGAGGTAGGTATTATATTATTTCAGCATACATAATAGTTGCTTGGTATCGGGAACTACCTGTGAATGCTGTAGTTTTATGCTGGTGTACTATTAATAGAGGGCGTGTGTCTCTCTTATGATAAGATAGGAGATGAATATTTGAAGTTCATGTACAAATAATTAGAATTCCTTTAATTCATTATATTAAATACTAGATTGGCTAGAAGCAACTGTCTAAAGAGGATGCGTTGTTTAAAACCGGTGTTATATGACTAAGCGATGGAACGTTATAAATAAACCGAGAACTTAAATTTTGTACTCTTTGCACTAGGCGTTGTGTTTTAGATAGCAACCGTGGTCTAGTCTAGGTGTAGGTCACCAACTAAGTTAGTTAATTTTAAAGATTCACAAACGGTAATTCGTGTATTTTTCAAGAGGCGAAATTGGATGGAGCATGGTAAGTCTCACTTAGCAGGCCCGTGCTGAGGACATACCGCTTCGGTAATTTTTCGGCTTTACATGCATGTATAAAATTAAAATCATGATAAACCACCATATTGAGCCTGATCCATTTCCATCGAACAAAATCGATGGGAAAGTTCTCGAAGTTGTCCAGGAATATATCTACCTTGGTCATATAGAACGATTAGATGGAGACAATTTCGAGAAAAATGCCGAGAGAAGGATTCAGTTGGGCTGGGCAGCATTTAGGAAACTTCGTCAAGTCTTCTCGTTGCCCATACCACAAAGCCTGAAGATAAAAGTCTTCAACCAGTGAGTCCTGCCTGTACTCTCTTATGGCACCATAAGAGAGTACAGGTTATAAACGTGGACTCTGACGGTACTTCTCCTTCACAAGCTCAAAGTCGCTCAGAGGACTATAGAGAGGGCTCAGAGTTTCTCTGGTGGATAGAATTCGAAATGAAAAAATTCGCCGGAGAATCAGTGTCACCGACATAGCCCTTCCAACTGGAAGGGCTATGTCGGTGACACTGATTAAGGGCTAACTAGCAGACTGAAGTTGCAATGAGCTGGACACGTTTGTCAGAGAATCGACAATCGTTGGAGTAGAATCGTTGCTCAAATATAATATACTCTAACCACTGAGTCAAGTGGCTGTAAATATTTTTTTAATATCCTAAAATGCCTATAAAAAGCATTTAATAATTTATAGCAAATAATTATGTAAATGACAAAAAATACAAAATTGCTATCAGAATAAGGATTCAGTTCATAATATGGCCGCTAAATTTCAATTAGTTCGTTGTTTTGTTAACCTTCGAAACTACACAAATATGTATATATCATAATGACAAAAAGCGTCGTGACTTGCAAAATCATCGTCATAAAATAAATGTATTGAAATTTCAATGTAAACCTTAAAGTTAAGATGATTAGGCCCGAACATAACATACCGATTGTCATAACATATGTGATAACTAATCATATTGATGGTATTATTATCTTTAATCTGTTAGTAGATAGATAAAAACCTTTGATGTAATTAAGAACATCAATGGCTTAAACATTTTACACCGATGCACTTCTCTCAAAACTTCTTTCAACGCACCACCACTCTGTGGAAGTAGCTACCTTTGACGGTCTTTCCGAACCGATACGACATTGGCACCTTCAAAAAACAAGCCTTAAAGGCTTCCGTGATTCCTGCGGTATCGCGGTTGTCTATGGGCGGCGTTTATTGCTTTCCATCAGGCGGCACGCTTGCTCATTTCCTCTCATATCCATTAAAAAAGAAATAGTTTAAAGTTGATATGTCAATTTTATTTATTAAATTACAATAAACTCGTATAAGATACGACATTACTTTTAATTTTTAAGCATTTTTTACGGTTCTTATATTATTTTATTTAAACCAAACGTTAACTTATTTTAAGGTATTTCTTATCTAATCAGCACAGGAGGATAACAGGCGCGCCACCTTCTTTGACTTCACGCATCCAGTTTCTGCCAATCCTCAGTATTTTTGATCGTAATTTACATACTCGTATTTGTATTTCATATAGACAAAGGAGGAAGATGGCAGTGATAGCTAACTATCAAGTTTATAGGTATATATAATTTTTTCGTTTTCTCTTCAACATGATCTTACCTTACTTACCCTACTATGAAATGATTTTCTCTAACTTATTAATATTGCTTCAAGAGTAGATGAAAATGGAGATTTTGATAATGGAAAAAGTATTATAATATGGGATAGTGTCGCAGCACATAAATCCAAATGCCTTATTTAAATTTCTCTTTTGAAGTATATTTGATCCTTTTAAACTTGTTGAGATAAGTTTGTAAAGTTTTGATAACAATGTATACAATGTCCAAGAGAATTACAATATATATAAGAAAATCAATTCCCGCCTGTATTAATACAAACTAAGTATCTGTTATATAAAAACAGTGAAGACAGTTGAAAAATTACAATTATTTATTTATTGCACGACACCAATAACTGAAATATTAAAAATGTGAATAAAAATAAATTATATAAAATTAAGCACCATTTTGACGACCTAATTGTCGCAGTAATGACATGTAAGCGCTAAAAGAAACCAAACAACCACTAGTATAAAATTTGTATTAATGAGTTAAATAAATTTACACCAATAAATTAAATTTACAACTGTAATAATAAACAACATTTGTATAATTATAATAAAATAACTATTTATAATTTATCATTTTCAGTAAATTAAACTATTAAAGTAACTCCAATGCCCAAATAATATATGTATGTATATATAGATAAGAAAACTCCATCACGATGAGCTTGCCTCCAAATTTCAATTTGAGTGACATTCCTATAAATTCCTTCCTGTTGTACCCTTACGCATTTGGCACCAAGAACTTCCATAAGAATTATGGAACCCTTGTGTTTGATCTGTTTGATGTTTGATGGATGGTTGATGCTCAAATACATTCTATACTAAGTAATAAGGTGATATCAACAAGATGATAACAATAGGGGATATCTATACGGGAAGTTCTTTTTCGCGTATATAAAACGATAAAATATTGAATCACTTTTGGCTTTATGTTTTTACTTACAATTTTTTGTTATATAATACATATTTTATTGCTAAGATTGTATTAAATTATTTTTTATGGTTCTGGCGACATTTTTATTACAAAAGGGGAACCTTCAGTAATATATCGTCAGCATATTATCTTCTTAAGATTTTTTGGAAAGTTTACAAAAGATCTATTTAAATAAATCAGTCGGAAAAATTTGTCTCATCAGTGTGACACGTCTCTACAAATAAATATTTTGTTATTATTGTATAATTGTGTGTTCTAACCACACAAAATATCTGTCACATCGTACATGCAACATTCAACACGCGACACGCAACACACAAAGTTTAAGTAGGTCAAACGCAACAACGTGTGTTCTACATTTTATTTTTAATTATTTCTTTGAAATTAAAAATTAATCCATAAAAATAGAAAAACATATGTCACCGTAGGCGCAACCAACAGCTATATGACATCCATACTTAATGTATGTATCATACACAACATCTTCTGTGGTTGCTTTTAAAATTAATCGATATTTTTTTTTAATAAACGACACGCACGTAAAGCACGCAATTATTTATAAAAATTTAGTAAAAATATTTCTTGAAGTTTGAAGTGTAGTATTTTTTTATGTTACACACAAACAGAGATACAAATACCTAAATTTATAGATATAAATTAGTTTAAATAGAGACAAAAATAAAAATCATATACTATTTGAAACAATATATTCGTCTTAAAATATAATGAGTTACTCACGGGCACTTAATATTTATATTATTTTTCGTTCATATAGTAAACAAAGTAAATAAGTAATAAAGAACTTTCAACATTCGTAAAAATATTATTAATAATGAATATTTATTAGTATTGTAAGGTTATTCTTTTGGTAGTGGTGAGTATTTGAGACCAGTATCATGCAGTATAGTTACAACCCAAGCATCTTTTGGTAATTTTCCAGATTGGAGAAGTTTCACCGCAGCAGCTACATGGGCACCACTCGTATACCCCACGTACAAACCCTCTTTTTCTCCAAGTAATTTTTTATATTCAATTGCTTCTGCATCAGTCACACTAATTGCACCATCCATAAATTCAAGTTTAAATAAATCAGGAATCCACCCGTAACTTGAACCTTGAAGTATATGGAGCGGCTTAGTAATCTCTTTTCCTTGGAGCGGTTCACAGCCGTCTGGTTCAACTACATATGCTAAAAGATTTGGATTCTTTTCTTTCAAGTACCTTGTGGTCCCTACAAATGTTCCCGCAGTCCCCACAGTAGTTAGGAAAGCATCAACACGATGGCCGGTCTGTCTCCAAATCTCGGGTCCAGTGGTATCATAATGAGCTTCGACATTGATTTTGTTAGTGAATTGATGCACGAAATACGCCCCTGTTTCTTCTGCTATTCTAATACCCTCGTCTCTGACAGCTAATGCATCAGCCTGGGTAACATTCCCATAAGTTCCATCCACTTGGGGTACCTTAACGCATTTAGCACCAAGAGCCTCCATATGAACCGCCCGTTGCATACTATTACCTGCGCACATGGCGACTGTTAAAGGATGACCAAGTACTGCGCAAACCACAGCTAATCCGCATCCTTGATTACCTGATGTCGTTTCAAACACTGGCTCGCCTGGCTTAAGTTCGCCGCTTTCAAGTGCTTTCTGAATCATATATAACGAAGATCGGCATTTGATCGATCCACCTGGATTCATAAACTCACACTTTACCAAAATACGACCTGGTCCTGGGTAAATTCGATCAAGGGCTAAGAGTGGTGTATTTCCTATCAAATCTAAAGCTGATGCTGTAATTTCACTCGGAACACCATTGACTGCCATGTTTCGTTAGGTGTCTGTTAATGTAATAGGAAACTGCTCACTGATGTCCAAATTAACACTGTTACCAAATTTGATTTTGGTTCCTTTAAACATAACAAGGCACGAAGGTCAACTAGCTATGTACATAGTTGAATGATCGTCGACGGCGCGATTTATACTGAGGCAAACGATAAGGACCGCGAACGATAAAGACCTGGCATATAAGTATGACTTTGCTATATCGTTCTTTGCTATATCCAAAATCTCGCGTACTGTACCCATTATCTTACGGTGGTACAAGTTTTAAAGTATGTATTTTACTTTGGTTATACGAGTATGTATTTACATACTATAATATATTGTATAATGTTCTGCAGCAGCTGATCAAATACAGAAAATGTGAATAAAATAATCTCGAAACAGCAGTAAATTCCTATGAGTAATGACGAGAGATTTTTAATCCAGTTTATTAAAGTACTTATTTAATATTACACCAATATTAATCTGTCGTGTTGGCAGTAAATAACGATGAAAGTCTTTTGCATGCTACTACGCCTTTAATATGAAAGTATCTATAACTCTATTCTAAGTTTTACTATAGTAATAATAATATATATAAGTCATGTGAGCTACTCTTCACATATACAATGCATACAGAATATGTAAATATGTGTCTGTGTGTGTGTGTTGTTTAGATGTGTATACTTGTTTTGACAAATACTCTCTCGCCGCGTCGAGTCCATACTGTGTGCTAGCATGTCATTGTAATCCTCAAAATAAATTATTGGTACATTAGTGTTTAAAATAAATCAGTTTAATATATAAAAAACATAATTAGTATAAACTATCTATATATAATTAATTTTATCATTAAGGATTTAACAGAATAAGAAATTGTCAAAAAAATGATATTTTCAAGGCACTACAACTAGCGCTCTTAAATAATATTTCGCGGCGTTTTCATATTGTTATTCGTTATCTTTGTAAATGTCAGATATGTATGTACTACTGATATATGACTCTATCAAGTTGAATAACAAAATTGATATGTGTTGCTATGTAGAATGTTTATTACATATTTATTAATATACTACATGCTTCCCGCGAGTTTGGCCGTGGCCCATAATTTTTCAACTGCACGAATTTTTCGGAATAAACCTAGCCCAAATGATGAAATATGTCTCTACTATTGTATAGAGAATATCTATTGTGTAAACAATCATCATCTAACACAGTCATAACAGTCCACTGCTGGGCATTGGCCTCACTTATAAATGAGGGTCGTTGTCATATATCCACACTTGGCAGGCGAATTTGAGGTCGCAGATTAGTTTTTATCCACAGGTTACACTGTTACCCATCTACTGGTATTTGCTCAATAGAATCAACCAACTCATTTTTCTGCGCAATGAAAAAAAGTGGAGTGGCCTGATTCTATGCCGAGTACTACACAGCAGATTTGTACAAATTGTTTATTAAGATAGGGTAAGCTGTATACTTAATCAGTCTGTACAGTTAAAGTTGACATAAAGATAAAAAAGAAGTTTTTATTTTGGTCCCATCTAAATACGAGTAAGCATAGAATACATACATACACGTATGTCTAGACGACAGGCATTAAGATATGTATATATCGTCAAGCCTGTTTCCCTGTAGGGATAGGCAGAGACCATAGACTAGACTCTAGACTCCCATCCGCTACGATCCTGATACACCTTCCTTGCTTCCTTCACACTCATCCATCTTTTCATCCAGTCTTCCACACTCTCACATTCATCGTAGCGAAACGGCTCTCCGCTCGTCGCTTTTCGCACTTGTGGGAAACAGGACGTGACCGGTGGCGAACCACGTCGCCATAATTTTTTAACGAATTACATATATTAAAATTTGTCACAATGAATTCCACGAGCCGCAAGAGAGGATGGAGGTCAGCCCCAGCAGAGCCCCGCATGTTGAGGTAAGGCACTATATTACCCGGGGGAGTTGGATCCCAGGACGGTCGGCACGCTTGTGATTAAGCTCGTCCCTAGCCATACATCCCATGGCACGGCAAACCGTGGATTGACGGAGAGGAAGGTAAAAGAATAGAGAAGAAAGGAAAAGGCAGGGGAAAGAAAAGATGGATTTGGACAGGACGATAGGGACATATCCCTTTCGTGATAAATCTGAGTACGTTGTAGAAATCGGCCAGAGACTAGTTCACCTTCCCTCAGGATCTCGGGAGTTCTGGTCTCTCGCAAAAGCCGTTCAAGGGAATTTCTGTCAGCCATCATATCCACCTTTGCGCAGGGCGGATGACTTGTTGGCCCACACTGCAAAGGAGAAAGCCGATCTTCTGGGCTCTCTTTTTGCATCGAACTCGACTCTTGATGACAGAGAAAGACCACCGCCAATCATCCTCCGGTGTGAGTGCTTTATGGCAGAAATCTGATTTACTCAAAACTCGGTGCGTAAAGCACTCTTTTCTCTAGACATCAATAAGTCGAGTGGGCCAGACGGCGTCCCCCCAATTGTGCTAAAGATGTGCTCCACAGTTGGCTCCAGTTCTCACGCGCCTCTTCCGGCACTCCTTTAACTCAGGTATAGTCCCGGTCTCATGGAAGACAGCCTTAATACATCCGATCCCAAAAAAAGTGACCGCTCTGATCCAGCTAACTACAGGCCAATTGCCATCACCTCTTTGTTCTCCAAAATAATGGAATCTGTTATTAACTGCCAGCTCTTACGGTATCTTGAGGAGCATCAGCTGATTAGTGACCGTCAATACGGATTTCGTCAGGGTCGCTCAGCTGGTGATCTTCTCACTTATTTGACACACCGATGGGTAGAAGCGGTGGAAAGCAAAGGGAAAGCCTTAGCAGTAAGCCTGGATATAGCCAAGGCCTTCGATCGGGTCTGGCACAAGGCTCTTCTAGCTAAACTTCCGTGCTATGGGTTGCCCGATAAATTATGCAAATGGATCACCAGCTTACTGACGGATCGGAGCATAAAAGTCGTTTTAGACGGTTTTTGATCAGATTTGAAGCCGGTGAATGCTGGTGTTCCGCAAGACTGTGTGCTTTCACCTACTTTGTTTCTTCTGCATATCAACGATATGTTACAAATTAGTAGCATGCATGTGCAGATGACACCACGGGTGATGCCTTATTCTCCGGCCGTGCTAACATTTCTCGGGCACATGCCGATGAGTGTCGGAACAAACTTGTGTCTGAAGTACAGACCACATTAGACCAGGTCTCGAATTGGGGTCAGCGTAACCTAATCGAATTCAACCCCAAAAAGACACAAGTTTGCGCGTTTTCTACCAAAAAGATTTCCTTTGTCGTATCTCCTCGCTTTGGAGACACTCCCCTTAACCTTAAGCCGTATATCGGAATCCTTAGCGTTGACATATCGCATGACGTCCAGTTCCGCGGCCATCTGGAAGAAAAGGCCAAGCTGGCCTCGACAAGGTGGGTGTGCTCAGTAGAGCGAGACAATATTTCACATCTGGCCATGGCCTCCAACTGTACAAGGCACAAGTCAAGCCACACATGAAATACTGTTCTGACCTCTGGGCCGGGGCTCCCCAGTATCAACTTCTTCCATTTGATCGCATTCAAAGTCGTGCGATCCGAATCGTCGATGACCAAGATCTCACCGATCGGCTTGATTCTCTAGCGCTGCGGAGAGATGTCTCATCTCTCAGCATTTTTTACCGCTTTTATCATGGGGAGTGCTCCGAGGAATTGTTTAGAATTATTCCCGCCGCCGAATTCCACAACCGCACAACTCGCCGTAAAGAAAAATTTAATCTCCACCATCTGGATGAGTGGCGATCTACTACGGTGCGTTTCTCTCGTAACTTCTTTCCAGGCACCATCAGTTTGTGAAACCAGCTACCCTCGGCGGTCTTTTCGAACCGTTACGACATTGAAACCTTCAAAAAACAAGCCTATACATACCTAAAAGGCCGGCAACGCTTCCGCGACTCCTGCGGTGTCGCGGTTGTCCATGGGCGGCGTTAATAGCTTTTCATCAGGCGACACGCTTGCTCGTTTGCCCTCCTATCCCATAAAAAAAACTACAAACTAGCAACGGAAGACGAGGAGTGATACGGTAGTAGCTCGGGAGGCTGGGGTCACGTACCCGTGTACCATTACCATAAATACTGGACAAGCGGCTAGGCAAAGATACTCCCTGACCGTAAGCATAGAAATAGGCAGTTATTAAGATATTATATAATACCATACTAATAGGTACTGTAGTGATACATTAATAAATGTATCACTAATGCAATAAAACTCTTTGTTTTATTTCTTTTTAAATTCTGTTTTTAAAATTAAAAAGAAATAATATTCTATTAAAACATAAAGATTAGTTCAATTGACGTTTTTTATAAAAAATAGACATGTCATCCGTTCGGCATACATATTAAATGTAAATTAAAAAGTTGAAAAGTATAAAATATAATAATGAATATGATATAAATGTAAAAAGAAATAAGAAGAATAAAATAATATAATTTTGAAGAAATCTATTAGAAGAAAAAACCCCCGAAAGATCCCGGGTGTCGCCGTAATAAGAAGAACAGCAGGCACGCGAAGTACGGCAGGCACGCCACAGTACTGTGGCGTGCTAGCCGTTCTTCTTCACGGCGACACCCGGGATCTTTAGGGGGTTTTTATCTTCTAATAAAATTCTTCAAAATTATGTTATTTTATTCTTCTTATTTATTTTTACATTTATATTATATTCATTTGTATTACTTTTAATTTACATTTAACATGTATGCCGAACGGGTAACATGTCTATTTTTATAAAAACGTCAATTGAACTAATCATTTTGTTGTAATAGAATATTATTTTTTTTTAATTTTAAAAACAGAATTTAAAAAGAAATAAAACAAAGAGTGTTTTTGCATTAGTGATACATTTATTAATGTATCACTACAGTACTTCAATTATATTTATTTATTGAAAATGGTAATGAGGTATTATTTTGGTGCCATATGAAAAGGAAGGAATCCAAAGGAAAAGGAAGGAAGTGGGGTATCCGGCTTATCAAAATTTGTTAGTGTTTTGAAGCATAAATATGTAATTTTTTCAACATATCACATTAATACATATACTAATATGACGTAGTTACGAACCCCACGCTCGAAGATCCTTTCTTAGAAGTTAAATCTGACAATCATTTTAGCGATCATAAATACAATTAGACAGTCATGGACCAAAGTACGATTCATTAAATGAACATGTACAGTTTTTGCTGCGTCAAAGTTATTTGATGATATTGGTGACTCATAAGACATGACATTGGACTAACATGAACTGAATCCATAAACAGATTACCATAGCAGAGGCACATATATTAGCTGTGAAAAAAATAGACAAATAATTACGTATATTTGTTTGACAAAAAAAAATCATAAATTTTTCAGTTATTCTGATAGAATATATTGCAAATTTAAAAATAAATTAGACTGAAGATCGAATTTTGCATGTGTTTTGGATATCTTAAAAACTGTTATCTTATTTAATCTCTAACGACTATAGTAACGCCCGAAGCACGACCGCAAACATTGAGTGTTTACAATTGATCTATTGAAACTTAATAAAGACGGGAAAATATCCATTAAACTATCAGTTTAAGCACTGCAGGGAGTTATTGCTATGTCATGACAAATATTTTTTGTCATTCGTACCATTATCTTGTCCTAGCTATGATGATGTTTAAATTTTGAGTGCTAAGTTGAATGAATAGATATGCCACTAATCGTCGTCTGATTCTGAAATCGTATTGTAATCGTATAAGATAAGTGTCACAACGGAAAGAAAAATGGAGTAGTGTATATAGGCGGGCGTGAAAATGGGAAAATAAAATTACTCTTCCTGGATCCCATGAAAACTGATCTACCGACCACATCGACAAGTATTTAGGTACGCGGTAATAATAAATACTATTTTTTGTTATGGCGAAATCAAGTATTTACTAAAAATACTTATGTGTAATTCGATAAATGAAATTTTCCTTTTTTAACATAATTTGGCAATTTTTATTATTATCTCAAACTTATGTTTAAAATAAAAATATTGGTCCGATGCAATAAAATTATATATTCGGTTCCAATATGTATGTATATGTATGTGTGTCATTGCTGTAAAGGGAAGATCTAGAAATTACGTACCGATGCACACACATCTTATATGTTAATGTAAGTACTTTTTCTTCCTTTTCTGTTTTAAATATTACATATAGCATTACTTCGACTTTAAAAAAAAAACAACATAATTTATTAACCTATCCTAAATTATCTGTCCTTGTACATTCCACTGCTAGAACATGTCTGTTAATATATTACCTATTTATTACTTTATTTCATAGTTTTCAAACATCCACTTGCTTATAAATGTTCTATTACAATGTATTCCTCACGGTGTTCCATTTTGAGTCCTTGCGCAAAATTTACTAAAAAAAGTATTTTACGGTGTAGAAAAGCAAACGACCAAGTGAATTGCCTGATGGGAAGCAATCAATGCCCCACATAGATATCTGCAACATCATAGGCATTGAAGAAGAGTTGCAAGCCGTTGAAAAAAATTATTATGTTTTTTGAAGCTTCCAATTTTACTTTAGTTCCGAAATAACATTGAATATAGCTGGTAATTAAATCTAGTTTACAAGCGTTCTATATAATTTATTTGAGCGAACCTACATTTTTCTAAGTTACCACGATCCCTTGGCATAAACTTTTCAGAATTCATATTATTAAAGCAAATCTCGCCTAGAGCGCGTCGATTTAAAATCTTAGCGAATTGGCATCATTTACCGAAAATAACAAACTGCATCGATCGTAAAAATGTCAAGAAACGCCCATCTAACAAGCGGAGATGTTTTGTAATGGCCAACAGCTGCGAACGGTCGTAAGATACATCAGACGTTTTTGCGATTCCACATGGAGACAGCCTACAAATGGTTTGTTGTGAAATCATCAAAAATCTAAATTACAGTTTCGAAAATCGTTAGTCGAGGACGGTATTCTCATAAAAGATGTGCCGACGCAAAGGATTCAATCAAATTAGCACCCTTTAGATACATGCTCTTTTAACGCATGATATTATGAATTTCCACTTTTTGAATGAATATAAAGATGCCGAAAAGTAAATAAATAGTTTTAAAAAAAATTCTTTTGTTTTTAAATAAAACTAGGCATGGTAATAAAATGAATGATTTTTTGATAATGCCACCAACTAGCCTAATATTTGCGTATACAATTGGGAGAAATATTCACGTAAATGCCCTTTAAAATGAACCCACGGCGTCTTAATTAAGAAATTAAACTCATGTCATGGCAGTTTTCAACTTAAATATAATGGAATAAATTCACTTCTTCATGGTCAATCGTGATATGAGTATATAATCAGTTATGATTCGGAATATAGTTTATATTGGTTATAAGTATTTAATTTTATTTTTTTATTGTGTTTTTTATTATTGCTTTATTGCATTAAAGATAAGATGGAAACAAAATAGTACCAAATACCCTGACCGAACTAAGCTATCATTTTATTCTACTATTCCAGCATAAAACATAGCCGATGTTAAGTTAAGCCTTAAATAAAAAATTCGAAAGAACGTAGCAGATTATATTCCCAAAATTTTCAATATATTAAATAATTTTGACCACTGGAAAAACTGTTTCTTTTATTAGTAAATTCAAACTTATATTTAGAACTGACCCTCACTCACAACGCTACCATAATGTAACGTACATGTAATACGAGTTAAGACAGCATGTGTACGTTGCCCCTTTAATTACTTATCGGCAAAGGTGAATTAAGATATGATTTTAGGCGCTTATATATTGGCTTGTCCGGAAAGTTCGTGCTGATTTTCGGTAGATATCACGTGAGACCTGACTGAATATATCACAATTATTGAAAACAAATAACATGTGTACATATTCTAAAAGCGATAGCTTCAGTCATATTTGGAGAAAAGTTTGGTTACGATTCGTTAATTTTTATCAGTTTTGTACGCCTTAGAATATGGTGGCAAATAAAGTGCATTATAGGCATTTAATGCTTTTCTTTTTCCGAAAGGGCAAAAATGCCACACAAGCGGCAAATAAGTGTAATATGTGTTGTTTATGGCGAGGATCTTTCTTCTTATGGTCCTATGTCCCCGAGGTGGGGGCAGAGGGCGTCCACAATGCTTCTCCATTGGGATCGGTCTTGAGCGACGCGCTTCACTTCAGGCCACGTCAACCCGATGGATTTCATCTCGGCCGCTACGGAGCGCTTCTAGGTGTGTTTGGGTCCGTCGCGCTTCCCTTTCCTTTGATGAGTTCATTCCAGCGCTTGTCTGGGAATGTGATCAGGGTTCCTTCGGAGAGTATGACCTATCCAAGTCCACTTGCGGCGCAAGATTTGAAGTCCAATCGGCGGTTTGCGACAAAGATCCAATAGAGATTCGTTGGATATTTTCTCGGGCCAAAAGATTCCGAGAATTTGTGGACAACATCAGTTAACGAAGACCTGAAGACATTATGGCGAGGATCCTGTAGCCGAAAGAACTGTGCGAAAGTGATTTGCTCGGTTTAAAGCTGGAAATTTCGACCTGGAAGACCAAGGACTCAGGTAGGCCGTCCACCACAAACGAAGATATGATTAGAACAGAAATCGAAGACAACCCACGCTCAAAATTACGTCAATTAGCAGAATGGTATCTATATAATTTAATACATGTATATCAATATTTAAATGAGCTGCGTTTTAATTGTCCTAAAATATTGGCACGAAATTTTTGGACTACCTATTATTTTTTATTATAACACTTTAAATTATGGTCTTACGAAACGTTTCACTATAATATTTACCTCAGGTGATTAACAGGGAATTTTAAATAAATTAATATAACTAAGGAACTAGGATTCTAAAATAGGAACCCTGCCTCAATGCAATAAATGCAATGTTTATTTTTTGTTTTGTATATAAGTAGTGTTTAATATATTGTTATGTACTTTTCAATTTCCTACCGACAATAACTTTTATTAAAAAACAAAATACTCAAAAAATTAATAATTGGCGTGTTTATGTAAGTGGACGGGAGCAAAAGCCTGATTATATAGAATATAATATTACGTTCATATTTGTACAAATATTTCGTTAAAATTTAACTGATAGTAACTTCACATTGAAAGTATTGTTTATTGCTAAATTAAAATTTTATTTTAATATATTGAGATAAATAAGATTTAGAAAATTTACCTTACTTTACTTACTACTTAATTTATTAACGAAAATTTTTAATTTATTAGACATTTTAATTTTATATTACTCCACTGTTCACACTAGTTGAACATAAGTAAATAAATAATAAGTCTTTTATTATTGATCAAATTGTTTATATTGTAATCTATGGCTTGACAAATAGTGATTGTGTAACTTCCGGATAACTAGACTGATTGAAAAATTATTTTGTAATATGACCTTATATTACGATGACTTTTATCAAGACGAAGATCTACAACTACATTATGATCCGGCAGATGGCGCTGTAGTTAATTTGAAAAACAAATTATGTGTTTTGCGACCAAAATGACGCCATACATATGTCAATTTACTGCCAAATAACAAGATGATAAAATTTTAACGTTATAGGTGGCAGTAATCAAGTTATTGAAACTATAGGAAATAGGAGAAGAGTGTGTGTCAAGCTCGAAATTTCTTGATAAATATTGACTTCTCATTCAGAACTTTCCGTTTGTTTAAATAATCAATTAATTAACTTGTTCAGAGGTCACATACATCGTGGTTAAATATTTTTTGAGCGTCATATATATCGCCTAATTATCCTATATGGATAGGCTGACTATGACTTTTGTATTAGTATAAATTTGGCTCACATTTTCGATTCACTGTATATTTATTACTTTTATTTATACATATATGCAAATTGTATGAGGATGTTATGTTATTTAGACTTTATAAATAATCTCTATTGAGGTCACCCATTGCAGAGATATATATCTGAACATTTTATATTTCCTTAAACGTATTTATTATCCTTAAAGGGCATATTAATTAAGACATATATTTGACAAAATTCCAGAAATGCTAAGGGAAAAATTTCCACCTGAATTTCTATATGAAACGAATAAGTCTACCCATAGTTTTTTTATTATAGATAAATGTATTAATTTTTTTTATATATTCACGCCTATTCCCCGCAAGGGTTGGCAGAGACCACAGAGCTCCATCCGCTACTATTCATCGCAGCGAAACGGCTCTCCATTGGTCGCTTCTCGCCCTCGTGAGAATCAGGACGTGACGGGTGCCGAACCACGTCGCTGTCATTTTCCAACAAATTAGGTATATTAATTCGTTTTAGTGAATCCCACGAGCCGCAAGTAAGAATGGAGGTCAGCCCCAGCAGAGCCCTGCATGCTGAGGTAAGGCACCATAGTACCCGGGGGAGCCTGATCCCGGGACGGTCGGCACACTTACGACTAAGCTCGCCCTTAGCCACGCATCCTTTTTACGGCAGACCGTGGATTGGCGGAGAGAAAGGGAAAGGCTAGAGAAGAAAGAAAAGGGCAGGAACGGAAACAGCGGATTGGACTGGCTACCAGACTCGCAATAAATATTTATAAATCCATATATATATATATATATATATATATATATATATATATATATATATATATATATATATATATATATTTATATTTTTATTCAGATGCGGGAATCGACCCCGCGACCATTGACTCGGTGGGCGGAGGGCCACTGAGCCAGTCGGTTGTCATAGGTCGTAGATGTTTTAAGATTAACCATAAATAAAACACGGGATTATATGAAAAAGTTATGTTAACGGAAGAAGTTAGATGTACGTGGAGGATAATAATAATTGTGTTTGAAACCGTGTTTCCCATTCTGGACTTGCATTTCTGTCACTAGCCACATATTATTCATTTTTCCTTCCTGTTTCTCTCTTTTTTTTTAATACTACTTTAGCCTCATCTGTTTATTTATCAGTAGGATTTACCGCAAGCTAGTAGGCGTTTGCCTACTAGTATTAAAATAATCAATTACGTCTAAAACATCAAAATTATGTCATATAGATAATAATTGACATTTGGATGAGAAATATTATGTCACCGGAGTAGAAGCCAGCACAAGAATTATATGCAATTACATACTTCATGCGGGAATTGAACCCGGGAAATGATCGTCATTGACTTCGAAGCAGTAACTTGACAGCACAGACATCGTCTCTGCTACTACAGTCACGTATCATGTCCACGGGAGGAAATCGCATTGATATTAATCACACGGCTCGGGAATAATTTAACTATTTAATAATTTATGCATAGTATCATCATTCTACGCACATGTAATTGAGAACAATAGATATAACTAATATAAAAATTATACACGTAACACAATATTTGCATTCGGATTTTGCATAACTTTATTAAATATGTTTACAATACTGTTATTCATGGAGTCAGGCGTTACTTTGCGGTAATCCATCACTATGTGAACAGTCAAAAGTTTTACTTAGCTAAGATCCGCGACAAGCAAAATAATAACAGAAAACTAATAATGTGTGCTTTCCTGCTGGATGAAGTGGATTTATTTGGAACTTAAACCAAAAACTTACCGAAAATCGGCCATCAATTCTCCACCCACCAACCACTATACACAACACTAAACACACACTACCACTTTTCCACCTTGTAAACGACACGTGTTTCGCCCCAACACGAGGCATCTTCGGGTATAGTAAACTCTACGGAAGACAACTGAAAAGTGTTGCGTATAGTGGTTGGTGGGTGGAGAATTGATGGACGATTTTCGGTATGTTTTTGGTTTAAGTTCCAAATAAATCCACTTCATCCAGCAGAAGAACACACTTATTCATTTTTTGTTATTGTTTTGCTTGTCGCGGATCTCAGCTAAGTAAAACTTTTGACTGTCCACATAGTGATAGATTTCCGCAGAGTAACGCCTGACTCCATTAATAATCATAAAATTCATAACAGACCGCTAATTTAAAAAGAACCACTTCGTGTACAATGTATTTTATATTAGATGACTAAGATTAACATTTGGGTTATTGACTAAGATTAACGACCAATTGGCTCAGTAGCGGGACCCTACGCCTGCGGACATAATGGTCGATCCCCGCATCGGAATAAATATATGTATGGATTACAAATATTTATTCCGAGTCTGGTAACCCCGCCAACCCGCATTGTCCAATACGCGTGGTGGGATAACGGCCGTTCCTCCGGAAATGGAGTGGCCCGTTCCCAGCAATGGGACATATATGGGTGTTAAAAAAAAGATTAACGTATTCTTTGTTTCACATCACATTTATCCTAAGAGCAGACTAGTCCTGTAAAGACCTTGTCGTGGTAAACATGGAGGATTCCTCCCGGTTGGACCGACGATCTGCGCAGCGCGACTGGTAGAAACTGGATGCGTGTGGCTGAAGATGGGTCTCAGTGGTATGCCTCGGAAGAGACTATTAATTATAACGATATACCCAAATGACACAGAAACCTATTGGAAATATAGCAGATCTGATATGCCAATCAAAATACATTGTTCACTTATTATATATATATATATATATATATATATATATATATATATATATATATATATATATATATATATATATATATATATATATATATATATATATATATATATATATATAGTTATAATGTTTGAAATATTCAATATATGTATATATTTATTTGAAAATCACCTCTTTCAAATTAAAAAGGCCAACACGGCGAGAAATTCAATTAAAATTTAATATTCCACATATTGACCGCGTATAATATTTTTTGGACAAACGTATGACTTAAAAGATAAAAATAATCAATAAAATCTTCAAGGTAAAAATGTTAACCTAACTTATAAAATCAGTATACTTTTATCTTCTCATATTTATAGTGAAACTATAAAATATCTGTAATTGTTAATTAAAAATATTAAAGTAAACCCCCTTGTGAGTGTCCAAATATTTTATTTTAATTTTGAACTTTTTTCTCTTCTGTAGGTATCATGCGAAATCGATAGACCCGCTTTTGATGCAGTTTTAACGCTTCAAAAGTCTGAAATTTAACTCAAAAACGAAATGATCGTTATTCTTAAAATTCATACAAACATTTAATAGAAGATATTCGACTTTGCCGTAATATTGTTTTCTTGCTTATATCACGTAAAAAATAAATAATTCGTAGGTGTATAAAAAACTTGATTTATTTCATTCATTTACATTACATTGGTATACATTATAATCAGAATTATCATTCATACTTTACTAAAAAAATTAAATTAACAATGTTTTTACTACAATCTTTTCCAAATATTCCTACTACGTAAACAATGCTCAATGGAGAATTGTAATTGTCATAATAAATAATAAAAAAATATAACTTTGAAATATAAAAAATAGACTAAAAAAAGTTTAAATATAAGTGACGATAACACAATTATACATATATTTAAATAAAAAGAAACCTCTAATCCACAAAATAAATAATTGCATGTGGTGAAATAATAATAAACAGCATACACCACTTATAACTAATACAATAAATTCATATTTAACTATAATAATTTTATTATTATTATAATACACTTAATAAGTATTCATAATAACAATAAAATTTAATAATAAAAAAACTTTGTCATTTATTAAAATTATAAGCAAATTATAATTATCGCCTGTTATTTTAAAAATATTATTGCCTGTTATTTTCAATAAGTTGATAAATTATATTATTGAACTTTATTCTTCTTTAGCTGGAGTATACTTGAGTCCAGTGTCATTTAACATGGTCACCACCCATGCGTCCTTTGGTAATTTTCCAGATTTCAGTAGCTTCACCGCTGCAGCAACATTTGCACCACTTGTATATCCCACGAACAACCCTTCCTTGCTTCCAATTAAATTCTTGTACTCCACTGCTTCTTCGTCAGTCACACTGATCGTACCATCCATGTAATCAAATTTAAACAAATTGGGAATACATCCGTAACCTGAACCTTGGAGGAGATGCAGCGGTTTTGTAATCTCTTTTCCTTTAATGGGTTCAGATCCAGCCGGTTCAACCACAAATGATAATAGTTCTGGATTTTTTTCTTTTAAATATTTTGATGTTCCTGTGAATGTACCAGCCGTTCCTACCGTAGCTATAAAAGCATCAACATGGTGGCCAGTCTGTTTCCAAATTTCGGGACCGGTTGTTTCGTAATGTGCGTCAGCATTTGATTCATTATTGAACTGGTTCACGAAGTAAGCTCCTGTTTGTTCAATTATCTTCATACCTTCTACTTCAGCAGCTTGTACATCGGCTAGAGTTACATTTCCATAGGTTCCTTCCACTTGAGGTACTCTGACACATTTGGCACCAAGAGCTTCCATATGAATCGCTCTCTGTACACTGTTACCCTTTGACATAGTCAGTGTGAGTGGATGGCCGAGTACAGCACAAACAACAGCTAATCCACATCCTTGATTTCCTGATGTCACTTCCAACACAGGCGCATTTGGTTTTAGCTTTCCACTCGCACGTGCGTTATTAATCATATGCAGCGAAGACCTGCACTTGATTGATGCACCAGGGTTCATGAACTCGCACTTTGCTAAAATACGTCCCGGTCCTGGGTGAAGTCGATCGAGGGCTACGATTGGTGTATTTCCGATCAGATCCAAGGCTGACGCCTTAATTTCATTCGGAACGCTTTTATTGGACATGTTGCACTAAATGAATATTGCTCTGAAAGCAAGTTATACACTGGTGTCACAATTAAGACTGTTGCAAGACTGTACTTGAGCTCCTTTAAATCATAGCGAAATACGATTACGTTACGATACGAACGCTAACAAACCACACACACACACATACACTCGCATACACAGCCAAGTGATCCGTCACGGCCGCCGCTTTGTGTATGTAATCTGAATGTCATCAGTATTTTTGTATCAGTTCCTAAATTAAACAACATAGGTAATGAACAGCTGATACAGTTATATAAAAGTACTAATAATACATAATATATGTCACTAATGTAGTGAGAAATAGAAACATTTATAAACCTATGATTATAATAAGTCAATATAATATGAACCTGTTCTAATAGAGTTATGTTCGAGGCGAGTCACCGTGAGTATATTCAAATTCACATCATGACAGTGCGATTTTAAGAGCTAATTATATTCGAGTCAAGTCAGTGACATTGAAATGCATAAATTAAATGGATTACCAACTCTATGGATACATAAATTTAAAAAAAAATATATATATATATATATACATATATATTTATATATATATATATATATATATATATATATATATATATATATATATATATATATATATATATTTATATTTATATATATATATATATATATTACATATATATATATATATATATAATGATACATATACATATACATATACATAGAATGCAACGTAAAAAGTAATAGGAGCAAATATCAATGGATGGATAGCAGCGTTCACCTGAGCAACAAAAACCAATCTACAATCCCCAATCCCCTTGCCAAATATAATGGAAGTGACACTTATTTGTGAGAGGCAGACTAATGTCCAGCAGTGTTAAACTGGCCATATTTATGACGAACTATTTTTTTTATGGGATAGGAAGCCATACGCGCAGGTATGACATCTGATGGAAAGCCTTAGGCAGTGCGGAAGCGTTACCGACCTTTAAGGAAAGTGTCATTATGGGAGTGTGAATGGGAGGGGGAGGGTGTTGGGCCTCCGGAACTCGGCCGCTCACCGTACGAAGCGCTGTAGGTAAGCTACCACTCAGACGCCGGTTTTCTGCGGGAGTGTGGTATTTCCCCAGGCGAGCCGGCCCATTTATTCTACCTACAGATATTATGCCATTTTTGACAAAGTATTCGTCTGCAGCGTGGCTCTACCACTAAGAATACAGAGTGTGGTGTAAATATCCCATAATCAAATAATACGACGACAGCTTAGTGACCACGAAGCGTTTTTCCTTTAAATTGCGGTTCAAGTTTAAATTTACAACGAAATAAACGGAGTTATTGAATACAATTTTTGTATGGGCATTGCGTATTCATTCCATGGTTAGGCTAAAATTTGGACAAGAGTGTTATCAAACTTGACATATAAATATACATATATGTATAGCGCCTAATGCGGGAATCGACTGTTCGACACCCACTACTCTTCAGGCCATCAAATGATTATGATCAGACGCAATTAAAATGTTTTATGCACGTACCGTTCACAACAACTTATTACATGATACACAAGTGTACACGGCGCATAATAAAACATGTAAAGCCGCTATGCTCGTCAACAAATTAAATTATGTTTGCGCCGACTGGCAAAATACACAAAAAGTACAAATATCTGTCACCCTTCGGCGGTGCGATTATATTGCAAGTGGCAATTCGGAGACATTTAACGTCCCGCTATTCTGGTTATTAAATGGAACGATTGTATTTTTCAAATACACGTCTTATAACGAAATGTTTACGGTTAATTTTTATCTATGCTACATTTGCAACCCAAACTTATTGTTATACATATATATTTTTTTCAAAAATAAAATTTTATAGGCAGTACATAGAATTCAATTTCGTGTAACATTGAACGAATTGATGGTCTAGTAGCGTCATTGTTGTGAGTTGAAGACCCACCAGATGTCAACGCGGCGTCGCTCCATTGTTAACAAATATGGGTACAATTGTGTACAATGCTTTACATTATTGTATTTAGTGACGGCGAGTAGGCTGAACGAGCCAAATGTCAGCTATTTGATAATTGGGGTATCATTCGATGAAAAGGACCAATATGGTGTACAAAATAAAAGCATAGAACCTATTAAAAATTGTTTTTATGAAAGAGCTAGGAAAACGAGTACACGGGTCAGCTGATAAAAAACAGCCACCGCCGACCATGAATATATACAGTACTTACTGCAAATGCATTGTGTGACATAGGATGAGAATGTGAATAATGGGAGAAACTGGAATTAATGGGAGCAGCAGAAATAAATGAAGAAAGAGATAATCGCCGGATTGCTACACTCACCATGTAAAACGCTATATTATCACTTTACATCGATATTCTATGATCGTGTTCGCGTTTTTGCTACCATAAACTAACTAACTTTGTAGGCGCAGCGACCCAAAATGGGTCTTGGCCTCCGAACAGATCTTACGCCACTTTGCCCTGTCCTGCGCCACCTCCTGCCAGGTACAGACTTGAAGGTTACGCAAGTCATCTTCAATCATGTCTCTCCAGTGGTACCTGGGGCGCCCGACAGGACGTCGTCCAGTTGGGCGACCCACATGGCCTAGCCAACGAAGTCGGCTACCATGACTTTGCTACCATGGCTCTACCATTATCTAAAGTTACATTATCTTAAGCTTAAGAATGTAAAGTTTATTATTCTAAAGACTTGTATGATGTTAATCTTGCTCATTCGATCATGGTGACTTTTAAAATCCTAGAAGCATTAATTACACGGAATAAATATTAAAATGTCTTAAACGCAAACACAGAAGCTATCGTCCGTGGTTTTCTTTATCCAATGGACTTAAATCATATTACGATAGGTTTAAAATGTTTAAGTCATTGTCTTCGAAAAACAATAACAAGCAACATCCAAAGATTCGACCGAAGACCCTAATCTAATTTTTGTGTTTAAACCACATTTAAGTTTCGACCAAATTTTTAACCCAAAACGTCGAGGCTCATAAAAATAATACTTTAACTATTAAGTGGAGTTGTAAAGTTTCCTTTAGGCCTTTTTTATAAGCGCATATCTATATGTTCCTCACTTGTGTAAGGGTACTCCCCATTTCTACAGGGATGGACGCTTATTCAATGAGGATTGGCAAGACTCTCGAACTCGTAGGTCATACATATTATATATACCTGATAGATACATAGATACATGTAGGTCATAAATATATTTATCATGATAAGAGAATTGAATCCGCGACTCCGAAAGCAGTAAATACATAAACGTGCCAATAAAATCGTCAAACCAAGACTTATAACTGTTAATTTCAGAAGTTAACGGTTGTAATCTACATGCATATGCGCGTGAAGAGCCAACAGCCCTTTCTGGGAGCGATAAGGTAGTCATAGAATAAAAAACAATAATTATGTACGAAATTGAAAAATAAAAAGTGACGATTTAAATGCTACAGCGGCAAGATGTCTTTGAAATTATCTTTTCTTTATGTAATTCTATAATTGTTAATTAATATTCATATTTGTCATTGTAAACAAGGAAAAATAAGTAATAAAATATAACAACTTGTAATAGATTGATATAATTATATAACGATTTATCGGAAAGTACTAAAATAACTAAGTTAGGTTATTATTATTGATTAGATAAATTCCGTCATTACTTGCAAATACTCGCAATATACTAATTTGAGATTTTTTATCGTTACTAGACCATTATTCACTAAATTGATCTGTAATCGCATTGCTTTCAGCAAAGTAATTAAATAAAAAGTTTGTTTTTAGTAAATGTTACAGCTGGAAAGAAAAGACATAGTAGCATTGAGTTAGGAGCTCTACTGCCGCTATGAATTTAATTTCATTTCTATAATTGTTCATAATGAACGTATTGTTAGTAGGGTAGTTTAACAAGTCTTCAGAGGCAAATAACAAATCTTCAGAACCTCAATGGTTATACCGAGGTCGCGAGTATACTCCTCGGGTACTTTTAGAAATATGAAACTTTCTTCAAACATTTTAAATTTCGAAGATACTTCGACGGCGGTTAATAGAAACCATGAAGTAATGAACATAAGAAACCAAGTGATAAATACGAGGAATATGTACGTTGAACGATGCACAATGGCCCATTTCTACGTATTGTCTTGAAATACGCAACAAGAGAACGGTCTAGATAAGTAACGCCTCCCTCACCTCACTGTATATAAGGCTCCTCCTCCAGAACTCAACCGACACATCCACCCGAGGGACGTCCGCTCCCACGAGAGCTCCTACTGTCGCCGCCTGGCTCCCGAGAGGGGGGAGGGCTTGCGACCAACTCAGGGTAGGAAAAGATTCAGTCACATCTAAGACGATGTGAAGTCGACAAGATGCAAGTGGGGTTTATCCCTGAGGCTCGATGTCTCCGTTTGGTTCGTTCATTTCGTTTTCTTTGTTCGTCGCGTTAGGATGCCCCAAAAGCTGTTGGGTACAGCGGTACCAAAGACCGGGAGGCGGTTGCCCCAATGAGTTTCGGCCCGAGCAATGAGGTTCACCCCCGAGGCTCGATCCCACACCCCTGCGTGGGGTGTGGAAGGCCCCGTTTCACTCAACCGCTCACCGGACGAAGCGCGGTAGCTAAGCTATCACTAAGACGCCGGTTTTCTGCGGGAGTGTGGTACTTCCCCGGACGAGTTAGCCTATTCATGCTGCAGATAAATAATATGCCATTCTTGACAAAGTATTCATCTGCAGCGTAGCTCTACCACTTTAAATTTACGTACACTTCCTAGAGATTGTATATATACGAGTATAAAGACATTTTATTTTGTAACTATGTAAATTTTATTTTATAAAAATAAAATTATTTTTTTATATTCACGCCTATCCCCCGCAGGGGTTGGCAGAGACCACAGAGCTCCATCCGCTACCATTCATTGCAGCGAAACGGCTCTCCATTAGTCGCTTTTCGCCCTCGTGAGAATCAGGACGTGACGGGTGGCGAACCACGTCGCCGTCATTTTCAACGAATTAGGTATATTAAATTCGTCTTAGTGAATCCCACGAGCCTCAAAGGAGGATGGAGGTCAGCCCCAGCAGGGCCCTGCATGCTGAGGTAAGGCACCATAGCCCGATCCCGGGACGGTCGGCACGCTTTCGACTAGGCTCGCCCTTAGCCACGCATCCATTGGCACGGCAGACCATGGATTGGCGGAGAGGAAGAGAAAGGAAAGGGCAGGAAAGGAAATGCGGATTGGGGGGGGGGGTTACCAGACTCGGAATAAATATTAATAAATCCATATATATATATTTATTCCGATGCGGGAATCGAACCCGCGACCATTGACTCCGTGGGCGGAGGGCCGCGCCACTGAGCCAATTTTTGATATGAAACATTTTATCGCGACATGGAATCAAATCGTAGACCATGTCCGAGACATTGTCTCTATTTTAGCTACGCTCGTTCCCAATACTACATATGCCACAATATAAAACTAAAAAAAATTAAAATAATTTTAATGTCTTTCTATCTCATCTCCCAATTGTCCTATGACATTTCTCTTTTTTTAAATGAATTATCGTCCAATTATTTTGACTCGCGTACAGATTATGATAATATTTAAAATGACAATGACTTTTTGAGATATTGCCAACAGCACCATCTACGAAAACCTCATGGAAAAATTAAGTCATGGAAAAATAGGCTCAGTGGTGGCCCTCCGCCCCGGAGCCAATGTTCGCGGGTTCGATCCCCACATCGGAGTAAATATATGTATGGATTACACATATTTATTCCGTCTAGTAAGCCCGCGCACGACAAGCGTGGTGGGTTACCGTCCGTTCCTCCAGAAATGGAGAGGCAGAAATCAGCAGTGGGATATATATGGGCTGTAAGAAAAATGTTACTTATAATGCCAATATTATATTTTAACTTTAACTTTTTGGCACACTCTGTGGAACCAGCTAACTTCAAAAGTATTTCAAAACCGATACGACTTTGAGACCTTCAAAAAATAAGCTTTAAGCCCATCTCGAGGGCCAGTAATGCTTCGGTAAGGGCTCTGACGTTTGCAGGTATTTGTGAGCGACGTTGGCTTTCCATCAGGTAAGCTCATCACATTACATCGTCGATCATCATCAACCAGCATTCTCACTGATTCTGACTTTCTTCTTTCATTAATTAAGAACAATAGCCAATAAATGAAGTTATTGACCAGTTATCATTATTAGAACTGATTCAATAATACACACATTATCATCATCAAGCTCACTGCATAGAACAATCAGATCTAATAATATAGATCTAGCTCTTCTATTTAGCAAACTGAAGTAGCAATGGTCTGATAACGTTTTGTCTAAAAATCGCATACCCTTGACTCAGTAATATGCTACAGTGAAAAAAAAAATCTGGGCACCTAATATGAATCTAAAGAAGTTATTATCTTATCACTCTGAATGTAATGAATCTGAATGCACTTGCGAGATGCAAATAGATATACGTAACGGACATATTCAATGACATTTTAGCTATAATAGTATCAGCTGATAAATTGAATATGGCAGTATCCGTGATTCGGAAAAAAGGATAAAAATTGAAGTGTATTGTGGAAGATTTTAGGTTGTAGAAAGATTATAAATGTAATTTTCTTTTATGGAGTAAGCTAGCGGGTCACTTGGTGATAACCACAACATCTACAATACTACGAACATTACAGATGCGTTATGACGGACATGTGTCCAGTAGGTTCTAGAAACAGACAGATCATTATAATACTTACCTATAGAGGAAGGGAGTGGGGGGGGGGGGCTAGACGATAAACTGAGTGTCCGAAACTCCTCACGAGCTCCTCATTCAAACACCCTCACCCTTACTAATTGAAAATCACACGAGCGTCTTCGTAGAATCCGTATCAGCGTCGTTAGACGCGTGTGTGGTAGTGCCCGTACACTACAAAGAAGGAAGTAATGAGATAGAAAAATGATTTAATACTAGAGGGGAAGGAGATAAAAGAAGGGCCTATTGTACCTGCGGATTTCTGCATTCACCATACAATACGTGGTAAAACGCCTACTAGTGACAAGACTGATCATTTGAAAATTCTCAAGTTGATTTCAAATTGATATTATAAATCACTTCCGCTGATGGACACCTGTAACATGTAGGGCTAGATTCCTAATTCTAGAAAAATGAAGGATAAAAAAGATGGGATAAGATAGGAGAGACGAGAAGAAAAGAATAGGAAAGAGACGTTAGGAAATAAAGTTTGACCTTAATATCTACTTACTCACCGTTCAAAATAACAAAGCTCTTCTAAGAAATTGATAATCTGTGAAAGAACTGTGCTTTCCTGCACAAGCTAATCACACTCCACACTTAACGTTACAGAACTTACTTCAGTGGAATTAACAGAGGTTGATGATTTGTTATTTTTCATTATAATGTAATTCATGCGTGTCTAAATATTTTAAATATTCATAAATTTGATAATTTTTTATAATGCTATCAAGGATAATTGTATTTATTTGTAAACGTTTATCTTCTACTTGTGTGATTAAAACATGCAGCCATACATAACAATTTGTATATGACGGTGATAGATACGAAAAAAACCGTAAAATAAACAAGAACAAAAGATAAGCAACTATAAGGAAAATGATAAGAGTTAATATACACTTGTATCCGCATACTGATCTCCTATGTGTGCGTCCACCCGAAGAATACCCGCTCCCACGGGAACTCCGCCAGTCGCCGCCAGGGCCCAAGGGGGGAGGCCATATGAGCGACAGGCCCGTTTATTTGCCCCACTGTTCTGGACACTGCTCTCCAAAAACCGTGGGAAGCGGGTTCGCTCAAAACAATGGAGAGCAGGTGTAGACAGTAGTGCTGAAACCCCGATGGTGTCAATCGTCCAAATAGCACTAAATCGTCAATTTGCATATTGATGCCTTGAAAAATGACGGCGACGTGTTTCGCCACCCGTCACGTCCTGATTCTCACGAGGGCGAGAAGCGACCAATGGAGAGCCGTTTCGCTGCGATGAATGTTAGCGGATGGAGCTCTGTGGTCTCTGCCAACCCCAGCGGGGGATAGGCGTGTATGTGTATGTAGGCGTGTAATATATAAAAAAACGCCCTAAAAACCGCTGGGACGGTCGCCTCTTGAGTAATGATGTTCTGGTCTCCCAGGCTCGTTCTCACACTTAGGTGTGGATGTCCCTGTCTATCTGGACCCGTTTAAAAAGATTCTGCGTTCTCCAGAGAGACGACGCGACATCGAAAATCAATACGCTTAATAAGCCGCTGGGAAGAGCAGGACCAATAACCAGGGAGCTGTCGCCCCTGCAAGTTGTGGGGTTCACCCTCGAGGCTCATTCCCATACCCTGCAAAAATTAGTAGCGCGGAATGTGTGGAAGACCCGATTTGATTTGCTTTGCTTATCCGTATCCAGTCTTTGCCAGCCACGTGGCGCAGACAGTCGCTCCATATAGCCGTGGGTCGTCCCATACCACGTTTTCCAAAACTGTTATGTTTTCCAAAACTCCTATGTTTATACACATGATAGGAAACATAGTATGAATAGGGGTTATTCACAATTTTTGTTTATATGTATCCGGACTACTATAATTAAAATGTATCTTTTTTGTTCATAAAACTTGTTTTTTTTATTTCGAAATACCTCATGCAGAATCTCTCTTGCGTTAAATTGGAATTTTAAAAAAAAGAAGGCTAGGAATGTTTATAATATTACGAGAATTTTGGTTAATCATTCCCACTAAGCTTATAACGTTTGTGCTACGAAATGGTTCGCATCAATTATTTAATGAAGGATACGTACTCACGACCTGAGATCGTAAACCCGATCCTCACCAAGTAAGCTGTTGTTGCTCCAAATTACTTTAAAATGTAGATATGATGTATAAAATGGTTAGTAAAACTTGTGTCTATATTTCACGGAGAAGAGAAGCCATTGAGAGACTATTGAAACTAGTAGCATTACATTTATTCAAGTTGAGCCTCAGACATCCCAAATCGTATTCCCACGGACGCACCTGCAAAGAGGCTTCACAACAATATAACACCGATCCGCGCTAGGGCAACCATGGAATTAAAGAAAAAATAAAAAACACTGTAGCCGATTCGGCTATAGCAATAAACAATACAGCAATAAAACAAATGATTGCTAAACTGCAAATCGCTTAAAAGTAGAATTTTTCAGATGAATGATTTTTTTTGTCAAAACGAACGGAGTCGATTGTGATCGCACTATCTACAAAATACTACGATCAAATTCGTCTTCGCAAGTCGTAAGAACCGCAAATAAGAAATACCCCGACGCTCCTGAGAGCAATGGATGTCCTTGGAAGAGGCATGCCCCTGCCGAAGAAAATTTTAAGCAAGAATGCCTCAAATTTAGTTAAAAATATCTTTTAAACTAAATTTTAAGCTTTATAAAAACTGTAAATAAATAAAATAAAATAAATAATTTTTTATTTTAATTTGGTTTATTAAATATATAAAATACAATTAACAAACACATCTTTCATCAAAAGAACCAAACATTTACTTTTGTTTTAACATAATATTTTTAGTTTAAATCGAGATTTAAACACAATCAGAAGTTTCTTAACTTTTCTAACCACTGAGCCAAGTTGTTATTAATAGCCGTCACTGGCCCACAGTTGGACATAGAACATCAACTTGTATAGTGATGCCGCTGCTTGATGTGCGATAAATATTCATATTAAAATTCTTTATTTTTTATAAAGAACTTTCATTTCAGTTGTCAAACATCAGTCCAGTATCATTTAAGCTTTTATCAACATTGCGCAATGAGGTTCCTCTGAATGGAGAAGAAAAGACAAAAGAAACTTCGCTCGCAATAAACAACTTCGCAAAGAAAATTCACTTTTTGTGTTTTTTATAATAATAATTTATCGCGGAGCTTGCATTTTTAGAAGTACTTTCAAATACTTATGCAGGTATAAAATTAGAACCAACTGAATTGTATGCACTTTGCGGTTCGAAAATTTGAATTTTTCCAAATAATGGGAATGAAACCACAAATCGCAGGCTAAACTGGACCACCAAATCGCCATTTGGATAACGAGCTATAGTCTACTTTTAGTGTATAATTCCAAAGATTGATTAGGGCACAACATATTTTCTAGTGGATATCATACAAGATGACTATGAGAAAACAATACTATTAGGTGGGCATTAGTATCTATTTGAAAATAAAAACCATTATACTCCGTCTGTCCGCCAAGGGTGGGAGTATGGAACTACCATCCTTACTAGTAGACAGCTAAAGCTTTACTAATGGATTGAAAAAATAAAATCTAATGCAAATGTACGATAAATATTTTTTCCGAACAAAAATCATAATATACTTACTAATGTAATGAAACATACGATGTAAGATATGATACAAAGGTAATTTTCAAATATTTTTCCTTATTTATATACAATACATAAATTATCAATCATACGTATATCAATCATACATTTTATTTTGTAACTGATAATATTATTCTGTTTTCATTTTTCTCTCTAATTTGTCTCCATAAGAATGGAATATTTATGGTCACCGCAGCTTAAGCCCGCATTCCTCGCCTCGCCTACACAGCCTCAACTCAATCCATCTCAAGCTCATTCAACAACAACAAATCTCACGCCACACAATCGTGTGTACAGGAACGCCGCCGTAATTCGGGCCTCGTTTTGTCCATTACATAAAGAAAAAAAAAGAACAGCCAAACCTCAAAACCTACCTAAACTACTGTTTAAATGTAGGCGTCAAATGAAGAATTAACAAACGTTTAACATCAGTTAAATACATTTTACGATTAGTATTTAACTGATGTACAAACATTTAAATCACAGTTAAATTAAAATATCATCAGTCATCATTTAATATAATTATAAAATAAATCATTTTCTAATTTCAATTATTGCAAATAATTAGCTCAAATTTTATAAGAGCAAAAAACTGAAAGATTGAATATTATAAACATCAATTTTAAATTGAGTTTGTATTAAATGGGTAATTAAAATTTTTTTACACCTTATTTAAAGCATAAATTTCGGGTAAACCGATATTATAATAGTATAATAAATTCCAATAATTACGATTCTTGAATTTATTTACTTATTAATTATAATATTGAATACTTACTTTTTTTTTCTAGGCGTCAGCTAACTAACGTCAGATAACTTTTTGCCAGTGTCAAAGTTTGGGAATACTTACTTATTTTACTGTACTTCTCCAAAAGTGTATGTATGTACTAATAGATGTCGCTGATGCTAAAACTACTTGTTTCTGACTAATGATTTAAATAACATACATCAACCCGCATACCCGTGCGTACGAAGCTGTTGGTCTATAAGGCCTACGTTCGCTCCCGACTGACCTATGCTGCGCCGGCCTGGTGGTCTTTGATATCAGCAACCCAGCGCAAACGCGTTCAGATCCAGCAGAATCTGTCTCTGCGCGCCATCGTGGGGGCGGCTCGCTATGTGCGTAACGACGTTATAGCGAGGGACCTCAGGGTGGAGAGCATCCATGAGTTTGTGGTCCGGTTGGCTCGGAAGATGTTCGACCGAGCCGACAATGGACCACACTCACACCTTAATAATTTTGCTCCCCTTCACGCTCGCCCACCTGAGGGACATCCACTCCCACGCGAAATCCTCCTGTCACCTCCTGGCTCCCGCGAGGGAAGAGGGCCAGCGACGGACCCAACGTAGGAATAGGTTCAGCCATATCTCGACGACGCGAAGTCGTTAAAGGACGCCCAAAAGCCGCTAGGAATAGCGGCACCTAAGACCGGGGGGCGGTTGCCCCATTGAGTTGCTGCACGAGCAGTGGGGTTCATCCCCGAGGCTCGATCCCACACCTCTGCGCGGGGTGTGGACGTCCCTGATTGATTGATTTAAATAACATAGAGTCCGCATCGACCGTACGCTGCGGCTCACCACACAGGTAACACACGTGGTGAATAGCGCGAAAGCCGCGCGTACGGTCCTTCGACCTATATTAACATCAACCCGCATACCCGTGCGTACGATGCTGTTGGTCTATAAGGCCTACGTTCGCTCCCGACTGACCTATGCTGCGCCGGCCTGGTGGTCTTTGATATCAGCAACCCAGCGCAAACGCGTTCAGATCCAGCAGAATCTGTCTCTGCGCGCCATCGTGGGTGCGGGTCGCTATGTGCGTAACGACGTTATAGCGAGGGACCTCAGGGTGGAGAGCATCCATGAATTTGTGGTCCGGTTGGCTCGGAAGATGTTCGACCGAGCCGACAATGGACAACACCCACACCTTAATAATTTTGCTCCCCTTCACGCTCGCCCACCTGAGGGACGTCCACTCCCACGCGAAATCCTCCTGTCGCCTCCTGGCTCCCGCGAGGGAAGAGGGCCAGCGACGGACCCAACGTAGGAATAGGTTCAGCCATATCTCGACGACGCGAAGTCGTTAAAGGACGCCCAAAAGCCGCTAGGAATAGCGGCACCTAAGACTGGGGGGCGGTTGCCCCATTGAGTTGCTGCACGAGCAGTGGGGTTCATCCCCGAGGCTCGATCCCATACCTCTGCGCGGGGTGTGGACGTCCCCGATTGTTTAAATAACATTTGAATAAAAAAAATAAGATATTTCATTTGAAATATCCCCTAAATTCCTTAATGAATTACTTATCTGATAATTTAAACGTTAATGCATAAATATAAACATGAAAGTAAGTTGAACCTTTTATTGTATCATAAAGATATTTTTTATTCTAATTACATTATAATTGACTTGACTACATTATAATGAAATGATTTCAATTTTAGTAGATAGATGGAGCTGTTTACAATAAATGATATCACTTTTCAAAAGTATTTATTTTGAAAATTGAGTACCTCTTCTTTTAAAAATCATATTAACACGCCGTCTTGTCGTATATCCTTTGCATATATTAGGTACTTGTAAAAATTTATTGCATCTCAGTCTTGAATTAAAAACATATTATGACAAATCATTTTTATTATGTAGACCTTTCAATGGTTTCTTGTAAAATGAGTACGAAGTGATTATTAATAACCATTATTTTTTAAACTTAAGTTTTATTCTATTTCTTGGTGGTACCATTTTATAAATATTAAAAATATAAAACACTATTACAGTGAAAAAAAAATGTAATTCCAACTTAGCAAAGAGTATTTTCAAACCATTAATAAGATCTATTTCAAAACGTCATGAGTCAGTACAAAAATATTTATTTAGAAAAGCAAAAAAATAAAGAATAAAAGATAAACGTACTCTACTCACTCGACGAGAATCAAATCACGACTAAAACACAACTCCGTGAAATAATCTTAGATTGTCTTACACAGAGTGTTATTAAATTTATTGATGAACGGGGAATTATTTTATATAATATATATCAATTTAATGATTTTTTATATTAGTACCGAATAAATAGAAAAGAAAATATAATATGAATGCTTAAAGGTAAGCGGAGGATCCTAGCCCCTAAGAAAAATCTAATATTTATTAAATTAGTGAATATCAATAATCAAACGCCTCATATTTACTTACACGTTATACATACTTATTATCAATATGTTTATAATTTATATCTCTATTTATTTATAATACCACCTTTATAGTAATGAAATAAATTTAAAAATAATACTGTTTGTTTGATCAAGATTTACATTGTAATTTCACTTTTAATCTGCGCTTTGAATTGTAAAATAATTTATTTTAATTGTTAAGTAAAACAGTATCAAGGGTGTAAAAATCCCTTTGTTTTACAGAAATGTCATCATCCATGAAACAGCCGCAACACATTGGCCTTTCTACTGCTGTACATTGGCTTTCCTTAAAATTAAAGACTGTTTCCGTAATCCTCTTGCTTAAGCAAGAGGATTACGGAAACAGTCTTAAGATGGGGATCGCAGATTAGTATTGTGGTTGCCGGCATAGAATAGAGCCACCTCATGTTTTCTTGCGAGTGTCGTTCGAGGTGAATTTTTTTTCTGTAGCGATTTAAAAAAAATATAAAGGAGCTACACACAATTTTAATGTATAATATTATATACAAAAAATATATTGTACTATAAAATTTTTGAATATATTTTACAGATTTAAATGCAAGACTAATAAAAATGATGTTTAATTATATAATGAATACACTACAAGAAATATATTTTTATTATGTAAACAATATCGATTTTATTACAAACTAGTGCAGAACATGCTGTATTAGTCGGTGGGCAGGTTTGGATGCACCTGAGTATTTCACAGTGCGACTTGTTGGCGCCGTCGGTTTGTCTGCGACCCCATACCGCCCATAGTCATCACACCTGATAGAATCGCCACGGTTATTTCTTGCCAGATTTATTGTACATCACTAATTATTTATTGTCTTTTCACAACAAAACTTGTCGAACAATATAATATACCAAAAGAAATATTAATTATAAATAATTATTATGCCTTTGATACTAAATTAGATTAATTACAATTAATAAAATATAGCTACATTTTTGTAAATCTGAAAATAATTTTATTAAAAAGGCACTATATTAGTTTATTAAATTAACAAATCAAGAAAATATTTTGAGCTTGTGAAGGGAAAAATGTAGTAAATATTTTTGTCTCTTAGTAAAAAATAAAATAAATTCAATAAACAATGTTTTACTTGAGGATAGGCAGAATTTTAAAAAATTAGAAAAATAATAATGTGCGTTTTTACTGGAAGAAGTGGATTTACGGGGAACTTAAATTAATTCTTATAAAAAAGAAACGACCGTCAGCATCTCTTCACTTCCCAACTATTATCAACCACACCAACATCAAACACACGATAAAATATACCCAATTACATACCACTGTAAATATAAAATAGGTAAACTGTAAAACCTCTAACGATCCTAAAACCTAACCCTAGGACAAAATGTCTGTAGCCATCTCTGTTCAGTCTTACGTTTCATCGGTTTCTACATTACTGATGTCGCGATCCGAAACCCACAATGGCTTTAGTGCATTCCGGTCGGGATGTTGTATATTTTGGTCCTTATAAACTTATCCACTGCAAGCGATGTTACAGATAGCATTGCAATAATGTTAATTGAGGAAATTAATATATTTTTGTAAAAATAAATTCATTTGCATTTAAACTAACATGTTTATTATCGTGCCAAACGAATGCGAGCAATATTGTTTTTACTCTATCAAGAACAATAAAAATGTGAGTCTATAATACAGTTGTTATAATAATAATAATAAATTATGCATTTAAATTTAAACATTTTATGTATGTATGTATCTAAAAGCTAGCACTCACAACACATGAGTCTCTCCTTTTTTTCTCATCTTAAGTTCCCATATAGAAGCAGAAGGCAGGCACATAGACGAGGTTTTTCTCTCTGTCTTGGGTTTCTCTTAATATTACTCCCAGTTAAGCTCATGCATTTGGCTTTTACAAAAATAGAACGCCGGCAGATTGGCTTGGGGCGACTACACCTGCTGGTGCAGGTGTATTCCACTCCAAAATTTGTCTTGGAATTTGATCCCAATTCTTACGCATATCTGCAGATCTTACAGTATCTTCGTAGAACTCTTACCAGTGTTCAATATTGGCAATAATGTTCGGTCAGAATATCTTTACCTAGGATTTGCCATAGGCATCGGTTGATAAAGACATGAACTTGTTTTGTGGTTGATTTTGAGACTATTTACGTCTCACATCCATACAGCGATACCCTTTTAACATTCGTATTAAAATATTTTAAGCTTCATTCAACTAAAGAAATGTTTTAACTGCCCGCTAGCGACTGAAATAGGCGAAGGCACCTTTTGCTTTGGCAAAGTCTTGTCTGTCTTGAATATTTCCATTCTTTAACGTAACGTTAAGTTGTAACGTTATCAACGGACAATTAAAATTTTATCAATACATTCTCACGTGCCAAAGATAAAGAATACATACTTTGTAAATTTACAACATTTTTTTAGAGTCACCGGAGCAATTGCACAACAATGGCCACGGTATCGACAGAACAAGGGAAGTTGAGAGGCGCAAAATCACAAAACGACAATGGATTCCAATACTACGAATTTTTGGGGATACCTTATGCTAAACCACCGATTGGCGAATTAAGATTTAAAGTAAGTGGTGAAACATCTTTACGGTGAAATAGTAGACAAATAAAAATTTTTGTTTCATGATATATTAGCACTTGTTATAACAATAATTGAAAAAGAGAAGAAACTTTATTTCAAGGTCCATGACACAGTATAGCCAATATAAATAACGAATATAAAATCGTGGGAAAAAAAAGTAGAAAACAGGAATTAATATTAATAAAAAAAAATTACTAAAACAATGGCGTGTGTGTGTGAAAGTACGAGGGAGAGTAATTAGAATTGCGTAATGAATATATGAAAATACATTACTTAATAACGTAACATTACTAAAATAGGACTTATATCATAATCCTATTTTCCCATAATAGATCATTAACAAATTCAAGATACAAATGACAATTACATTCCATCCATTTCAAATTCGGACTAATTCAGAGCACAATACTGTGATGATTTGCAGAAAATTGCATGTCAATAGGTTTATTTCCGATTCGATCGAAAAAAAAACCGATTTGATCTTTATGATGGACAGAACAACGATTAGATACGTATAATCTACAAATTACGATATGACAATACTAAAACAACATCTCCTTTCTATATTTTAACCTTTACAGAGCCCACAACTACCAGAACCATGGGAAGGTGAGCGAGATGCATCTGAAATCAGCAAAGACAATATTGCATTTCAAGTTGACATGTTAACTGGACAAATAGCTGGAAGCGAGGACTGTCTCTACTTGAACGTCTACACGCCGAAACTTTCGGATGAAAATCTTGAGTCTCTCCCTGTGATGGTTTTTATTCATGGAGGTGGATTTGTCGGCGGTAATGGCATTAATAAAAATGAACACGGTCCAGATTTTCTGATTGAACATAATGTAGTTATAGTTACAATAAACTACAGGTTAAATGTGTTCGGATTTTTGTCACTAGATATTCCTGAGGCAGCTGGTAACATGGGCCTAAAAGATCAAGTTAAAGCTTTACAATGGCTACAACGTAATATCGGAAATTTTGGTGGAGATAAAAACAATGTAACAATTTTTGGTATAAGCGCTGGTGCAGCATCTGTAGAATACTTAATTGTTTCACCTCAAGCGAAAGGGCTATTTCACAAAGCAATATTGCATTCAGGTTCCTGCCTTAATCACTGGGCTGTTAATTATGAAAGTGAGAAATTAGCATTTAACCTCGCGGAAACTTTAGGGTATAAAGGATCATCAAAAGATAACGTTGGTATTTACCAATATCTACTAAACATTCCGGGGTCACTTTTAGCGGCTACAGCCTTCCAAGTCTCTGAGAAATATATATGTAATAGACTTTTCTTTGGATTTGTGCCTACAATTGAAAAAGATTTTGGTAATGACGAGGCGTTCCTAATAGATCATCCATATCTTTTAATTAAAAAAGGTTTATTTAATCACGTCCCAATTATTAAAGGATTTTGCAATAAAGAAGGGTATTTAATGAATTTGTTGAAGCCAAGTGCAATATTAGATTTACTGAAGAATAAGAACTTCACAGATCATTGGTCTTACATTTTGGAAACAGATGACAAGGAGACATATAATTCTAAATTAGCACAAGTATACGCTGAAAACATAGAGTCTGACGATGATCATGACAAACTAGCAGTTGACTTTTTTAGCGATTTAGATTTTGTTTCTGGAATTTGGGTAACCGGAAAGCTAATGGCACAAAAGGGTATTTCCGTACGCTTTTATGAATTCTCATACGACGGTAAAATAAATTTCTTCAAACTTATATTTGGAATAATGAGAAAAGGAGCCGGACATGCCGATGATCATACTTACATATTATATCACGAAAGCGCCAAAAAAGCATACGATCGTGATCTGGAGATAAGGAACACAATGAGTAAGATGTGGACGAATTTTGCGAAATCTAGGTATGAACATTTTAAATAAATTTATTATAATTATTTTTATAGAAAAATAGGCAAATGAGTAACCGTCACCTGATGAGTTTGTTTCCATCCATCCATCTGCTACGATCTCGGCATACTTTCCTTGCTTTCTCCACATTCATCACTCACCTCATGCAAGCCCGCCTATTAAGAGTACTCTTGACCTGGCCTTTCTTAAAATCTTGGGCAATTTGGTCAAGGTATGTTTTCCGTTGTCGTCCCCTACCGACCCTTCCATCCACATCCACAACGTAAATTTCTTTTACCAGTCGTCTTTCATGCATCCTCTCTATGTTTTTGATGATGTTTAGATATTTGGATGACATAAAAGTAACTGAAGACTGTCCCTCCTAGAACTTCTATGATATAAAAATAACTTAGAAACAACATTTTCTATTCATAATAACATTTTGAAGCGACAATAACCTAATTTCCCTAACCCCTACATATCCACCTTGGACCTTGGGTTATCATCAATTCATCCAGACATAAGGAGATTCCGCGCTTAGTAGTGCGTGCCATTAACATTACATTGGAACTTAAACCAAAAACTTACCGAAAAACGGCCAGCAATTCTCCACCCACCAATTACTATACACAACACCAAATACACAATACCACTTTTCCACCTTGTAAACGACACGTGTTTCGCCTCAACACGAGGCATCTTCAGGTATAGTAGACTCTACGGAAGACTTTTCGATTATCTTCCGTAGAGTCTACTATACCTGACAGAATTGCTGGCCGTTTTTCGGTAAGTTTTTGGTTTAAGTTCCAAATAAATCCACTTCATCCAGCAGGAAAACACACATTATTAATTTTCTGTTATTGGTTGCTTGTCGCGGATTAGCTAAGTAAAAACTTTTGACTCTCCACATATTGATAGATTTCCGCAAAATAACGCCTGACTCCATTAATAATCTTAATGGCTTTGACAGTATTCTTGAAAAAAAAACCACTCACCTAAATGATCTGCTTTTGATATTTTACCTGTTTTTTTTTCAGTTGCCCGACTCTTGACAACACACCAATACAATGGCCGACATATACAGATAGCAACCCGGCCTACTTAAACATTGACGAAGACATCAAAGTTAAACTAAACTATGAACCGAAAAAAATGGCTATATTCGAAGAAATTTTTGAAAAATATCTAAAATAAAACATGCCCTTCATTGATATGTAATAATTTAGTTATTTTATATTTAAAATATAATATAAACTTCAAATTTAATATATTTACATAATTGTTAATTTGTGAAAAACACTGTCATACTTTAAAATATGCAAAAATTATAAAATATTCTTTTTCTTTGGCCTACACGTCTATATCAGACAATTCACGAAGCTATGCCTATTTCTAAGAGGCTACGTCTTTCCTGGCTGTGTAATCCGATAATTTAGCGGCACTCCTTACCGCAGGCCCGACAAGAAAGTGACACGGTGGCTGACAGAGAGCCGTCTTGGAGCACCTTCCGTCTCCAGCCATGGTAGTCAATTTTAAAGGCGACCATGACGCTTAGCGCAGTCCTTAAAGTCTATTTACTGTTAATTTAGTATAAAATATTATTTACTGTAAATTAATGGACTAAATATATAAATTAATTAATGGATTAATAATAAATTAATTAATGGATGGTTTTTAAATTTATGTATAATTTATTATTTGAAATTATGTGGACAGTTAGAACTTTTACTTAGCTAAGATCCGCGACTAGATCTTAACTAAGTAAATAGATCTTGATCAAAAAGCAATCTAGATACTTGTATTTTAAACATAATAAATATATAATACGTCTATGAACGCTTCTATTCTTTAAACTATTACTGTGCCATATTTTAAAAAATCACTGTAACATTGACTATGTATGTATGTACAATGGCCAAATTATATTTGTATGTAATATGTATTTGACGGACAGAGAAGAAACGGCGACAAAAAGAGGATACCATTCCTCTATTTATTATTTTATATACAATGCCATAATATGTATGAATTTAATATTATATGCCTATAATCTTACAGACAGTTTGTGTTTTAGATATTATATAAAAAAAATATATATCTTATTTCACATCTTTTATTTCCCTATTTATATATAGATAAAAGAAAAGATAAGAAGTTGTAGAACACATAAAATTGCATGACAATAGGTGTATAATTTAATTTTATATCAATTAATCGGTAAGTATTTTACACTTTCTATGCTGTTTCTTGAATAAGTCTTCGTATAGTTCTGTTCTATATGGATATGGGTCCGATTTCATGATAAGTTTGTCATCTATAAACATATAGAACATTCGAGATGCCGTAACGGGCTCCCATTTTGTAGTTATCTCATCATTCAGTTTCGGTGTGGGGTCACTGGAGAAAAAAAAAATAGAAAATTAGTGGCCTGTTTTGTTTTAGGCATAAACTGAAGATGCCTTAGTTACGAGCAAATTCTACCACCAAGGGAAGGAACTGAACTAACTGATGAACAGCCTGTCATAATTTATGTTAAGAGTTAATTTCAGAATGTTGTAGTGATCTGTCAGCAATCGGATCCCTTCAGACGTTCAACAGGATGGATCCACCGCAATTGATGAAATTGAAAATTGAGGTTTTAAATCTGGAAAATAATGAGCTGCTAACCTTAAATTGAATTATTGTACATTACAGTTATAATTAGTTTTCTATTATACTAGAAAAATAATAATTTGTACATACCCATATTTGGCAAAATTTGTCCACATTGTAGTCATTCTCGCCCGAACTAGTTTATCCGTCTCAGAAACATTTTCTTCGTTCAAAGTATTTGTTTTTACTATGTATCCTCCATCATCGGCATGACACGCTCCTTCCCGTTTCATATTCAATTTCATTTTCAAATAATTTAAATTGCCGTCATAGGCGAATTCGTAGAAGTATACTGGAGAATTATTCTTTGCTATAAGTGAGGAAGCGACATACATACCACCAAGAAAATCTACGTCGGTAAAGAAATCGACCGCGAAAGCGTCTTCTTCTTTGTAATTGCTTTCCCTCTCTAAATAAACAATTTTAAATTTCTCTTCTAGTTCTTTTATTTCAATATCATCAATATCAAAGGGGAGAAATGGAATGAATGATTTATCCTTCGCTACTTTATCAAATTCAACAGGTCCAAACGACAACATCGAAAGACCTTCACGCGAGCAAAATCCTGATAGGAAAGGTACTTTTGTAAATTCTCCTCGAGACAAAATTTCATAAGGTGACTTATCTATAAATGGTTCCCAATTACTTATCTTCTCCACTGTAGGTACATAACCGAAATGTAGACCTCCATGCCATTCAAATGATGATAATACTAGCATAGATGCCTCTACAAGTTCTTTGGCTGGTAATCCTTTCAAATATTCAAGTAGAGCATCCTCATCGTTTATTACTTTCCCATTCACTGCAGGTATTGCGTAGGCTAATTCTCTTAGTTTGTTGTTTTGAGTCCAGTGCAACAGAGTCGAGCCGGAATGTGCAATCGCTTTATGGAATAATCCTTTTGCTAAAGGAGATAACAACAGATATTCAACAGAAGCACCGCCGGAACTAAAACCAAAAATCGTTACGTTTTTAGGATCACCTCCGAATTTCGCTATGTTCTTTTGGATCCATTTGAGCGCCTGTACTTGATCTCTTAGCCCCATGTTCCCAGGAGCTTCTTGACGATCTAGAGATAAAAATCCGAGTATCCCAAGTCTGTAATTTAAACTGACCATAATAACTTCTTTTTCTATTAGAAAATCTGGACCATGCATTAATTCATCAGTCCCATTCCGGAATTGGAAACCTCCTCCATGGAAGAAAACCATTACAGGTAGCGGTGTGTTCTCCACTGTTATTCTTGGCGAATAAACATTTAAATATAAACAGTCCTCGTCACCAACGAAGGTACCGCCTGCCAGCCGGTTATCATATTGAGCAGAAATATTACAATCTTTCTTAGCGTCTCTTATGCCTTCCCATGGTTCCGGTGGTTTAGGAATCTTTGTAACATATAATTAAAAAAACAACAAGTGTAAATTAAAAAAGCAATAAATATGAAACTAACATATCTATGAGTATTAGACAAAATTAAAGTGTCATTTTATCAAAAGTTATAAGCACAAACTTACGGCAAATCTTAAATCTCCAACAGGTGGTTTTCCATAAGGAATACCTTTGAATGTATAGAACAATACTCCATTCAATGTTTTACTAATCTTACCGCATAATTGACCTTCTGTTACTTCTACTATTGGATCCGACATTTTCACTGTATCCACAATCGAGCAAATATAATCAATTTATACAGTAAATGAGTACATTACGCAACACATCACAAACTCATTAACTTTTCAGTTAAAATAAATTATTTATATAAAATATCATCTTGTTATTAATGTTAAGTAGATAACGCTATAAGTGATACAAAATTATGTAATATCGGTTATTGTTCATATTTCTTTGATACGCTTGTGTGTTTTTTATATATTGTACACTTTTTTAAATATTGTATTTAAACAAATATTTGTACAAAAAAACTAGCATTGAAAAACTGGAAATATGATTTACATCAATGGTAGTAATATTGCGGTTTAATTATTTAATATTGATATTGATTATTTGCATGCATGCAATGTATGATATTCCATCTTTAAAATATCCTAGTAGAACATAGGATTAAATATAATTATACCATATAATCATATTTGACTTCTGTAAAAAAGTAGACGACGAATTTATGTAAAATTCATTGTCAATTCCTGTTTTTATATAAACAAAGCAGTTTGGTAATTTCAAGCTTTTTTTTGAAATTTGACCGTTTTTTGGTCACTAACACTATCTACATAGATTAATCCTAAAAACTGAATGCATAATACTAAGTCTTAACGTAGTTCGAAACATGGGAAATAGACAATCATTTTATCCATTTGTCATCGTAAGAGTACTGCATTCTGCGCGCAGTGAGAAATAATGTTATATTTTTATGGTATTTATAAATCGTAAGATGTAAAAGCAGAACACGATGTACCTTTTTTTATCCCAGGGGAAAACTTTATGAATACACTTCAGCCTGGAGGAGGCTAGAGAGTTAAGTCGGACTCCTTCTACCGACTAAAACCCCTTTGGGTGTTTCTATGCTTCACTTTTATCGGGGTCACGGGGACGCTTGGCTCAAATCCGCAATTCCGAGAGCGCAGCCTTTATGAGCCCTTCTTCATCTTCATCAGGCTTTAGGTTCTACACGATGTACCTACATTATCTTTCACTTTCAAAATTGAATAAATTGTATATTATACTATCATATAAAATAAAAAATACGGCTTGAAAAGATAAGCTTTTTCCGCCCGGTATTGAAATCCACTTTCCTCAATAATTTTAGGAGTAAATATTCCAAATAAATTTTATCGCGTTGAAAAAACAAAAGACCAAATTGCTTTAATTATCTATATTTATTTCATTGATTTTATAAGACTATACAAAATAATATTCTAAATCTCTAAAGAAGAAAATAATCAACAGCAATACAACATTTTTATAACATCAAATTGTACTTAAGTTCGTGACATTTATGTATAAATAATTATTTTTATATACAATAGTGATATTTCTTATAAAGCTCTTCAAATAATTGCATTCTTCTTGGATACGGTTCTGCTTTCATGGAAAGTTCTTCGTCTATATGCAGGTAAGACATTCGTGCATCAGTCACTGGTTGCCATTTACAGGCTATTAAGTTATCGATTTTCGGCGTCGGGTCGCTAAAAATAAAATAGTATAAAGTTCAAGTAGTTTTTTAAGCTAAAAATAAAATGAGCTGTTAATCATCAATAAAAAAACAATTTCGTATACTACTTATTATTACCTTTTTGGTTTAAAAATATTCGAGGAAACGCAACCAAAATGTATGCATTTTAAATGTCAATTCGACCTCTTTTTGCTATAGTTGCAACCTTGCTTTGCAAATAACTAATGATGATGGTTAAGTTCAAAATTGAAATTAAGTTGCAGTCAAGTAACGGTGATGGTCAATAATATAACCGATGCATATGTATATAAACTCCTTTGCAAAAAAAACGGGCAACTACAATCATTGGCTTTTCTATGGATAATATTAATATGTTTAGTATGTTATTTCCTTGTAGATGACTAGAAATTTCTTTTTTAGAATTTTAATCCTAGAATCGGTGTTTTAGTCAATGTAAACAGAAATCCGTGTGAAAATGGATATTTTTATGGGTGTAGTAAAATTAAGTCTACGAGTATGTGGTTCTATATGGTACTTTAATCCTCCTTCCATACGTGCTCAATGGGGTTAATGTCGGGGTTCTGCGCTGGCCAGTCGAAACAACGAATACCAACCTCTTGTATATAAGCATCTACGTCGCCAGAACGGTAGAATTATCATCCATATAAATGGCTAAATCTTCATCAATTACAGTTAGTGCGGGTTGTGCATGTTGATAAATGATTTCCTTTATGTACGTTTGCGCATTTAGTGAGCCATTTTCAATGAATACTATCTCGGTACGAAAGCTGGAAGTTACGTCCGCCCACAGCATAAGAGATCCTCTACCATAAGGGCTAATTTCTTCAGAACACGTCAGCATAGCTTTCGTCCTCGCCCCTCTTCGTTACACTCACTGACGTCGGTCCACACTATGCAGACAAATTCGAGCTTCATGCGAGAAGAGTACGCTATTCCAGTTACCTAGTGTCCAAGATAGACAATTTCTAGCATACCTCAATCAAGCAATCTGGTGCTCACTGAGTAACTTGGGGGCCCATGCTGGTTTTCGACTGCATATATCACCCGCTAAAAGCCTCCTCCTCTCAGTCCTAACTAACTAACCTAATTTGTGCTCCTCTTACCTCTTCAAGGTTTGTTTTTTGGTCTATGTAACTGCATTTACGGTTCCTCAGCGCCTGAATCTCTAAAAAGCGGTAGTCTCGTGATTGTGTGCAACGTTTTCTCCCAGAACCTTGCCTTTCTTGAACGAAACCTATCTCTTGGTATCGAGTCCAGGTTCTTTGGACGGTTGAACCACTCACGTTTAACTGCTGTGAGAGTGAGACGTAACAGGCTACACCCCTCTTCCAGCAGCGCTATAATTTTTCCAGCTCTTATTGCTTTTTCTACCATTGCAATAGACACAAATATATTTGTTGTCAGTCACAATTAGGCAGGATGATGCGACAAATATAAATTATTCTAATAAAAATAACAATATTATTTTCAAAAAAACAAAAGCGTCGATTTTTTCTTAAGAATTAACTTTTTTCATACCCAGACTCTTTTTTAAGTGCCAATAACATAGTTTGGCTATTAAAACCTCTTTAAAACTAAATTGTTACCAATAATCTAGAAAAAACCGACGGTTCTTTTACAAAGGAGTGTATAAACTGATAAATATTTTTTATTTTGATATAGTTACTCACCTATATTTAGCGAAATTCGTCCACATTATTGACATCCTATCCCGAACCGTTTTATCTCTATCGGAGGCATCATCGTCCTTCAATAAGTCGCACTTTATCAAGTAACCACCTTCATCACCATGACACGCGCCTTCCCTTTCAATGTTCATTTTCTTTTTCAAATAATTAAATTTACCATCGTACGCGAACTCGTAGAAATAAACGGGCGAATTTTTTTTCGATATCAATGATGTAGCAACGTAAACTCCACCTAGAAAATCTACATCAGTGAAAAAATCAACTGCAAATGCATCGGGGTCTGCATGTGTTTTGTCATCTTCCAAATATGCAATTTTTAATTTTTTTTCAACATCTTCCGCATCTGTATCTTTCACATCAAACGGTAATTCAGCTAATAAATCCTTATTTTGTACTATTTTATTGAACTTAGAAGGGCCAAGAGGCAACATTAAAAGACCTTCCCTTGTACAATATCCAGACATAAAGGGCACTTTTGTGAATTCACCATTTGATAACATTTCATAAGTAGATTTGTTAATAAAAGGTTCCCAGTCACCAGGTTTCTCTACTGTTGGTACAAAACCAAAATGAATGCCACCCTGCCATTTATCAGCGCCCACTGCTAGCATAGAAGTTTCTATTAATTCCTTTGTAGTCATTTCTTTCAAATATTTAATGAGCTCAATTTCATTTTTAATTACTTTCTTTTTTAAAGCAGGTATTGTTAATGCTAGTTCTTTAACTTTGCTGTTCTGAGCCCAAGGCAAAAGAGACGATCCTGATTGTGCAATAGCTTTATGGAACAATCCTTTAGCTAATGGAGATAATATTTGATATTCTACTGAAGCACCACCAGCACTTATCCCAAATATTGTAATATTTTTAGGATCACCTCCAAACTGACCAATATTTCTTTTGACCCATTTAAGTGCCATTACTTGATCTTTTAATCCCATATTGCCAGGAGCTTCCTTACAATCCAATGATAAGAATCCCAAAATACCAAGTCTGTAATTCAAACTAACTACAACAATTTCTTTTTCAATCAGAAAGTCAGGGCCATGTACTGAATCGTCAGTTCCATTTCCAAAAAGAAAGCCACCTCCATGAAAAAATATCATTACAGGTATTTGTGATCCATTATCAAGTTGTGGTGTATACACATTTAAGTATAAGCAATCTTCATCACCAACCACATTATTAGTTACCTTATCATATTGGGCACATATGTTGCAGTCCTTTGTAGCATCTCTAATACCTTCCCATAGCTCAGGTGGCTCAGGTGCCTGTAAATAATATTTTATATATGAAGAAGATCAGCATCATGGAAGAAAATTTAAAGATTGATTAAAAGAAAGGGCAAGGGTAGACACATATAGAGAATTGCAGGAACTAACATGGAATCAAAGAAAATGAAAACATATAAATCTCCAAATCAATGAGTGCTTCGTAAATTCTAGTAATTTATATTTGAATATAATGAGTAATAATAATAATTCTTTATTGTATCCCAAGTCAGAAAATACACATTTACAACATACAGTTTTAAATTTTAAGACATAAGAATAGTTATGATCCAATAATGTTTTGTTCGTTTCTAAGTACATTCATAGTAACTTTAAAGTGGTAAAAATTAATTTTAGCAATATTATTAGTCTTTCAAGCAACCTACTACCATGCAATCAGCAGTCAGTCAACTTGAAAGTGATTGTGATATATTTAAATAAAATCTATGAGGAGATCTTAATTGACTTTCTTTTACCAAAGTAAGTGATTATTGAAATATGTAAAAACATAAACATTAGTTGTCTTTGTTTAAACTTACCGCAAATCTCAAGTCTCCAATTGGTGGCTTTGCATATGGAATTCCTTTAAATTTATAAAACTGATTTCCATTTAAGGTCCTACAAACTTTACCAACTAATTTTCCTTCTGAAACTTCCAATACTGGGCCAGACATTTTTACCACCTATCTAAAATATATTAGATTCAAGAAGTAGTAACATTTACACTTAAACACCATGAATTTACAATATATGACTTAAAATTTAGAAGGTTAACAATTTCCTTTCTAATAATGATATACAAATTATTGTATTATGAACCCTGCTACTATAAAAGTAAAGGATAAATTAAATCCGTTTTATTCTTTTATGTCTCTTAGCTGTCAAAGTCATCTGTTTTTGTTGTAAACGTCAATTGTCATTTCGATACTGATTAGTGATATGTTTTTAAAGAAACATTCGGTAATTGACTATTTCAAAGACTCACAAAATGTTTATAGATAAATGGTATAATATTTTAAAAACAAACGTAACATATTCTTATTTCTTTTAAATCAGAATTTGAAATTGGGTTAGAGATGCTAGCGCCTAAATAAGCTTTGTTTTACGTTAATATGTCAATATCTACTTTAACCCAGAAAAATGAAATGTATAAAACATATTTTATGTAATTAACTGTCGAGTGTAAGTGTATTACGTAAAAGAATATATTCTTGAGTATTTAATTCTTATATTGATTTCTAAGGCTATCTGAAAGTAAAATTAGACTTCGTTTAATATTGATCCGCAGGCATGTATAAAAGTAGTGGTAATATTTTTAAATAATTAATTCTCAAGCAGTGACCGTAAAATATTATTTTTATATCGAATCAAATAATATTTTAAGTACCTTTAATATTTGTCTTGTCGTCATAAAGTCATAATTAGCTTTTACTTAGAATTATAATTTAACGATTCATTTATAAAAAAAATTAAAATAGTCTTTACTTAGCAAACGATCTTACATCGTTTCATAACTAATAAAAATAGAGAGTTGGAGAAAAGTGCAATATTGTATTCACGCCTTACTATAGGTATCACATTCCACGATACGATAAATATAAACAAATTGCCCAGAAAATTATTTTACATAAGGAAGCTTAAATATTTTTATTGTCTAGTCTGAAGAGTAGATAACGATTTTTATGAGCAGATAGTGATTAATTCGTAATTATTTTTTTTATTATTGAAGCAAATAAGTTATTCTAGTTGTGTTTTAGGGGAAGCAAAAGCACCCATAAGTTAATATTAACACTGACATAGGTGCGTTCATAATATATGTCACGAAAATTGTGATTTTTAAAAGAAAAAAGTTTAAAGAGAAAAGATTTTTAGGCGCGAATTTATAATAGTCACGAAGTACCTTTCTATTATCATAAAAAGTACCTTTTTTATTAACCTTGTTAGTGTCAATTATATTGAATAATTTTGATATTTTTTTCTTATTTTTCTTAATGTATCTGTAATAATACCATCTTTATAATATCATATAATAATAAATCATGTTTTGTGAAATTGTTATAATAAACTTAATAATATAAAAAACATGTACTTTAGCATGTTATTAATTCTTTATGTTTGAATAGTACATACAAGAATACATTTATCGTATATATTTTTTACACTGTTTCTCCATATGAACTTCTAATCTCGCAACCCACGTTGTAATCTAAATTAATATTGCTAAATTTAAATTTAGGAATATTAATTTAGATTACAACGTGGGTAATAAAATAAATCTTTTTAAAATTAAAAGTAATAAAATTTATCTTCTTAGAAATCCATTAAAATTATTTACGAAAATATGTAAAATAAAAGAAAAACATAATATATTCCTAATTCTTTTCTATTGTTTCGGCGGAACAATTAGATCGTGTCACGGTTCATGATGGTTCCAAAAAACTGATTCAAATCCCAGTTCACTGAGATAGCCGGATGCGCACCTGTGCGCTTCACTGCCGCCCGTGAGAACCGACCACGATCTTTGTCAGATCGCAACCACACTTACATACTATATCCCTCAACACTATTCACTCCAATTCCAACCATACAGCATTACAATAAGGTTTACTAATTTTTTTGAGTTATTCTTCTCTTTTATGATTTATATGGCTTTACAAAGTGTTTGCCTGTTTGTTATGTTATTTTGTACGCTTTTGAACATCCGTCTAAACTATTATGGCAACTTTTTATTTTAAATGTTTGCAAAGTTTTATGTACATTGTGGGATAATCCTATCGAATAAAATATACATCTTTATATTATTTACATTATAAATAATTTGGGTGCCAGCATATTTGATGATATATTCTTATGAAATGACTATTTGGTATTAGTTATCTTCATATCATTTTACCAGCTACCTCCAGCGGTGTTATATATATATATATATATATATATATATATATATATATATATATATATATATATATATATATATATATATATATATATATATATATATATATATATACTGCATACAGTTGTTTGTCTATAACATCAATATCACACAATTAAGATTTCCAATTTCTTTTTCTATTGAGCCTCTTTGTGCCTTGCATCTTGCAATTGGAAAAATTCATACTTAGTTTTGAGCGTAATGTGACCGAGGGCTTGAATTTTGTGCACATTGAGATACTTAATAGTTTTCACGTCTTTTACAAGTCTCTGCAGTGGTGTTGTATTACGTACTACCTGTGCCCTTGTGTTTTGAATATTTTTCTGTATACTCGCATCTGGAAATCTTACAAAGTTCTGCAAGTCGTACCTATAAAGTCTTGAGTCCGCAGAAATGAGCAAAAAATACCTAAAACGTCATAAACGACTACGGAAAAATTAATAATTTACGATACACAAATTTTATTTGCATTCCCTTACAATTTGTTTTATACAAAAATAGTATATTAATATGGTCACCCTAAGTTAACACGTGAACGGTTTGCAAAATTCAGTCCGCATATCCGTGTGAACCTGATCAGTCCAATCTTTTTACGTTTTTCCCCGTCCTTACTGGGAATCTTTTTAGAAAAGTAAGCTCGCAATTGTCCTAAATAATGGGCACTTATACAGAGAATTTTAGTCCTCCATTGATAATGGTGTGTGAACAATAGGGAATAATTTAGAGATTAAAAGTTGTTTATATAGTAACGTCTAGTATATAAAAATAGACGAGTAACGATTAGAAAACGTTACTAGTCTATTTTTCTAATGTTGGAATAGTCATTTCAGCACGAATAGGCCGGTTCGACCTAGGAGTACCTAACTCTCAAAGAATATTGCCGTTTAATGCTAGAATTTTACTGTGTTACCGCGTTTCGTACTGTAATGATATATACACGTATTTGGAGGCCCATTTCCTTTCTCCTTCCTTTATTCTTACTTATCCCGCCATTACTTCTTTTTCCCCCTTCCATTATTTTAATCTTTGCCTTGAGATAGGCAACGTATAATCAGTGTCATTAATACTGCGAATGTCGTTGGCGTGCTTGTTTGGCTGTCTATTAAAAAAAATTATAAAAAGAAAATAAATACGTATTGCAGATGTTAATAGGTGGGAGTAATTGCCTGCCTTCAGGTGAACCACATGCACTTTCCTTATTGCTTCCATTAAAAAAATCACTAAGACAATCGTTTTAAAAAATTCTTTGGGCATAGACACTAAACAAATGATCAGCAACCATAACAACGCTCAGCGCCACGCTAATAAGTATTAAAGACGTTTAAAAATCATGATTGCACTATATTGTTATGAAGATGATCATGGTCAGCATAGTTATAGTGATTAAGTGTCAATTACGTATTCTGGAGCTGTCAAATTCAACCCGCTGTGAACAATGGCGGTGGATTGCGGCGTTCTTTCATGTGAATTTATCTACAGTGGACGACCATACTGTTCACATTACGTACATACATATGGAAAAAGCTTGTTTTGTATTTTTTTTAATACATATAAATAAATATATTTTGTTAATCGATTACCAAAGACTAAGCAAACTATCATTATATCGCGCATTCATAGATTATCACGTATTTGTAATCGAGTAGAATTCAAAATATTTATTTATTTTATCTTAACAACTCGTTATACTTTGCTACTGCTTGGTACGACCCTCCGTATTTCTGGAAGAATGGGCATTAGTCTCGTCCAAAGCGGATTAGTCTGTCTACGCTATACACCATGCATATATTTATCTTGATGCGGGAATTGAACCCGTAACCATTGTTTCAATAACAGTAGCTTGGCCACTGAGCCAATTAGGTCGTCAGTTTTTTAATATTTAATTATACTCTGTCCTAAAGACAGTGTGGTTTGCCTAAAGAATACATATATTGTTTCTAATTCTGAGATGTCTGATAGGCAGATTATTTATATATAGTAACTAAAAATAGTAGTAGCAAAGCGTTTGCTTCCTAGGTAAAAGTTTGTGAATTCAATTCCTGCATTAGGATAAATACTAGTATGGCCTAGAAGTATTTAGTACTGGTTCTGGAGGTTTTTTCTTGGTATTTGTATGTTTATAGTGGCACCCATGAAAATAAAATTTCACTTTAAATTTGACAATGCTAGTTAGGAGCTATAAGTGTAAATAGCCTTTTTAGTTCCGAAATATTTTTATTTTCGTCCGTAACGACATACGTGTTGCAATTTATTCCTGTTAAAAGAATTATAATTAAATATATTTATCAAAATAATTTATAAATTATTTTGATAAACAGTAAATTGTAAATTAATCGAGCTTGAATTTGGCACAAATACCCAAAAAGAAGTTATCAAAGGTAAGAAGATATTTACGGTGTTTGTTACACTTGAAAAACAAACTTATATAAAAAGAATTTATAACGTTAATACAAAGTGCAAATGTGTATGTGGTATGAGTAATGCGTGTGTGCGTGTCCGAATGCTGTGCAGGTGTGTCCGAGACTTGCCGGCGCCAAAGCGCATTCCTTTGGTGATCACGGCGCCCACATTGTACTCTGCGTACTTGATGCGGACACAATACAACACAATACAATGTTGAACTATAAATAGAAATACCCAATATATATAATATATTATTTAAGGTTGCACAATGTTTTCCTAGTCAGGTCGATACAGGAACACATCTTAAATTTTCAGAAATCTATCTTATACCTGGAGAAGAAAACACCATATCCCTTTGTAAGCTAACTGTGTGCGTAGAACAGTGGAGGAGGATAGAGAAAAGAGTGGGGAATGGTAAAATAAATAAAAAAAAACATGAATATTTACAATGAGTTGCAGTCGAATTTCGAATACTGGACGACCACATATTTCTATAAATCTCAAAAGAAAAAATGAATAATTTAACATCCATGTCAAGTGTGTCACCAGCGCACACTAAATATATCTATTATAACACCGTGTTCGTCCAACGGTCGTAAGGAAGAAATCGCTATTGGCGATAATCTGTTCTTTGTATATAAATATTATATAATCAGTTATTGTATAACTTTGTATATGATGTACAATAAAGAATATATCTATCTTCATCATACTCGGTGACAAGTAAATCCTTAAAACTAATGGTCATCATTAATAATAACGCCATCTGTTGTAATAAATTCATACCCTGTATTATGATTATACGAAACATGTATTTTTACTTTTCTACAGCGTCATCTCTTATCCAATAGCTGCAATTTTTTTATTTTTAACTTAATCATAGACAATACTTGGTAACTATTAGTATTAATTAGATTGCAATAAGATCAAGAATAAATTAATACATTTCTTGTTATTTTAATCTCAAAAAATCAATAATTGTATTATCAACAAAACATGTAATATATTATATTCAAACTGATACATGTAAACTTATAAGGCAACACATCAATTGAATTTTGTTTCAACATATAAAAAACTTTGCCTATTCTAAGGAGAAAGAAACAATTAAAATAATTTAATTTTAATGAAATTTAAAATAAAACCATAGTGAAATAAGCTTTATTGTGATATTATATTTATTATCATATTATTCATAGATATTATATTGTTTATTTATGTACATGGTGTATACGTTTTTAAATTTATCCTTATTTTCAATGAACTATATTCAATCCGAATAGGTCATTTACTACTTGCACAGAAATTTAATGTAAAACATAGAAAATAATTAATAAAACCACCAATCGTCGTTGAAAAATATCAATAAATTTATGTACAAAAATCTCTTAAATAAAAAAATGTCACTTTTAGTTTTATCCTCAAAGACTAATTAAAATGTTATACGATGCAATAAATATTATGTTAAAATAAAAAAAACGAACTCCTACTGAGTTATTGTATCTACTATAAATCCCAGGAATTAAGGTATGTAGGCATTAAAGGGCTAATTTTTATAAATTATAGGGTATTACTTGAAATTGAATGTGAAAACACTGCCATTTTCTCGTAAATTCGTTTGCTCTTTTGCCGGTGCGGCATTAGAATTCCGAATATTCTAGACACGAACTATATTTGAAGGCTCTATTTGCTTTTTAATAAAATAATTAATTTTAGATTTGAGTAAAAAAACTTTCTAAAAAGAATGGCTAATGCAGTAAAACGATTGATTCCATTGCTGGATCGTGTGTTAATCAAGAGAGCTGAAGCTGTTACTACAACGGCAGGAGGTATCGTTATTCCAGAAAAGGCACAATCCAAAGTTTTACATGGTGAAGTTGTTGCAGTTGGACCTGGTGCAAGAAAAGAAAATGGAGATTTTATTCCGGTTCAAGTGAAAATTGGAGACAAGGTTCTCTTACCAGAATACGGCGGTACCAAAGTTTCCCTTGATAATGATGACAAAGAGTATCATCTCTTCCGGGAATCGGACATTTTAGCAAAGATTGATAATTAAATTTAACGCTAGTTATAGTTGAGGGATTTCGAATTGGATTAGGCTTTAGATTTTAGCTATGTATGAAAATGTGATTGTGTAATGTTCATTTCTGTGGAACGTAATGTTAATTCCTTTGCATTTATTATAAGATTGTTGTAAAATATTGTTTTTATTTTTCCTATTCAACCCAGTTTAACTTTTCATTAAAATAAAAAAATATGCATGTGGACATAACCTTAAAATTTCAGGATTACATCTAAATTACATCATTCAGATATTTAACTTGAGGAGCCAAATTTATTACATCATCAAAATGATCCTCTAATTATTTTCTGTCACCTGAAATATTTTATTGCTATTGTTTTTTTGATATAAGCTACACTGGTTTCTTTACACATTATTAACTATTATTGACAATCTGGCCAATTGTACGCATTAGAATGGCAAAATCTTATTTGTGTGCAACTTTATTGTGTTCTAAAAATTAAAACTAAATACCTATTTATAAGAAAGTATGAATTTTCAATGTGAATACTTTTTTGTGAAATTGATGGCATTGACCCAGCTTATCTTGATTAATTACATGAATAATGTTAACAATATATTCCTCAAGCGATTTCTTTGCTGAGTTGAAAGTTAACTTTTATCTTAATTTTATTTATTCTCCAACCATAATAAATGGAAATAAATCAGTAGAATGTTTCATCAAAAATAACAAGCTTTATTTAGCAGTTGATCCATTAGACAATAAAATTAAATTTGATACTTAGTTAAAATGAATTTGTTTCAAGTAATATAATTGTTATTTGTTAATGACAATTTTAGAAAAAGTAATAACTTCATTTATTAATGGTTTGATTTACAGTAGGAGTTTCAATATTTAAAAAAAATATATCACCAACGGAGTGATGTAAACCATTTTTAAATTTAATAGATTTTTAAAATTTATTTCATGTCAACAATTTGAATGACAGTTTACTAGTAAGAAGTAGCTTTGGATGCAATGTACAGACAATATGAACTTGTCAAATCTTGGCCCAAATTAATATAGTCCTCATCAGCCTGTGGCAGTTCCCTCTTGCAAGATACAGTCTTTTTCAAAATGTGCTTCTTCACATTTAACTACATATCTGGTTGCTACCAATAGTTCTGGTTGATACCGTTTTTCCCAGTCTAATTATAAGAAATTCTTGGTTACTAAAATTGTTTTTGCATAAGTTTCATATTTTTGGATAGAAATATAAATAACTATATCTGGCCAAAGTGAAAATTAGTTATGGACTCTTTATATAGGGTAAAAAGTACAATTTAAAAAATGCAGAATTTTGAACATTTTTTATACAGCTCATATATATGCCATTAAGTTCACCCCGGTGGATTGGAAGGTACAAAATAATACCTGTAAGCCATATATTCATCCTAATGTGGGAATAGAACACAAGGCCATTGGCTCCAAAAGCAGTTGCTAATGAGCCATAGGTCGGAAATAAATAAAACAATAGACACTTTAAAATATACATAAATATTCTTCTAGTTGTACACAAAAACAACTACATAAGATAATGTATGCATATTCGGCAAGTAATTAGTTACTTTTGTATTGTGATAATTTCTTATATTCCATTGAATTTGCGAGCCCTCAAAATTGTAATACGACATTAAACAATTCACATTATATATACACAAAGTTAAAGCCGCAGGCTGCTGATGATGATGATGATGATACACAAAGTTCTATGGAATTTTGAGAAATGTAGCAATTTCAATGAATAAGTATCGGATTGGATTTTTATCATCATTCTATCATAATGAGAAATTGATTTATGTATTTTCTGATACAAGTTTTAAGATATTAATATAGATTAATATTTATTTCTTTTCATAACAATACCTATTTGATGCAGCATACATAAACTTAATTAAGTTTCTCCATATATTGTCTTACTGTGTTATGATGAGGTGTGGGTGTATGGTGGTGCATGTGCAAAAATTGCACACACACACCACATTAATACTGACTAATTAACATTGATTGATAATAATAATTGATAAACATTTTTAACATGAAGAACTTGTTATATGGTTTAAAATTCAGAATCAATCATATTAGTCTAAGGTGATAAGTGTATGAGTATTTTTAGCTTTAGTAGTGTAAGTGAAACTAGAATGAAGCGAGTTTAATATTTAAATCAATGAATTCTTTTTATTTTTGATAACTATACTTTTTCTTTTAATTCCACAATAGCCTTTTATTAAATATTAAGGTACAAACTTATGGCCTAGTTAATTATCAGAAGTGCAATTATTGTAAAGATATGGCTGTACGTCTGACTGCAGCAGACAATGCTGGATTTGGATCTGGTGGCTCTGTTAACAACTGAACTGTAGTCCAACATCCATCTTCACTTGATTTTCTTAGGGCTTCCATGGTTGCTTGAACTCTCTGACCATCTTCAAATGTAGCAGCAGCTCTCACAGGCTCCTTAATCCAGTCCATTTGTTCTTTTACAGGTAAGAATGCCTCTTTAAGTGCACTGATCATTTTACATAATCCCTTAATGTATGGTTTCGGTATAATACTTGAAGCACAACTTAAATCTTCAATATCCACATAGATCAATTCTTCTTTATCATGAGGCCTTTTACTTTCTTCTTCTAAAATACTCTTAGAGTTGGTTTTATGTAATTTACCATGTAAATCTCCACCTCTTACCACCAAATATCCTATTTTACTACAAACATATATTTCCTGGTTGAAACAAGGCCCTGGTAAATGGTTGTTTAATGTAGCTGTAACTAATAAACCTTTATCCATTTGCAATTGAAATGTACAGAAATCTGGTGCGGTAATTTTTCTGATACCGTTTACTTTAGGAGTTTCTTCCACAAATGTCCTTAACACTCCATGCACTTTCACAACTTTTTGTCCAGTTAAAAAAGTAACTAAATCTATCACATGACTGCCAACTAGAGTAAGAGTTCCTCCCCCCATTGTATCATCACATAACCAGTTATAAGTTTCTCCAAGTAAAGACCCCATCTGGACCCGAACATCAATTAATGTCAGTTCATCAGGATTACCTAAATAGCCTTCAGAGATTGATTTTTTCATATGACTGAATGCTGGCAAGAATCTCAAAGAATGATTAACTATAGAAATTAGTGTGGGATAATACTGTGCAGCTCGAACCATCTTTAATGCTTCTGCTTGGCAGAGTCCTGCAGGTTTGTCACAAACTACATGTTTGCCAATTCCAAGCGCTTTTACTGATATTTGTGCATGTAGGTTCGGTGCGCACACGATAAAAACTAGATTGACGTTTTTCTTAAGAAGTACATCATCTATTTTGTTCGTAAAGAATGGTATCTTTAGCTCCTTGGCTGTGGCTTCAGCTTCGTGCAACGTCACGCCCCATATAGCTTCTACTGCAAATCCTTTTTCCCTTAAAAATGGAACCAAAACTTTCGCCACCGACCCTGTTCCGAAAACTCCTATACCTGGTAGCATAGCGGAATGTAGTTACTGCTCATTTATAACGTAAACAAAATAGTGGGATTTAGAATACACTTTAGAGTTATGAAATGGTACCATTGATATAGAGAATGTAAATTAGCTGGTTTAAAAATCGCAAAAGCGCTTGTTATCATCAATCATAACAATATAAAGAGATTTTAAACTATGTAAATTGTCAAATAAAACAGAGTTGTAGATATCGATTTGTCCAAAGTTTAAAATCTTGATTGCCAGAATCAACACTCAGAATATCGATGTAATTCTTTGCAATACCGAGTGTATGCGAGCAACCTTATCAATTATTCACTTTTCACCAAGATGAATTAAGTTTGGACAAAATTTAATTTGTAAATTATAAAACTATATATTAAATGATATTTGTTACTATATTTTCTCGGTTATATTAGGTACTCTTTTTTATAACACGTGCATATGTGTAGGTTTCTTTTTATTGTAGTATTATGAAATGTAATAATACATATAAGGCTATTAAATTTTCTGATTACAAATACCACTTAAAACTAAAATTTGTATTAAACACATATTTTCGAGTCTCTTGATAGTTATAATAACGTAAATATATTTCCAATATGTAACATAAATGATACAAATCACGAATCAAATAAATTTCATTTAATTATATTAAAGAATCAGAGGCTTGATTTGGAACGAATATTTCGAATAAAAATAAAAATAGAATAAACAATTTCTATTTACTCACATTTATTTTTTTCATCTTTTATTACTGTTATTAATAATATGTTGATGTTTTTGATGTTATCAAAAATATAAAACGTTAATAATTATTGTATACGAAAAGACATACATCTTTTCTGTTCTTTGATGGCAATTAGTAATAACTGTTATACGAGTGTCAAGTAAAATACAATAATATTATAGTATCGTTTCCCGCCAAGTTATATCAGTGTCGTTTGGTTAATTGAAAATGATTTCAAAACACACGTCAGGATAACGTTCCCTTGGTCTTCGTAACACTCGCCGACGTCGATCCTCATCATGCAGACAAATTCGAGCCTCATCGGTAGTACTAGGTAATTAGACTACGTTACTCCAGTTACCTAGGGTTCAAGATGGGCAATTTCCTTTCCTCAATCTAGCAATTCGGTGCTCACTGAATAACGTAGGGGCCCGTGCTGGTCCTCGACTGCGTATATCAGCCGCAAAAAATCAAAAGGCTAACTTATGCTCCTCGTACAACGAGGTCTATGTAACTGCATTTGCGGTTCCTATTACCCGAGTCACTAAAAAGTGGTCGTCTCCTAATTGTGTGCAACGTTTTCTCCTAAAACCTTGCCTTCTCCTAACGGAACCTATCTCTTGGTATCGAGTTCAGGTTATTTGGACGATTGAACGACTCACGTTTAACTGATGTAAATCGTAACATTGGTTATACCCCTCTTCCAGCAGCTCTTCAATTTTACTTGCTCTTATTGCTTTTCCTGCCATTACAACAGACACAAAGATATATGTTGTCAGTCACAATAAGGCAGGATGATGTGATAAACATCAATTATTCTACTAAAAATAAAAAGAAGTTAGTTTTAATTGCCTGATAGCCTAACAACAAACCCGCGGAAAGTAAGTGAAAAGTCACCAACTAAAAAAGGGATTATTTTTTTAAAAAACCAAAGCTTAGATTTTGGAATTAACTTTTTTCATATACAGACTCTTTATTAAGTGCCAGTAATATGGTTTGCTATTAAAACCTCTTTAGAACTAAATTATTACCAATAATGTAAAAAAATCAGGATCGCCCGTTTTTTGCAAAAGGGTGTATAAGAGCACCGGATGGCATACAAAATGTATTCAAACCGGAGCTATTTTTATGTGGGGCTGTGTTATATCGCCCGGTGTCATAACACAGGCGCAGGTTCATCGAAAGTACTGCGGCTGACGCTCCTTAACACCGCTGCGCCCGTGTGCAACGCACATCCTGTACCATAGGTAGAGCCGCCTCTGGGAAAACCTAAAAGAACAACTGAAAAAACGGTAAATTCAATTTGTATTTCCAATTACTGGTAATAGATGACGTTCGCGACGGCTTAAGCTTGCATGAAAAAGTGCATGCAATTTTTGGTAGAACTGCCGTTTTATCAAAACATATCGTGAAAAGTTGAAAGTATATTTCAAGATACTTGATATTATTTTACCATGCCATGAAAGGAGAAAGTATCTTGAAATGTACTAGTTACCACAATGTACTTATACAATGTACTATAATGTACTTGTCACATTATTTCTTGATAAATATGACGGATATTGTACCAAGACCTTTTATGGATTTTTACAGTCAATTAAAAAAATCACGATACACGCATTTACTACATATCCCCCTTAATCGAAGTATTATATATTGTATAATAAAATAATATAATACGCCACCACAATTAAACAATATCACTGTCAATACCATAAGATTATGAAAATGAAATAAGAACAATTTCATTGACGTAAGTTGGTGGGAAAAGTCAATGCACATTTTTTTTTTCATGGCAAACGAGCAAGCTAGGCGCCGAATGGAAAGCAATCAACGCCGCCCATATAAATCTGTCATAGACCATAGCCATTGCAAATACTTTGCCAGCCTTTAAGATATGAGTAGATTTGTTCCAATTTTGTATCGGTTCGGAAATATCACTGAAGGTAGCTGGCGAAAGAAAACGAAAGGAGAATGACCATTTAGTTTTCTAACCCCCCATCAAATCACATCTGCAATATATATATAGCCTGCAACATTATAGCCTATATATATAGCCTATAATGTTGCAGATGTATATGAAAGGCAATGCTCGCTTACCTTTAACATTACCCATTTGCACATTTGTCTTACACTTTCATAAAAAAAATTACATATACCCATGTAATCTTTTTTTTTCTCTTTCTAGAGTTATCCTAATCGCTGGCTATGCTAAGTAGTGTAGTGATACTTTACTTTTCTTTTACATTCCTAATTTTAAAATGAAAAAGAAATAAATTGTGATATAAAACAAAATGCATTTCTTTGCAACAAATTGCCTTTCTTAGCACAATTAAATAACTTTTATTAAGTGATGATAAAGTGTGAGATATAATATAAATGTACATATGATTTGAAAACAAGAAGAATAAATTAATATTGTTTTGAAGAATTTTATTTGAAAGTAAAAACCCCCTAAAGATCCTGTGTCGCTGTAAGCAGAACGGCGGGCACGCCATAGTAGACAAATTGTAAAGATGTGGTTGAAGAGTACTTATTTAAATAGCTAAAACTATTTAAATCTATAAAGGATCTAAAATAATTCTACTAATAACTGTACATCTAAATTTATACAATTGAAATTACGTATATATTTAATGTGAGATATAGAATTAGTGTAAGTGGAACAAAGAATAATATTTGTTGAGAAAACAGCGGGCACCGCGCCGTAAGTCACACTGGCGCTTAAAATGAAGCACTTCGCCGGGGCGGTTAAACTCAGTGCTTTGATATTCGCCACCTGGTCACAGTAGGGCTGTTTAAAGCTTGAAAATTAGTTTTGTTTAAATACATCATTACATTAATTAATTGTAAATTACCAAACGTTTTTCCTGCTTTTCTCTTCTATGAGACTATAAAATAACATTTGTGTATGAATATCTAATTAGCATTGTAAATAAAAAGAAGACATTATAGGAAGTTTATCATTACCTTCTCCGTTCAGTGGAATTTCGTAACGAATTGAAGATAGAAGCTTTAATGTTAACAAACTGACGTGTGACAAATTAAATATACTTTATTATGTCGAAAAATAACGAACTCGAAATTTTAATTACCACATTAGCTTGACTTTACTTTTTCATTTTCTTTAGGTTAAATTATAAGTTTGTTTTTGTATGGGATAGGAGGTCAAAGAGCAAGCGTGCAACTTGATGGAAAGCAATCAACACCGCCCATAGACAACTGCGACACCGCAGGAGTCACGGAAGTGTCGCCGGCTTTTTAGATATGTGCAGGCTTGTTTTTTGAAGGTGCCTATAATAATAATAATAATTTTCGTTACATTATATGTAAGTAAGTTTGTGGATACTATTTTGGTAGTGGTCAACTTCTATTGCCCTGTTGTCAGAGTATTCACGTCGTATAAAAGTTTCTTTAAAGGTGCGAGCTGTTGCCATGTACGCATGCTAGCGTTCCGAAGCTTCATAAATGCTGTACTTAATTTGTGACCATTTGTCCAGATGACTCATCCAGAATTTGGACAGGGCGTGCTTCATTTTTATTTTTATTCCCAAATAAATAAAGCTACTTAACCAAAGAGCGTTACAATTCTTATATGCTAAATTAAAATTTTAAGTTTTCTACACCGTCTACAAAGAATTCCTACTTTGTATACAATGTGATGTATGCCTGCCTACTAACTAGTGAGGTTTATTTTCCACAGTCGCCAACCCTATTCAAATCCTATTTGCAGCAATCCGTCCAACACCTCTTCGTTGGAAGCTGCCGTAGTTGATCACTTCCACAATTAGGGATGAGCAACGACTTCAAACAAGAGTTTAATTTACGGGAAAAATACTGTTTGATAATTTGAAGTTGTAATTTCACGATTATCGAATCTGATTTCTTCTTCAAAATATCCACTATTATGAACTGATCTGTGTAAATTGATCTGTCTTCAATGAAATGTCAAAATAAGTGCCTTTTTTATTCTTATATACTTATTTCGTAATCAATATTCAGTACATTGTTTTTAAATGTTTTGTCATGGAACTGTTTCCTCTACAGCGTTCATAGAGAATTTTGTAAAGAATGGTTTACGTTTTTAAAACTTGGCTCGACGAAAACAAATCTAAAAATTATAAAGGTCCATGATTTATTGAGAAATGTTGAATAATGACTGAAATGGCTTAGTGGCAAAGTTACCGCTTTTGGATTAAGGTAGGCAAAGTATTAATAAAGGTAGCAGAGCCCTTGGAGTTGCACATTTCCGTGGGGGTCTGTGATTGCTAATTACAAGGCTATCATTTTGCTCATTTATCTACCTCATTCATAATAAAGAGTTTTCACAGAGTAGGCTTAAAACTAAATAAAATGTACTGAAAACTGAATTTACTTTGGATAGTTTACGCCTCAAATACGGATACTGCTACAAAATTCGATTTTTATTATGTGTAATTCATATTCATTCATATTTTATATTACCTGAAGAATTTTTACCTGAAGAATACAACTTTGTATATTTATTTATACTTAACTGCTCCACAATGCATTGCATCGATGCAATATCTAGTTCAATCTGAAGTAATCAAATTTTAACGGATATACTTAGTTGGAACTAGGAATAAATATTTAATGAAAAAAATCCAGTGAAAAGAAGTTACGATATTTAACTAATGGCTAGATGATGGTAGAGATGTTTTAAGATAATTGAAGTAAAAATTTTACAGTAGCGCAAGTATTTTTTTATTTTTGCCCTGAATTCGCTTAGTTAAAGAGAATAAAAATGAATTGATTGAAGATGAATCAACAAGATAATAAGAAAATGTTATTGCATTTCTCGATCTCTTAAACAAAGTTGACTTATCAAAACGCAAACTTTTTTCTAAGAATGACTGAGAAGCAATTAGTCCCGTCAGGGTGAAACAAAAAGATTGACAGGGTTCTCGGGCGGCGGGTCGCGCTTCCGTCGCGACACACAATACTTTATCAACGCTTCTACACGTGCTATGCACGCATGTGAGCGGAGAACACCGATTTTTTACTTTTTAAGGCAATAGCTCCACTTATTGATTCTATTTACCTATGTTTTCTCTCGCAATTAGGTGGAGTTCATTTTATGAGATCCTCAATATAGACTTTGGCTCATGGCAGTGCTTGGGAAGCGCGTCAGTTGATGATAAATAAATAGTATCGTCATCAATATACATCTGCAACACCAAGTGGACTGCAAAGTATTAAAAAAGAAAATTAAAATTTCTATTACAACAAGTTTTAATTTTCTATTTTAAATGGGATAGGAGAACCGCACGATGGAAAGCAATCAACGCCGTCCATAGATAGACATTTGCAATACTATAGCTTTTGTGGACTTGTTTTTTGTTTATTTATTTATTATTGTAAAATATTCATCGTTTAATGCAAACATACAGTCCATTGGACACGAGGCCTACCATCTTCTGGGGAATGGACTTTAATTCTCGGATTCGGAATAAATACCCGTAGGAAACACACTAAATTGTACCGAAGCGATAATTGAATCCTCGAAATATTAGGGAACCAAGTTCTCGCTGTATGTCATTAAATGGCTCCAGCAGTTAGTGTTGGTCGATTTTGACATATCCAAAACGTCATGAAACAAGCTAAGACATGTAGTAAACAAACCGCTCTGACACGTTAGTGGTTTTATTGTGACGTCATATACTTTTTAGTTGTGTGAAAATGTCTGATTTTGTGCCAAATAATCGTCATTTGTGGGAAGTGTTACTTTTCTTATTTCATTTAAAGAAAACGGCAGCTTAAGCGCATCGTGAGCTAAAAAAAGTTTTACGGAAATGCTGGTCTAAATGAAACAATGTGCCGCGAATGGTTCCGTCGCTTTAAAGACGATGATTTCGATGTTGACGACTGTCCGCGCGAAGGAAGGCGAAAAGCTATCGACGACGCTGAACTGGAGAAATTGCTCGTGATGATTGTTGTCCGTTATCCGCCAAGCCAATTTTAAGGGATAGCATGCGTTGGGAAAGATTCAATATCAAGGAACTTGGGTTCCTTATGATTTGAAGCTAAGAGATGTTGAGCATCGTTTTTTGCCTGTGAACAACTGCTCCAGCGGAAAAAAGGAAGGGTTTCGTTCATAACATCATGATGGGTGGTGAAAAATGGATTCATTACAACAATACAAAGAAAATAAAGTCGTGGGGACTGCCCAGTCATGTATCTATGTCGTCGGCTGGGCCAAATATACACACTGCAAAGGTTATGCTGTATATTTGGTGGGACCAGGTCGGTGTTGTTATTATGAGTTGTTGAAACCAAACGAAACCATCACCGGGGAACGGTATCGACTTCAATTGATGTGACTGAGCCAAGTACTGCACGAAAAAGTACAGTACGAGCAAAGGTACGAAAAAGTGATTGTACTGTATGACAACTCTCGGCCTCATGTTGCCAAACCCGTTAAAACCTACATGGAAACGTTCAAATGGGAAGTCCTACCTCACCCGCCATATTCCTCAGATATTGCGCCGTCTAATTATTACTTGTTTCGTTCGATGGCACATGATGCGGCTGATTCACTTATATGAAAATTTCGAAAAATGACTTGATTCGTGGATAGCTTCAAAAGAAGAACACTTTTATTGTATTTGAGCTCTGCCAGAAAGATGGGCAAAAGTTGTAGCTAGCGATGGGCAATACTTTGAATAAGCATTTTTGTAAAAAATAACAGCAAGAACTTAGTTGGGCACCCAATGAGTCATATTTAAAATATTTGATAGACTAAGGATGTGAAACAATAAGCATTTAATGTGAGGGGAAGAGGTAAAAGGAAGAAATGGAAAGAAGAGATCACCATAAGATATGCGGTAACACAAAAATGCTACCACTTAGTGCCGATATACTGTGACGGAATGGTGCTTTTTGGTCTAGCCAACACATTGATACTATAGTTCCACCACTATAAAACTATATTAGTGCGTGGTTGGGATCGAATAGCATTTTATTATATTTTATTTTTCTTGAAGACGAAATACATTGTGGCATGCAAATATTTTCAATTTGTTTTATGTTCTTTCAGTTCATATACGTATGCCTATACATATTACCTTAAGAAAATGTATATATTTTTATCTTTAATGTCATAAATTATAAAAGAACAACTCTGTAACTATGTTTTTATACGGAACGATTTTTACGTGGATCGAACCCGTGACCATTGACTCCGGTAGCGGGCTTAAGCGTTACCTTCGGCACCAAGTAAATATCGTCTACTTAAACTATACCAGTTCCAAATACTTTAATCTCGGTACCAATAATATATGTATTAGTATTTTTTTTAATTATTCCAGGTAAGCTAAAAATGATAGTGCTAGGAAACGGTTTAAATCCATACATACATACATGTAGTCCATACATACATACATGTAGTACATACATATAGTCCAATGAAAGTTACGAACTCATAACATCAGATAGTAAGCCCGAGCGTTATCAACTGAGCTATTTGGTACTACATATTATTTTTTAAATGTAAAACAAAATACATAACCTTATTTATCCTGACCAAAAAGCTCTTCTCATTTGCTGAAAATGAATTCTGAAACCCACCCGGGAGGGGCGTCTCTAAGCACCGCCCTATTACGGCAAACCGCCCGCCTTTGCGCCGGCGCATCTCAAATGTTGAGCGACACGCATACAGTCAAGAGAGCGCGGAAACAATCCCTAGATTTATAGTAGTGGTTAAAAATTTCAGACATGTATAGTGTGATGGGATATTAAAGTGATTCTATTGTGCAATATTGTGATAGAAAATGCCAAGAAAACGCATCAGCCGGTCGCCGCCCCGCGATAAACGGTCTGAAGATGTTGACGATGATGATTTTTTATTTGATGATACTCAGTCTAGTTCAGGTGGGTATATTGATTTACGTGTATATTGATTTTATTTATTTATTTTATAATTTATGTATATACAACAATATGTATAAATGAAATGTTATTAGATATACTTACAAGGGCTTTTGGTTCATTTGTATTTATTTTTTCTTTTACATTAAGTTTCTTGCCATTTGTAACGGGTTATAATTTTACAAGATGGGCAAACATTAAAATAATTGATATATTTAGATATATGCATCGATATGTATGTCTATATAATAATGTCTTCATCACTAATATATAATATATTATATTAATATAATATATTATAGCTTTTACACTTCATATTTTTAGTGTTTTTAAATTAAGACAACGCTACGTACAAGCATCAGAATACACACCATATATCAATTAATATTAATAATTACATTTCATTTTATATGTGTGTATTTAATTTTTGAAGTGTAATATGAATTTTTTTTATTATAACATTATATAATAGGAAATTTTCATATTTATTTTATCATATTATATAAGATCTAAGAGTTTTTAGCCAAATAAATTGCTTAATAAAAAAATAAATAAAAGGAATAGCTTTTACTAAATCTTCCAAAAACCAATAATGCAAAGACAATAAAAGCAATTGAATAATGGTATTATACAATCAAGTGGTATTTTTAATATTCAATTAACAATTTTTTTATGATTTGCAAGACTCAAGGTTTTATTTTGTTATGCTAAGCAGTATTAGTTGTTAGTAAAAATAATTTAGTGTCGTTATTTTACATTGTCATATGTTAAGACTCAATAAGAAAAGATACACTTGAAGATTTCTTGTATTAACCCATCACATTTTTAGAGGAATGATATAAGGCTCCATAAGCGAACATTGCACTACTTTATACCTAGATCATCCCAGTCTCCTCATTTCTAGAGAAACAATCACTAACCCACCACGCTTGTCTAATGCGAATTGGCGGGGTAACCTAGAATAAATATCTGTAGGCCATACATACACCTATGTATATTTACCCCAATGCGGGGATCAAACTCGCGACCATTGACTCAGTAGGCGGCATAAATGGAAATATAAAGCCTGACTGAGGATATGTATGGGCTGTGAAAAAAAAATGCTTTGCGCCAATGGACGAGATCTTAAGCCCTTATTAGTTGGGTTTATGGCTGATTGTTATTAAAAAAAGACGATTTTTAAAATGTATTATTTTGTGTTTTAAGCGAGCTTTAGCTTTAGGCGATCGCCGCCTATAGATATCTACTATATTGCAGAAGTAATACTGGCCTTTCATAAATACCTTTTATAAAATAGGCTTATTTTTCAAAGATTCCAATGTCTTATCGGTTCTGAATCCTGTCGAATGCTGCTGGTTCTACACAGTGTCCTGCGGAGAAAGAAGTTTTGGGAAAACACACGTTACTGGATCGCCACTTATGCAGATGGTGGGGATGAAATGTATATTATAATTTTATTAAGTTTACTTAATTATCTTTAATGTAGGAAGAAGTTCTCAAGAGCCTCAACACAGAAATGCCGCCAACGCCAGAGAGCGAGCGAGGATGCGAGTACTTTCTAAGGCATTCTGCAGGTATTTGTCCTGTAATATAATTCTTAAATTAACTTAATTACTTCATTGCTAACTAAAATACGTCTCCAAATCGCTGATTATGTTATCCGTATTCGGAACCCAAACAAGAAGTAAATTAAGATTTATATTTATCCAAGTTAGGTCGATTTGAAAGTCTCCACGACGTGTAATCAGATTGTTGAGTGTAGAGGAAGAAGTTTTACAGAGATAATGTCATAAAAAGAAAACGTTCATTAGTCAAACCACCGTATCGGGTGCAGGTGAGGCTGATAGTTGGTATGTTTCTTACTGGATTGTAAGTGAAGGAATTTGGAGGTATAATTCCTTTTCCCTCCTTTATATTCTTCTTTGCCTCTCATTATTTACATGAGACGGGCAACGCACCTTATAGTACCCGTAGTATAACAGATCGACTGCGCAATGTTAAAAGCTAGTAAGGGATAAATAGAACGACTTACGACTACATTTTTCTGTAATAAGATTGTGTGTCCTTTTTCAGTTTTTCAATTTCGAAAGCTTTATCGTAAAGCAGTATAATCGCAATTACAAATTGATGCTTCCATGACCCATTAGAATATTTAAAAGAAATAGATGCTAAACTAATTAGGTATATAGCTTAACCAAGCACTTTGAAACAATATTATGAATTATTTTACTTGTTTATTAAAGAATATTTTTCAAATAATTACAATTAATAATATTTAATTTATAACTTTACACCTTATTTTTCATAATAGCAAAATTAACAATATTATTGGTATATAAACAAAATCTATAAAATAATATTATTATATTATTTCTCATACTGATCCTTTGCGGAGATATATCAGGACAACGACGGATTTAGGTATCCAAGCAAAGAAAGTTTCTCACAATCCCGCAGGAAACCGGCGTCTGAGCGCGCGCTTCGTCCGGTGAGCGGATGAGTTGCGGAGCCTCAACCCCCATCCCCTTCCCCCTCCTATAATGACACTTTCCTTAAAGGCCGGCAACGCTTCTGCACTGTCTATGGCACTGCGGACGTTTATGGGCGGCGTTGATTGCTTTCCATCAGGTGACAAGTCTGCTCGTTTGCCTTCCTATCCCATAAAAAAGAACAATCCAATAGTGTATGATATTGCGTGCGTAGCTTTGAGATACTTCCGGCATTGAGGATGTCTATGATTGGCAATGATCACCAGGTAACTGGCTCGTTTGTCTGCTCTGTTCTAAAAAAGTATCGCTGCTTTTTGAAGTTTGAATTTAGTTCACTTACCTAAATTCCACTTGGACAGATGGACGTCCAAAGTTTACCCACAAATCCATTTACAGAGACTACTATGGGTATGTTCTCGTGCGCGATATCATTATATTTGTTTTTATAATCGGCTTTTATGAAATTTGTAAAAGCATGAAAATAAAAACAAATTGCGTACAGTTCGATCCACTATTACAATATCAGATTTATTGGCAACAGTATGCCGATCCGTAATAATGGATCGATTATTAATATTATTACTATAACTTTAATAGGTTAAAAACAACGCTGCCGTGGGTGCCGGCAGACACGAAGCTGTCTAAACTGGACACACTGCGCTTGGCAGCATCCTACATTGCACATCTGCGCGCTTTGCTGCACGAGCCACGCTCTGCTCACACGCCCCCGCATCCTCTAAGTCTTGTAAGAATAAAATATACATATTTTACGCACATTCGTATGACAAAACTAATTATAATTAATAAGGAGACCGTCATGGTGCAGTGGCGAAATGCTCTTGCTCACACTGATGTCGGTTGCTCTAGAGTTGTGATATTTTTTGTATAAGTCTGGATGTTTGGTCTTTTACGCTATCTCATCAACGGAACTGATATCGGGGCTTATTCTCCACAACCTAGAATTTTTCTCTCGTGGCTTTGTGGACGTCTGAGATTTCATATTACAATAGGGCTAGATTTGTGTTCATAATGACACCCAAGATACAGGAAATCCTAGTGTAGGATTATACGCACTAGTTTTGTTTGCGCACTAGGAATAATGAAGATGGTGATGATAACTCTTTTTTATGAGATAGAAAGGAGCAAGCTTGTCGCCTGGTGAAAAGCAATTAACGCTGCTCATGGATATATGCAACACCATCGGCGATGAATGTTACTATCCGGTTTTGAAGCCGTGGTGGATCGAGGGAAGACGCATCACGACAGCAGGAGATGGGCTAGTAATAATCTATGCGAAGTGACATTTAGGTAAGATCAAAACCTGGGTCTGGGTAGTTGTCGGAGACGGAGAATGCGTCGGTTAATTAAACATAAGAGAAAAAAGTGCAATGACACATATGTCTCAATAAGCTTAGCAAACACATTCCTCAATTTTTAAAAAAAATTAAAATACTCAACGCATGTTTAAATTACATGAACACATATTCGATCTGATTTAATCTTCGACTCCGAAAATGAATTGCTCCCTATTGCGTTTTTCCTTATACACTATAATTTCTTATATAACGTTAACTGAAATTTATTTTAATCGTCTAAAGTAATAAAATACAAAAGTAGAAAAGTAGCAAATCATTCAATACGTCGTTAATAAACAAAAACAAATTTAAGGAAACCCCAGCATGCGGCCATAGATAACATAATTGTTTACGATTTATCTCCTGTCACACTTGTCATCCCTTAATTCGAGCGCGAGGTTTTACTGTGGCGGGAGCATTTGCCAAACGCCACCGCAACGAAATGCTGTCGTCGAGGATTAAAGACACGTTCCACGAAGGCCTCCTGAGTGATCAATGGTAGGATTAGGTTTAAGATGAAAGCAATTTTGTTAAAGGAACGCAGAGCCAGCAATAACTTGAGAATATGGTAAACGTATTTGCGATTTTCATTTAAAAATCTCTTAATCTATCGCTTATAAGGAACATTTACGAATAGCTAATAATAAAACAAATATTCACAATTTACTATCACTTCAACTCCAAAACGCGAAATAGAGCTTTTTTTTCGTACGAAAAAAAATATTCCTTGATCTTTTAAATAGTATACAAAAATGTTGTTTATTGAAATAATCAATTTCAAATGTCATTTCTAATGATATATTTATATGCAAGATTTCCCTTTTACTTGTACTATATAAATGTATGAAATGTGGGAAATCAATTCAATTAGACTTTGCGAGAGTTTTTTTTAATTTAGAAACTTATTCGTGGAACAACTAAGCCGTTGGCTATTTAATAACAAACCAAGTACAAATAGCATTCCGACTACAATACGGCTGAAACGATAGAAACAAAAAGGTTAAAACAATAAACAGGAGAATTTTACGCTCTGAACGCGCGTTGACCAAAAGTTTGCAGCTGTTCCAAGTATAAATAAAATTTATCTCCGGACGTTAAAGTGGTGGTACGCTCTTATTGTTGCCTCGACTTCTTTTTGTGTCGCGGGTTTTTCTCTATTATATTCTATGTAACTTGAGTTACAATGGGTCATCAAAATAAATTCAAAATCTAAGAAAATAATATTGCCAAAGTTATCCAAAAAAAAATCTTGTATTATTTTTTAAAACATATGTTCTAAAAGTAATATAAAGTAATAATTAATAAATTATTTTTATTAATAAATCATTAGATAAGGTGAAAAATAAAAATCAAAATGTTTGTATATATTTTGAGAATACACGTCCAAAAATGTTAAAATTTGTTGATAGACCACAAAAACATAAAGGTCAAGTGTTTTTAAGGGCTCTTTACACCCAAAGTATCATATTTGGCTTATTGGGAGGTCCTCTTCTATTTAGCATATGTGAGACAAAAAATTTGTAAACATTGATAAACATACAACGGTGATATTATGGTATAAATTTAAGTTATTTTTTGTATAACCAGTTTTTCTTTTATTTAGTTTGTTGCAATTGAAAATGACTTAAGACAACAAAAAAAACATAACGGCGTTGAAAGTTTTATTACGTATACGTTTCAACTGAAATTTAACAATTTTTATAAAACTCTTTAGTTTTTTCAATTCTAAAGTATAAAATATTTTAATTAAAACTCTAAATTATGAAATATCTATTCTATGTCCAAGAAAATTTTCCAAACGAAACAAAAGAAAGATTAGTATAAAGTTAAAAAATTAATTTGTGTAATATTTACAGGCCTGGCCATTTGCTTTCCAACATGGTGGCACCTTAAGTTGCGCAATTTCGCAAAGATGGAGTCTCAACCCTCAATCTGGTGACCAAAATATGAATAATCGTAATCCTAACATTCAAATTCAAGAGAATCCTCAAAATGTCTTAAATTTTAATGATAACTATGGACAAGATTATTCCGAAAACGACTACGAAGAGAGAAATTACGAGGAAATGACAAACGATGTGTCCTGTACATCTATGCAGTATTGCAATTATGGATACAAAGAAAACTATTACGAAACAAGAAGTTCTTACCCCTCTAACGGGTTGATAAATAATGCGTGATTGATAAATTAGTGTTTTTAAGATGTGTAATTAATTTTACAATATATTATAGTATCGGGTTATATATTATTCGTTATATTAATCGTACATATATTATATATAAGTATAAGTGTGATTGTATCATCATTCAAACTAATAATATACATATATTATATATTATTATTAGTATGAATGTATTTCATTTTTTAAATTACGGTTATTTCTGGCGTATATAGATTGTAACTTTGTAAACCAACACAATTTATATTATTTTATTACATACAATATATATTGTATATTATTATGATATTACTGATATTGTTTTAATATGTACGTGCGTATTAAATTAATAGATCAGTTAATAATCTAAAAGTTAAATTGACTCGATGTTATAATAATAATTACATTATTATATATTTTTATTTTGTAACATACTCAAAAAAGGCCAAAGAATTATAACAAAAAAATATCGTAATTTTTTAATTTTTTATACCTATTCATAATTTATAATTTTAAATGTGTACAAAAAATAAAGGTATTACAGTCGTAATTTATCTTTGAATCCTTGAATTATCATTAAGCGTAGTTTTTATAGAAGTTAGGAGTCAACGAGCAAGCGGCTCACTTAATGTTAAGTAATTAATCTTGTCAATGGCCACCTTCAACAACAGGTGCACTGGTGATAACTCGCCGGACATTAAAAAAGTAAAGAATGTTGAGGGATACGACAGAAGAGGGGTTAAAGGGGGGAAGAAGTTCACGCTAACAGCTACCACCTCTCACCGAGCGAATAGCAAAGCACTTCTCGACAAGAGGTGCTCTCTTCAAAAAGTTTGTAAAAGATGTCTGTAAAATATTACCAACAGGGGAGGGATGGAAGTCCCTTTTTCTTTTGGGAACGGCGAATTATTAGATCACTGATGTATTTAAATTAGAGACAGAGCAATTCTCTTAAAGCTTATATATATATATATATATATATAATGATATATGTAGGTATACGTATAAGCGATATTCTAAAAATGTCAGAATGTAAACATTTCCCTCTTATTTTCTCAGAGAACAGTTATAAATTATAAGAAACAAATACTAATCAGTACAATATAACACTGTCATCGTTTACTATTTTAATAATTAACGAGCGGTCCTAAATGATATATGTGTACAATTTGATCCAAGAACAGACGAATGTTCCATTTAACGTGAGTGGCAGTAACTCGATAGTTTTACAAAGTCAAGACCGCTTTGACACTCGGGGAACCTGACAAAACAAACATGAAAATATTTACCTGCAAAAAATATGCTCCGCGAAATGTGAACGCATTCTCATTTATTATGCAAGTATTAGGTGTAAACATAAACAATAAAATGTTGTCGGACGGTAAACGAATTATTTTTTTAGTCTCCGAAATATTTATCTTTGTGGTCACTTCTTTTCTTGTCGATTGTACTAAGTAAACAATTATATCAACTTTTGCGAACATTGGCGAAATCATCCGTGCTATATATTGGCACTATTGAAAGCCATTCATTCAAATGAATGAATGAATGATTGAGAATATACAGTTTTATTGTGGTGCTGTTTTTTATCCAAATAAAAACAGAAAAGCTTTCTACCAACCGCCAATGAGGTAACAACAATAAAATATTTATTTATTTAATCTTTTTTGCACAACAGGCGGAATTAATGCCACTGGGCATTTACTATCAGTCAATATAGATTTTTAAGACCTCCTAACAACTATTTCAGCTTTTTTGTCATGCATTCTTTTATTGTATCGTAACAGCGATTTCATAAACATGGAAAAAATCACAGTAAAATTTTAATAAAGAATATAGGATATTTTACTAATACGATCTTCAATTTTTTATAATGAAATTATGCTTTTTCACATCTGTTTTCTTTACTGATTTATTATAATCAACGAAACATTTAGTGCAAACTATATTTATAGAGTATTCATTAATTATGTTGACGTATTATTATTTATAAATAGTGTAACTGCAACGGAAATAAAATCATTTAGACAATAGGGAATCCTAGTATTTAAATCACATCCCATTTCAATTTAATGCTTTGTGTTATAAAAATGAATATATGTACCTTATATATAGTTATCGAAGAATTTTCTTAATCTAGTCTTTATTCTAGCTTTTAGTCATCTCTCATCGTCATCCTCTTGTGGCGGGGAGGAGGGACTAAAGGAGAGTTCTTATAAGGATAAGACTTGACGGTTTGATTATCATGAATAGTTAATGAATTCAAAAGTTATTTAAACTAATATACATATGATACGATTCAATTGATAAATGTTAAAATTAAAGTAAAGTACCAAAGGCAAAGATTATTGAGGTACAAAACGATGAAATGGTGAAAAATAAAAACAAACACATTTAGCCGGTGAAAACTTTATTAATCTTACAAATATTATGCCAGGGCACACTAAAAGACATTTCAATTATTTACAACAAATCATAATGTAACTTAAGCGAGGCAACGTTTTGGTAAAATTTGTGTAAATAACTAAACACTAAGGTTATTAAAAATCGGTGCATTGGCAGTAACATATTGAGTCCTATGACACTAAAATTATAATAAATTGTACATTCCCTAGGAAACATTAAATGCTTTTTGCGAATAAATACATTTAAATAATTATTACTCATTTGCACTACACTTAAACGAAACTTAATGCTATTAATAGCAAATGTAATATTAAATTTATTTGCTTAATTAAAATGAATGATTTGGACAGTAGCTATGCTGTATGTATTATCATCCGAGTGTATGCCGGATAAAAACAACATTTTCCACTAAAGAATCCAAACACACTTAACACTACGCATACACGCAAGGCAGACGAATTATATTCATACCATCCTATTGACAAAATTTCTTATGGTGAGTGAACTAAAAGAAAAAAAAACAAGATATATCTTATTTAAAAAATACGTATTAATAGACAAATAAGAAAAAATAGTTTGACAATTGTCTACTTTCATTATTTACGAAATGCTCAACGAAAGAACCTTTCGAAAAATAAAACATTGTTAAAATCACAGAGTTTGTCGATAATGTCCATTTTCTCACAAATAAGAAAAAATGTCACTACACATTTTTTACTTCAAATCCTTCCTGAATCATTATAATATAAAATTACTAAAATATTATCTACCACGTTTTTGGTAGGCTCCTAGCTTCCAATATACTATTACTTATAAGTAATTTAAGTTGATATAATTCCACACACAAAATATGATTTACTTTGACACTGGTAATTTTTTTTACGATACAATTGCCATCACAACTACTATGATAAAAAAATATCTATGCAAACCATAAATTTATATATTACAAATTAAACTCAAGCGCATTAACCTTTCTTACAATTTCAATCGTTAAATATTACAGCGCAGTCAATGATTTTGAATCAATGAAACAAAAGTATTGTTTGCAATTCTCGTAAGAGAGTAACAAACCATTCTATTTGTTAACGCATACATTTCAAAACAATGCCACAGATTCTCGGTGTCAGGCCATATCTAATCATTTAAATTTTTGCTGTTACTAATGTATATTTACAGCGAGAACGAGAAAGAAGAGACTTTAAACACATTTAATCTTCACATAAAAGTTAATGTATATTTAATTATAAACATATATAAAAATTTTAATATTAATGTTAATAAACACCTAAATTCTGTTTAAATTTGATAATTTTTGAGCCAGGTAGGGTACATTGATGTTAGCAGGATATTATAAGCGCATCTGTTCATCTCTTTCTTATACGACTTTTGACAAAAAGCATCATTAAAGAAGAAATGGTCAACTTATTCGTACTATTGTAATTTTTGATTTTATTTAAATGAAATCTATTATAATAATCTTAGCCGAATTTACTTCTCACGTGTCGTGTTTTAAAAAAATATTAAACACTTGCAGAATATATACGAATTATCACAATATACATTGTGTATAAAATTAATGTATTTCTTATTTATTCGATTATTTTATTACATAAATGCATTCACAGAAACGTTTGTTTATATTATATATTTAAAGATAAACATTGATTTATTCCTACATGATAATTTGATTGTATTATAACAAAATAATTGAACTTATACTATATATAATGAAGGACATATTTTACATAATATTAAAATAAAATAATATTAAATACGTACAATTATTAATAAAAGAATTATTTTTTGATTTTATTTAAAAATACATGAAATGTAGTCGGTTTTTTATATGCACATACGAAGATGTATGAGATTTGGCATAAAGTTCATATGGAGGAGTGTAAAAAGAAAAAATAAAAAACTTAATAGCTTGATAATTTATTCGCCGAATTTCATTTACTGGGCGAACGAACACTTGTAATATTTAAATTTTTAAACTTAAATTTGTTTATAATTCCGCAAAGACTAGATTATTTATGGAGTCAGGCGTCACCTTGCGGAAATCCATTATAAATATGGCTACTGAAACGACTGTAGTAAAGGCTGTTTTTGGTTACTTGTAGGCATGTTAGGAGTAATCAAAACTGAAAATCTGTTTTCGTTTCGTTCGAAAATTTGTATCTGACTTTCTAGTTGTTTTTTTAAAGATGGAGCTAAATATATATTTGTAAAGAAACTTTTAAGATAGTAATGTATGATGCCTTGAAAAGAGTGATGGGGAATTTTGGTTACTAAATAAGAGTGTGTTATAAAATTAAAAAAGAACTTTCATCATCAATAGATTAAATATTAAAAATATAGATTTAATATAAAAGTTTTAAACACTCCTGCTTTATTATTTAAATTCTCTGATGTATTATATTCTCTGATGTCACATAAATTAACAGAAAATAATATATTATTTTCTTTTATTTCTGTGCGAATTAGTGCAAGCAATAAAACCTTGTAAATTTTATAAAAAAAATAAATTAATAAAGACGCTATTTTTCCATGACAATTTTCCCGTGAGTGTATCGACGAAACCTAAAAACTTTGGAACGATTGCTATTTTTTTTCAACACGTTAGATTATAAACAAACTATCAAATAAAAGTTGTAAATATACATATATATTTTATATGCAACAAATATGATCCAAGATACATTTCTTGGATAGTAAGAAAACGATCCATTATATGGATAATTAAACTAATTTTACTATAACTATGACATATGATAATTGCGATTAACTATTTATTTATTGGTGTTACTACATAAAACCATACACTTTAATTTTACACTTTTTATCGTTATGACATAGCAACACTATTCAAAACTATTGATGAATGAGTAATGACAATATTATATGGTAATTTTTAATAAATATAGGGTTAAAAATGGTAAAGAATGGATAAATGACGAATGTTACAAACCAAGTATATATATCAAATTAGTTTATGATTAATATTACGTTTTCATACAGAGTATAAGGAAGATACGAATCAGGTATACATCTGTATATCTATTCAGTAAATATTTGCATTTATCCGTATAATAATATTTAATTAATCATCTAAGACAAATAATCCATTACTGAAAGGCGGAAAAAGTATCTTAATTATACTGAGATGTTGGTATAATATTTATAAAATTGGCTAAAAAGAAAATACACGTATGTCAAAAAAGAATGTAGCCGTCAGTCGTCACTTTATGACTGAATATATGTATGGAACCTGAAGTGTAATTTTTTAAAAGTCACTTTGAATATCAATTACATAAATTGAAAACTTTGATCTTTTTATATGTTTTATTATTGTTATTTTGAAAAAAGAAAAATTTGGAAATGTAAAGATAATTTTGGTAACTACATAAATAAACCATGAAATAAGCTTCAATTTAATATTTTCAATACGTTAATAATATTCACTTCCATCATCATCATCACTTCCACATCACTTCCATGGAAGGAAATTGAAATTCGACTACAGAGTTTCCCCTTCCTTTATTTCCTTCTTTTCCTCTTATTACCTCCCTCTTCCCTAACCGTTATTTAAATCTCAGCTATTCTATGGTGAGGCAACGAATATAAAGTGCCTTTGGCAAATGTTCATGAGCGGCGTCGATTATTCACCATTAGGTAATCTGCTGGCTCGTTTGCTACTCTAATTCGTCTTCTGTAAAAGTTTTATAACATCAAAGATTATTACTATTTTGTTAAGAAAATATTGATCCATTCACTAAACACCTAAATACAAGCACAATCAAAGCTGTTTTAAAAAACAATGTAGCTATTCAGCTGTTAGCACAAAAGGAAAAGCTTTCTTTTTTCGCTAATATAACGCTTGAGGAGCCGTGTAAATATGTAAATCAAGCGAGTTTATTTTATCTCAAGAATTTAGTGTTCAATTAAAGGAAACTTATTTGTAATGGTCTATTTAAATATTATTTCATGGCAACGATTTTTACGTAGCTTTTTCTGTTAGAGTTCATTAAAAATAAGATATTGTAATAATATCTATTGTTTATGTTCGATTATTTTATTGTACAACCCTGTCTTAATTCTACAAAATTGCAATACTCTTATTAAATTTCCTGTTTTGTAATTTTTATTCGATATCCAATTATTTCAATAAGATATTTTCTTGGGACATATGTATCAATTTAAATACATTTATCTTTAAGATTTTGATCTACTGACAAGGTGGTCCCATACAAATCTGATCCTGAACCTTTTAGATACGTCACAGAACTACAAAATAATATGGAAAAAAAAAATTTAAACATGAATTTTGAATCGCATACAGTCGAATTATTATTATGTAATGCGATTAAATATTGGGGACGTAAAACCAGAAACAATAAGACGTGTCCAAAAAGTTCTATAAATTGGTAAATAAGTCATTATTTTACAGAATATAGTAATATTATTATCTACATTTTCATTGCCTAAAATTGATTAAAATATGCGAATTCCCTGTACAATGTCTTTTAATATGATTAAGAGAGCATAAATAGTTTTTGATACTACACTTAACGTGTAACATAATTACATTGGTATTCTACAATGAAGCGAATAACTATTTTGACGCTCAATCCATTATTTTTATTTATAATTATAGCTAAATAATATTTGTGCATATAGCCAGGATATATGTTTTTTTATTATCAATAAAAACAGCAAAACTCAAAAATTCGCACGCACCTCAATAACATTCGAAAATTTAAATATATAAAATAATTTACTCGCATAAAATCATAGATTCAGTTCTTTCACTATACTGTCAAGTTATATAAATTAAACAATATTCTAAAATAACTTATATTAAAATTACTCCGTTCGAAAGGAATAATATATAGCATTGTGTTATTTAACATATAATCAATAAAATTAAATAATCATAATATATATGTATGTTTTTTCTATATTGAAAATTAATTTAAAATATTTTAAAAATAGAACAATAATTCTTAAAGATAAAATAATTTTTTGTTAGCAATAACTTAAACTACATTTACAGTCGAAATGTTTTAAAAACTTGAAAGCGGCGACTATTTAAAAATAACATACATACATTACATCCATCACCTTAAAACTTAGCGATTTGTTTAGGTGGGAAACTACCTTCCCGAGAATATGCTGATGGAGTTTGATAATGTCCGCTTGCGAACCAGGGTCGCCTCGACTGAAAAAGATAAAAGTACAAGGGAGTAATAAAAAGTAATTAGGTTGGTAAGATGGTCACATGTTCGGAAAGGTATTTTTTTTTATTTATGGACCATCAACAGGAATTACATTATACATTATTCTAAATATTTCTGAAAACATTCAAATGTAATCATAAATAAAGACGGACACAACATTAACAAAAAGTGAAAGCAGACAGATCAAATATCATACATCATACATCAACTTAAATGTTTAGATTTAATACGGTGCGTGAATTGTACTATAATAACGTAGAGAATGTCCAAGTTATTGTTACTTTTCATGTATTTATAGTACAATTCGCACAACGATCGAAGCGGGGCATTAGACCAAAAAACATTACTTTTTATTTCATTGGAAAATAAACTAAAATTTTGTACCCGCGCATGTACTCTGGGTACAGCAACTTATAATATGAGCATACAACGCACGCCGGGTGGCAGCTAATATTAAAAAATAGACATTATTTGTATATGGAATTGTATTACTTTTAAAATTAATAGTGGTAGAGCCACGCTGCAGACGAATACTTTGTCAAGGGTGACATAATATTTGTCTTTAGCATGAATGGGCCGGCTCGTCCGGGGAAGTACCACACTCCCGCCGAAAACCTGCGTCTGAGTTGTAGCTTAGCTATCGCGCTTCGTACGGTGAGTGGCTGAGTTCAGGAGGCACAATACCCTGCCCCCTCCCTCTCCCATTTCCACTCCCATAATGACACTTTTCTTAAAGGTCGGCAAAGCTTCCGCACTGCCTATGGCGCTGCGGATGTCTATGGGCGGCGTTGATTGCTTTCCATCAGGTGACACGCCTGCTCGTTTGCCTTCCTATTCCATAAAAAAATATTGTAACTTCTGTCATAAGACTATATATTTATTATTCCAAACTATATAGTTATTCTGACAGATAGCAGAATGACTATATAGTCTGGAATAAAAATAATAATGTTTGAAAACGTTCACAATGACTACATTGAGAGAAGATTAGAATATACTCACTGGTAGAGTCTTGAGGCGTGAGAGGTCTTTTAATGGTTTGTTGTATGACGGCCAGCCAGCCGGCGCGGTCTTCGTGTGTGGTGGCCGCTAGACAGTAAGTTCGTTCTGGGGTCACCAAGTGGAATGGAAATCTTGCCTCTTTACACCCATTCCCTGTATTCGATACTTTTATACAGTAACCGTTTGATTCGTGACCTGGAAAAATATTTTAAAATAATAAATTTATTACTCTCTGTGAAAGTATATCTGATTTTCTCTGTGAATTATTTTGAAGTTAATAGCTTATGTGATATATGGTACAGAAACTATATAAAATTAAAGTTCTGTCGAACGTGTATTTCACGTAACATTGAAATTACGTACTTACGTACGTTTAGGAAGTTCAAAAATGTAGCCTGGACCCAAACGCATACATTCGCACACTCTGTCGCAAGTTTTTTCTAATATTCTTTTTTTATATATATATATATATATATATATATATATATATATATATATATTATTTTTTTATAATAATAATATATATTTATATTATAATTATTTATTAATGATTAAAGTATATTATATTATTATATTTATAACAAAGAAAATTTAATATTATAAGAATTTCAAAAATTATTTAGTTTTTAATTCTGAATATTTGATTATGAAAACGTATTTAGAAAAAGTAAACTTATCCATGACCGTATGTCGTCATCGCATCCTTGCATACTCCGGTCATGTGGTAAAAAAGGGCGATGAAAATTTGAAGAAAATTATCGTGGTTGGTAATACTGAAGGGAAATGGTCCCGAGGCCGATCACCAACCCGATGGACAGACCAAATCAAGGAATCATCTGCTACCAAGTTCTACAATATAGTTAACCAGGCGACGGACAGATGCCGTTGGAGTGAGATAATTCATTCAAAGTGTGGACTCACTACTGATGACTACGATCTACAGACAGGAACTGACTGTAGAGAGAGAGAGAGAAAAAGAGTTTTATTAAGAGGATGTAGAGGAAATCACTTTTCTTACCAATAAATATTTCCCCTTTTGGGTAAGCGTCGAGAGGTTCATCGTGGTACATAAGTTTCCTGTTGTCCAATGTAAACCAACGCCGACGATGCGCATCCGAAGATCTCGGACCCGTCTTCCATAGCCAACCTTCGCGGGCGAAGTCCTTGGGAAGGCGGAGGATAAGGTCCGATTGCGGGGTGGAGGGGAAAGCCACTTGAAGTAGATGTAACTTCGCACAACGTATCGCCATATACCTGTGAACAATAGAAGAAACCCAAATAGAAGAGATGATACGAAATTATAACTCTTTTAAGACAAATTTACAGCATACATTAATTTTATGATAATCAAAAATTTGGTAGTATTAGAATTATTAAATAAATGTAAACCTAAATTTAACTGTTACAATTAAATTTAACACCTAAATTCGACTTACTATTTTTGTATTTTTTTAAAAATTTTACTTTTTTCTTTATGTATTATATTTATCTTTATTCTGTGTTTTTACTTTTTTTATGTGTATTATAAATGCCTTTATGTCTGTCCAGCCTAAATACTGTCCAGCAATATATTTTATTAAGTAAATACTTTCATTATAGTTATTAAGGAATTTGACAATGGAGATAAGTGAGTGAGTCAGAAAAATCATTTATTTCCATATTAGTAAAGATCATTCTGATAAAATAAGCTAACTTCTGTCATGTATGTCTAGAAAGCAAAGGAAAGTAATGTCCACGCACGATTTATTTACTTTGTGAGTTTTATTTACGTTTAGAGGTTTATTTACGTTGTTTTACATTTTTATCACTGGCTAACCCGGCAAACTTCGTACCGCCTCAGAATCAATAAATAGAAAAGCTGAACGATAATTGCAGAATGTTTCAACATTAATAAAAAATGTGGTCAAAACTTAACAGGAACAAAAAGAAATCGTAATCAATAAAAAAATGAAAAAAACAACTTCACTTTAGAATTTAATTTGATTTCTGAACCACGGGACGAACATCAAATATTTGACAGGTAGGAATAGTTTCTAAGGGAAAAGAAAATTGTTGCTTTTACTATATTCCTAATGTTTTTATCATATTTTAGATTTTTAACCTTCCCTGGACTTCTAAAAACAATTCAAAATTAGCCAAATCGGTCCAGCCGTTCTCGAGTTTTAGCGAGACTAACGAAAAGCAATCGATTTATATATATATAGATATCACAATTACTTCTTACAACAAATTCACCGTTTTATCAAGTATTTTTTTTAATTTTCAGTGCATACTTTTGTTTAAATTTTATATTTAACTTGATTTGTTAATAGTGATAGAAAAATAACGAAGACAAACGGTCAATTTTCCTAACAGTTGGTTAGACCGTTGAAATAAAGTATGTTTAGTTTGATCACGTTTGTTTAAAGGAATGTAACGCGTCACTGACTGACGTCACGCACAGCTTTTTGAGTTATTAAATATTTTGTCAATGAATATCAAAATATGAATTTTTAAATAATTTACAATTGTTTAAAACTTTATGACATTTTTAGGACGTACTTTTAATTGACTTTGCTTCTGCCTGCTTAACGCAAAACTATGCACCGTCATCGAGTGACATCACACAAGACTTATTTGCCGTGCCATCTCAATTCACGCAGATATTAAGTAGTTTTTCCAAATCTAACAAAAATTAGTGTATGTAGTACACTTACACATATTTATAAATAAACAAAAAACATTTGACATCAAACAAAAAAAATTTGGGAAAAAAAGGGAAAATTTTGATTAAAGAAATAAATTTTTATTTACCCTTATCGGTCGCTAGCTTTTTATACGTGATTCTCCCTATGTTGTAGCTAGTTCCGGTAAATATGCAAAAGAACTTCAGTATTGTAAGAATAACAATTATATTATAAATTATCTATTTTTATTTATTTTACACATACATGATATAGATATTTATAAGTTTTTAATGTATGATATTTTTTAAAACAGTCTCCAACATGAAGGAACGGTTTTCTGCTGCATATTTAGCATAAGTATACTGTTTGTGTTTTTTTTCCTTCAAGCAGCAGCGCAGCGCAGCGACAAAGTACTGTTGTCACGTGAAAAGTGACTTACGACTGATTAATATTAAAAATTACCAGCAGTTAATGACTTCCGGATCCTCGTGGTAGACATAAATATGCCGTGTGGTGCCATCCTTCATAAAGGTCAATTGCATTGAGTTCATGTGACCAATTTTCATTGGAGCGAATACCACATTTAATTCTGACAGTCTGAGAACACCCTTAGGTTCTTTATTTTCTTTCACGTGGTACCTGGTGAAAAAAAATAATTTAATTAAATATTGTACCCAAGAACAACTCTAACAGCTTTTGTCCACGAATTTATCTTATATCATTCATTCTATTGCGAAGTTCTTATATTTATTGGCACATGCGTGAAGGTTTCTGGCATAGAACCATTAACACCAACGCAACCATCTACACTCACCACACACACGGTTGTTTTGAATATTGTTAACCATAGAACAGATTGTTATGGCAACGGTTGCCATAGCAATATATCTATGTATAGATATATGTACAACAACTAATAAGCAACAATAATATAGATATAATTATAGGGGCTGGAGAGAAAAATGCTAAACGAAAATCCGACTAGAAAAATTTACTGAACTAAGCTAAGGGGGGTGGGCCAAGGCTGTAATGCTCTGATGATGATGAATATAGATATAACGCAACATTATGATAATTTTATGGTACTTTTAGATTGCAGTGGACACATTACCCAGCAGATAATAATATTAGAAACTAGTAGCTTGGGAGATTACTGTCTTTCCCACGTGTGATACAGAACACGTTCTGTTAAAAGTAACGATTAGTAAAGTCTATATCAATCACATGGCCATGTCATTTAAAACTCCAAAAGGGCGATAACCCTTCATAACATACCTATAGCATGCACATGTATCCACATAATATGATATATTTTCTATAATATGACTCTTATTTATCATAATATGAGTCATAATTTGATAAATGGTATTTAGTAGTATTTAGTACATAGCGACTTCGTTATCCTAATTGTAATTTTTGACGGCAAATTTCTAAAATAACGTTCATTTTTCTCATCATACATAATAATATAAATGCTTGTAATAAATTGTTCATGTATTCCAAACATGGTTTTGGTGTAACTTATAACAAAAAACAATTATTTTTATATTATATAACTAAATAAATAATAAATTTATCAATCAATCAATACAACTATACACTCCAATGCTGGATATTGGATTTACTTAACCAATAGGGTGCCCTAATCGCCACGCTTATCGAGCGTGCCTACTCGTATTAGTGATCGCAGCTCTTGTGGACGCTCCTGACCATCTACTGTCATTTGCTTCTTAAGTCGCCTCATGCGACACCGAATGAAATAAATAGGATTGCTCTGTACAATGTAGCAAAAATGCCGGTAATACCAGATCAATGATCAATCCATCGACACATCGTGGCGACTTTTTGCCATACCCTCCCAATAAAGAAGAAGCCCCAGGAGTGGCCGTTGTTGACGATGGCGATTGTTTATAAGGGATGGTTTTAAGTCATTGTTATCGACATCGTCAACGATATATTGAAAAAATTTAAGTCGCATATTACACCAAGAACAAAGCAAATCGAAGTTAAGTTTCATTCAGCTTTGCACACAACGATATCGAATCTATCCATACGTGGGTTTTACACCAGTAACTGCAGATGTAAAATACGCCAGCAATGGGAATTACGCAACCCGGCGAACCCGGTGATCCCAACCAAGCGAAGTGGCGCCCATTACGCGGGGGTGGTAAATGCCACACGTGACAATATATGTAATGTTGTTTTTAGACCTTGTGTTACGGCGTGAACCCACTTTGTTTAGCTCGCTTAGATTCGCTTAGCCTTCGTAAACTAAACGAACTTAGCTTTCTTTCGCTTCGTTCCCTGTGTGTCTTGCGTCTAATTTTAAAGAGCTAATTTTAAACTTAAAGTAACAAACCTCCGAATTTGACCTTAATAATTATTCAGTGTTAAGCAGAGCACCTATGTACATTTAAAGGTGTGATAATGTTTGCAAAATGCAATGTTAAATATACAATGATAAACAAAAAAGATTTATAAAAAAGATATTAGAAAAAGATATAAGATATATTAGAAATATAAAAAAAAACTGTTCAGATAGATCCCACCTTATTAGATAGAGTTTTAGTTGTACAAAATGAACCATGATGGGAATAATGAAATGATTTAGTTATTATAAATTATGAAAATATATACCTACCTTATGTAAAATAACCAAAATTATTTAAAGTTTTGAAAATTTATGGACAATGTTGTTGAGGTTTGGACAGGTCTGAAAAAATTCTCTAATAAAAATTTTTAAACGTAATTTCAATTGATCTCACATTCTTACCTCAAAAGACCAAAGTTTTTGAGACGGAGCCGATCGAAAAACCGACCGATACAAGTGGTGGCAGGGCCACAGCCGTCGGTAGGATGGTGATACCTAAGAACCATGCCGGATATGTTTAAGGGAAACTAATCAGTAAATATAGTAAGTTATAATTCGTTTCTTCAACAAAGTAAGGTAATGGAAAACATATTTCTTCTTTACAAATATTTTGACGTCATCGTAAGAACGCGTCGAATGCTTAGTTTTACAATCGCACTGATAAGGTACAACAAAAACATATATTTGATTATATAGCTATAAATATGTTATTGGCATATCAAATTGTTTTAATAATTATATTCCCGTAATAAATTGTTGATGAGATCAGTGTATGGCGAATTCGTACAGACTTTCGAACGTTGCAGAATCATCTTGCTATTGTAATAGACCATCATATCAGGATTATAAACAGCAATTGTTATTATTATTACGTTACATAAGATATATCGTATTATACTGACAAAGTACTAAAGTGCTCTAAGAAAATCAGTGTCCGAATTTTTTTTATTTATAATTTTATGTTGTGTATGAAAATTCATTTTATAAGATATGATCATGAAAACTATCAGATGGCGTATTAACAGAGAGAACTAAATCGACATCCCAGTTATCCAAAATATTATTTTTAAATTAGCTATCAAAACATTTTAATAATTTATGAGTGAATAATATATTTAGTGATAATAATAATAATACTACAAAGGATACGTCATAATTCTCGAGATACAAAAAACAATTAAAAAGTATACGTCGTATAATATGCGCGTTTGTTGAAAAATACGCAAGAACTCCACAACATAGTCGTCCACAGCAAACAATCTGTTCAGTTTGAAATTACGTAGTTAGTTAATATTTGTATTAGCTCTTTGACGTAGTAAGTTTATAAAAAGGTGTGGAAGTTTTCGTAGAACGTACGTCATGTAGATTGCCGCCTTTTGCGCAAACGACATCGAAACAGCGACGTAAATTGTGTACGTGACCAACTTGTAAACAGCCAAATGAAAAAAAGAAATATTCTTGATTTTTGATTTTCACAATATATTGAAATTCAACAATCGTTGGCGTAGACAAGTTTTGTCGACGTCATGGCAAAAGAAGAGTGGGATGGAGTGAAAATATGCGCAAAACGGTTGGCAGAAAAACTGGATGTGCCCAAGTAGATCGGGCCAGGTGGCGTTTGAAAGAGGTGACGATAATTATTGAAATTATTAGATTTTAATTATAAAATCATTAGCATAATAACAACACCTTATCAAAGAATAGAATGTATCAAACGATGGAAATACCGTTTTTGTTGTTACTCAATAAGATACTATATTTCTTGCACACTGACACGTGACAACCATAACAAAGAACATGTTAATTGGATGAAAATATTATAAAAAAACATGCAAAACAACAGAAATAAGTTAATTAATGATGTCATGGTTACATGCTTATTATCTGGTATCGTAATCTGTTGATTGCTCGTGCAAATTTCAAAAAATAAATTTATAGTAAAATAAATGAAAAAAAAAATTATATTTATTTCACGTAATACTTTACAATATTACATGAGATAAATATTAATTATTATGAATTCTAAATGAACGGTATGAAAACCTAAATGAAATAGGGCTTATTATTTAATAGTTCATAAATAATAAAAAAATAATCTTTATTTCAGACAATTTTTTTCCATACATTTTACATTTTAACATTTTTACTTTTGTGTTAGTAATTATGTACACCTTAAAAATTATGTTAGTAAATGATTTACATTTAAATATTCAGAAAAAAAAACATTCAAACTCAGTTTGTAAAGACTGCGCTTACGAACTCATGACTTCGTACACTCCATTGGATTATTGAAGTGAACCATATTTTCCTAGCACACGAACTATCAGCTTAGTTGGAATGGTTAACAACAAATATAGTAATAGGAAAACATTGCTAGTCTCCTTAAAAGGTATATTTTATTTAAAAATGTGAAGCGAGTTGTTATAAAGTTTAAGAATATTCTTTTAAAAGAGAGTGGGCAAATTAACATGCGACCTGATGATAAATGATTACCGCCGGCCATTGACATCAACAACATCAAAGGCATCGCAATGACGTCGACGGCCTGTAATGGGACATTAATCATTTGGGTCATCGTGTGAAATACGTTTAAAGTGTTTCCACTTAATACTAGTATTTGGTAATACTACATTACTTCCCCTGCCTACTTTCTTTCCGGAACATTCTAGCTTTAGCCGGAAACTAGTTACAGTACAGCGTGGTTCCCACGTTATACATATTAATTAGTTAATATTTTTTACACATTAAAGAAAGATAGAAAAACTTTATTTGACAATACATGAAGCAGTACCTACAGACGAAGAACAATTATGAGTAAAAAAGGCATATAATAGGAAGGAGAAAAAGAGAAATAAGAAATTAACAAATAAAAATAAAATAATTTACTAAACAATAACATTTAACCCACCACTTGTGTCTAAAGCGGATTAGCGGGACCCGCGAAAAAAAAACATTAACTCCAGAAATGTACCGAAAAGAAGGAAATTAAAAATATGACGTATTTCCAAAACTATACATATATATTATTATATAAATGTCCTTATATACAATTCTGATAAAATAATATATATATATATATATATATATATATATATATATATATATATATATGTATATGCCTATATATGTTTATATTACGCGCTTATGTCCATCATGTTTTGAATCAGGAAACTGCATTATTATGGTATTTAACATATTGCAAAAAATAATATGCTATTTAATCAAAAGATGGCAGAGATTTTCGTTATAAAGAAAAATTTTTGTGACACACACACTGCACCTAAAGCACTGTATACTTAATAAAACCTAAATATGTTGAAAAATCCAGCTCTTCAACATATTTTAGTAAATACGATTACTTTAATCATAAAATGTTATTGACCACGAAATAAAAGGTTCGAAAAATGGTATCATTAGACAAAATTAACTGACTGAATGAAATCTGATAAAAAGTAAACAACCACTAAAATATTATGAATAAAAAAGTTTATACTCTATTACATTTCAGTAAAAGGTGGTTAATCATTAAATACTAATAACATTGCGGATATTCTGATTGGCATAATTTACATATTTGTAGCATGTCGAAAACTAAAACACCTAAAAAGTGACTAAGTTGTTCACAACAAAATTAAGTAGAAAATGTCGCAAGCGAAGGCTAGTTTACAGCTTATAATATTCACAGATTATAAACACTAAAAAAAAATTTAAACTTACTTTAAGGTATCCTCGTTTTCGTTGAGGACAAATTTCCTGAGTTGATATCGGCTGTCCTCCTTGCCCCGCTTCATAAGAAAGCCTTCCATAGAGCCCGATAGGTAGCTCTGACGTTCAGGGTGACAAAACTCTTCCCGCTCGTACTTTGCGCGTATCCACTGTTCAATTAGTACTCTGTAATTTTGTTTTAAAATAGTTTAAAAAACTTGCATTGGCGCACTTTATCTATAGCAATGGAGATTAATGATTAAAAAAATTACAAAACAGTTTTACTGGGTGAGATTTTCTGTGACATGGTAAATTAAAACGCTTTAATAATTTTTTCTCTTTACTACTTATTATTTGGGCTATAACTTGGTGTCATATACACTGCGCGCTTTCGCAAATAAACTTTGGATGCGTTCAAAAATCACCATAAGCTGCATTTTTTTAATTACCAATCAAGACTATGACGAGTAAAATAGGCACTAGATAATATTCGATTAATAGGTGCTTTTTCAAAAAAACATTTTTTTAAAGATACGAATTAAACGTCCTCCTTAAATTGACGGGGACCCTAGGAAGGTGCACAAGTTTTCCCCACCCCCAGATCCAGGGATGTAAAAGGGCACGATTATATCTTATTCCTTCAATTTTTAACCTCATCCGCAGTCATTGACGACGACGATTGATGGAGATATAGCAATAGAAATAGAAAGATCAGTAATAGCGTTACTTTTCCAGCATGTAGATGGTGGTAGAGCCACGCTGCAGACGAATACTTTGTCAAGAATGTCATATTATTTGTCTGTAGCATAAATGGCTGCTCGTCCGAGGAAGTATACTCCCGCAGAAAACCGGCGTCAGAGTGGTAGCTTAGCTACCGCGCTTCGTACGGTGAGCGGCGAAGTTCCGGAGGCCCAACACCCTCCCCCTCCCACTCCCATAATGACACTTTTCTTAAAGGTCAGAAACGCTTCCGCACTACCTATGGCGCTGTGGATGTCTATGAGCGGCGTTGATTGCTTTCCATCAGGTGACATGCCTGCTCGTTTGCCTTCCTATACCATAATTTTTTTTTACTGAGAAACAATAATCAAACATACAATCGTGACAGGCCACTGTTAAACATTACCCTCTCTCACCCTCACAAAACTAACGGGTATTTTGGGGTAACAAAGGTGCGATCCTCAACCTGCCAAATATAGGTTTATGGCCTCAAGAGTTGGTCCATTCGCTCTACCATGGCTCCACCACTACCAATTGTAATAGCTAATTATCATGATTTAGTATTTATTACAAATATGATAGCTACATACAATTTTCTTCCATCAATTTTCCTAGTTGATAATAAGGAAGTAATCTGCTGTGACTGCTATGTACGCGTACCTTATAATGTAAGTAAGTAACAATAATCACTCTTCGTACCGTTTCGTAATAATTTGCATGGTTAGACTAACCTTCCAACTTTATATAGGTAATAACTGATTTTACTACTGGCGCCTGCAAAATTACTGTTATCTAAGAATATTGCAGCAACAAAAGGTATAAAATTCGTAAGATGTTAATTATTATTTTATACTAGTAGCGACGGCAAATGTTAGGATATGTTACGTAAATACTAATAAGGTTTTGTAAAATTTAAATTATCTTCTTATTAAAAAAGTGTACGAAGATACATATATAGGTAACGAACAAGCGAGTAACTTTATGGTTAGGACTGACGGTCGTCAATTGAGGACCGTGGAAGAAATGGGAGGAGAAGAGGTGAGTGAAGTAAAGTGAAATGAGTCGAGCCGCCGGGTCTGAACACTCGCCGAAGGAATAACAATATCACAAACCTTTACCTTCGTAAGTCGATTTTTTGCCAAGTTAGTACTTATCTTTAAGGGTTACATGGATTCTACAGATATTTGCCAGAATAGACGAATATAAATGTGTATTGACTTGGTGGTATGGCTGTCGCTTACAGAGTCGTGGATCGATCCCCGCATCGGAATAAATGTATGTATGGTTTACAGATATTTATACCGAGTCTAGTTACCTCGCCAGTTTGCATTGGACGAGCGTGGTGGGCCAATGTCCGTTACTTCAGAAATGGGGAAGCCCGTGCCCAATAGTGGGACCTATATGGGCTGTGAAAAAAATTAGTTTTAAAACGAAACTAATCGAAGTTACTATTAAAATGCTAATATAATATAGGCATTAATATTAAGATGATGATGATAAGAACGCTCTTCCGGCCCATAGACAATCGGAAGCTAGGTTAGCCGGGTATCAGCAAATAAGCCATTCCAAGTTCACCATACGACCTTCACATATTCTTTCTACGTCGCCGAGATGGCAAGAGTTCTGAGTTTATTCTAATATGATAAGCGATCTCATTAAATGTTCGATTTCCTTACTTGTCCTTTTTCTACAAAGCTAACTAGTAAATAACATTTTTTCATGGTATTAAACTAGTGTACAAACTTACTGTGGATCATTTTTTGTAGGTTTTCTATAGCAAGGGGGGACTCTTTCCTCGTATTTGTTTTTCGCGACGATGTTTCCCACCTCCTTCATCCGCTGCACTTGTGAATCCTCCCAGCGGTCCAGCTCTAGGTGTTTCACTTTGCTGATGTGAGCCCCCATACTCCGATGGATGCTGGCACATCGCATGCAGATGAATATACCCAGGTTATATGACGCCCATACTGGATCTGGAACAAAATATTAGTATTTAATTTCAAGAAACATTTTGCTTGGGCAGGTTATGCGATAAGGTGGAGACAACTTTGAGAAAGAAACCGACAGAAAGAAACAGTTGCACTAGGCAGCACTTACGGTTTACCGTCATCATTCTCCCCAGTCTGAAACTTGCAGACTTTCTTCTCATGAGTCCTTTCGACGCAGTTGTAAAGACCCTAGGATCAACAAGGACATCCCACACAAAAGTGCTGGGCAGCATTTAGGAAGCCTTTTCAGGTCTTTTCGTAGCCCATACCCCAAAGTACCAAAACGAAAGTCTTTGACCAGCGCCTCCTGAGGTTACTTTCTTACGTTCCCGGAATGTGAAAGCTCAGAGGTATAATAAACTATAAAACATTGGGTGGAACTGTATGCATCCTGTAGTATTTTCTCTTCTCATTACCTATATATAGAAAATATATTTCATTCCTATATCATATATAGAGATATAACTAAAATAAAATGAAATGATATAAGAATGTACTGTTGATCATTACCCTAAAATCGAATCTCAATATTTATTCTGATATATGGCGGATATAGCAAATAGCTTTAACAAACGGTTCACGTTAATACATTTTGAAAGGTACCTTTATACTCGCCGCAAATATTTTTGAAGCAAATTGTGATTTATTTGCTAGTTAATTTTATGAGCATTTTGTATAGGCGCCTCAATGGTGCGTAAGAAACACAAACGCTTATACACCCACTTATGTTTTGAATTAAATATAATGGATGGGTCTCCTCAAACCCAATCAGTTGTGCCCAAACTTGAGAAAATTATTACTAATATAATATATAAAAATAATAAAAGAAAAATTTCGCTGTCCACCTCTTGACACCATCATCAAGCCTCCTTCACCAAGTGACTCGTCAAAACCAACCAAATGAGCCGAAGCTTGAGGGAGTTACTAGTGACTGTTAAAAGTCTGTTGTTTGACTGTCCACCTTTTGACTGAATAAGTAGAAATTGTATGTTGTATTTTCGCGGGAAATCAAAGTGTGTACGCAAAGTTTTATAAGAAGTAGTATAACTTCAAAAAGACAATTCGCACAAATTGAAATCAATAAATATATGAACGGGGTCAAGTTAAATAAAGCTGTTTAAAAAGAACATTGATTCTATAATTGTTAGTAGGATTTAAACATAGAAAAAAAATGTTTAAAATCACTATGGATTAGTCACATAGAAACGTGTATGAATGTATGTATCTACATATGTATATGACCCCAATATGTGTGCCACTTTAATCGCCAGCGGGTTTGCCAAATACTGAGAATAGATATATGAAATATATCACTGTTAGATAGTCATTTGCGATAACAAATGGCCGTTAGCAAAGTACAAATGTTGGGCCTATCTATCCTTATCGAAACTTTGAACGATACGAGCGCATTTTGTAAACAGTTTAGGTGACGTCACATATTTTGTTTATTTATATTTTGTTGCACAACAGATTTCACAGCAATAAACGCATGTTATATTCTTTATGTTGCAGAGAATGGTGATCGCTTAGTGTGAGAGTCTAAATCATAAAAAAACCAAAACCCTGTAAATGAAACGTAAAAAATTCAGATCTGAAGAAATATTACTTCGAATTTTCGAATTCGAATTAAGAGCTGTGAGACGCAGACGTCTCACAGCTCTTACGACCGATGGAAAATTTAATACAACGTTGAAACTGACCGTTTTTCAGTGATCAGATACAATTTTGTACAATGAGCCGAACGTCAACAAAGACATCAAACATTGGACGTCTTCGTTGGGCTGGTCACGTGGTACGAATGGACGAGGCTAGAGTACCCAAACGCCTACTCGACGATAAACCAGATGGTCGCAGAAGCCGCGGGAGGCCTAAGCTCAGATGGCTAGATGGAGTCCAGAACGACTTAAAGGCAATCGGTGTAAGGGGCTGGAGGGAAAAAGCTAAACAAAGATCCAACTGGAAAAATTTACTGGACCAGGTTAAGGCCCATCCGCGGCTGTAATGCTTTGATGATGATGAGATACAATTTTGTCAAAAATCTTAAATTTTTTTTGGCTCTGGTGGTAAAGCTTCATTTTGCGGTTTACTACATATTCGTTTTTTTGGGTCTATATATATATGGGCTGTAAAAAAATCTAACACTGTCCCTCCTTTAGGAATATAAATGAGAAAGTATATGTAACGCATCTCAGCGAGATTATTAAAAATATTCGACGCGATGGTCCGTTCGCATAAATAGATTCAGTGCTTACCTCCCGCGAAGTATTAAAGAACCTAACCTACAACAGTTTTACAAGACATTGTGCGATTGCAAATATAGCATAAACAAAACTACTTGGTAAAGGGAAAACCGTTGTACGGGCGAGCAATGAAATTGTGACGCAAATAGAGCATATCTTATCAAAACAACCGAAACTATTTCTCACTCACGATACATTCGGAATAACAAACCGTGATGTAAAAAAAGATTGTATTGTCTAGAATCACATTAATTCCAATCCGCGAAGAGAATGCACGCTACGTTAAAATTCTTTCATGGTCATTGCAATATTGTATATTACGGCGAAGATAATAATTACATCTTCTAATCGAACATGTGTTTGTTTATTTTAGTTCCCGGTATCTGACAACACATCAATTTTATGAATTTTATTTCATCATTTTTATCTTTGTTTTTAAATGAATTTGATCATAAAATCAAATGTGAGGTTCTAATAATTGTTAAGTATTTTTTCTTAATTTTTTTAATATTTTTTATATAAAAAATATATGCAAAACACGCGTCACGAGTTGTACTATTGAATTTCAACTCTATTAACGTGACAAGATACTTTTTAAATATTTAATTTAAGACGCGTCTGTTAATTTTATAATAGTAGAGATGTGTATGTAGTACAACACACCGACATAACGTCACACAAGACACGCACACATGTAAAAGAAGTGGCCTCGCCGGTCGTAAATAACAAACGGTATGTTTTGGTCATAACAGTTGTGGGTCATAACAATCTTCTCGTATGTTCCAAAACGGGTTTTAGTGAGAACATTTAAATCATGATTCAGTAAACAAATTATCCTTAGGAATGAGTCGAAAGTTAACCATCTCTAGTGATTAAGATAAAGCATAACTAAAAATACGTTCCGGTTGTACATATGGATAATATACATAACTTATTATATGTGTCTATTTATATATGTTTGTGATAAGTAAGTAGAGGCAACTGTTACTGTTTACATTGCAAATGAAATTTTATGCTGTTTTTAAATTTAAAGAATCGAACAATACAAATTATGTGCTTTAAAAATCTATCAGCGCCATAAATTTGATATTAAAAAAATTCCCATTTACCCAGTGACGTTTGTTAAATGTTGTCCAAATTAAACGCATTTTAAATTCAGTTCAGTAATAAGTTCAATATTGATTGACTTTTGGCGGTGATTTACGTCAATGATCAATGTTTAATTCCATTTTTCAAACTCATTTTTTATTTACTACAATATTTGTGATACAATAACAGTTCAAATATTGAGATAATTAAGATACATACAGTGTGCGATATTTGACCGTAATTCTTTCAATTTTAAAAAGGTTTTTCTTGGTGTGTATATAAATATATATGTATATATGCGTAATATATTTATCTCTTACATCATAATTCCAAAGAAATACTATTTCTGAAGACAACGATTACTTTGGTTCTTGTTTTAATTTATAAAAATGATAACATAATAGCAAAAATTTTTAAATTATCACTATTCTAAAATTATATTGACCGCTCTCTCTGATATCGTATATTATTTATCCGTCAATGCTATCGGATTTCATCCTAACCACTGAAGGTATTGGCACGGAATTCAATAAATGTAAATGCGAGTATCAAACGCGATTGACACTTGATGAGTACTTTCTAGGAAATGCCGCCAAGATGTCGCCGTTATAAATCAAAAAAATATAATGAATGTAGTAGCTAGCGTATGTACAAAGAAAATATGGTACATAATTAGATGTCGTTTGCTTATACTTATGCAGAATGAATCATATTTTGTATTTATTCACAGCATAATGTGGAAATCACACTACATATAGATAAGATACTAAGTAGCTAGGGATGGCGATATGGCAAGCTCCGAACGGGCAGTCACTTTACTTGTATTGCAAGCATGGCGACAAAGGTACTTCTGTATTAGTTGAGGAAGATGTATGTATGTTGTTTTAAAAAATTATTTTTCCCTAACAGCCTTTGTGTCATGTTCCATTGATAGGCATTGTCACCCCGTTCGATTATAACAATCGAACGGGGGGAATATAAAAACCAAGATTTTCCAGACAACCTTATCTATTGTAGCTAGATAACGTAATAGAAAGACGTTAATATTATAAAACTCATTCATCATATTTCATCATATGTGTCTCTTAAATAATATTACAAACTTTTGAAAGGGGTCAGCCATTAATATGAGTTAACAACTGTTCCCCAATAAAATTATAAAATTCCCGTATCAAACGTACCCCGATTCTTCTATAGCGACATAGAAGACCCCCAAGTTTCAACTGCAGATGCGCATTATGTATAAATACTTGGATATGTCTTAAATGTATTTAGAAAGTACTAAAGACATATGTGGTCCGGATTTTTTCTTATTTAATGTTATAAAATTTCAATAAGAATCAACTGGCATAATTTATATATTATTTAGAATTTATCAAAAACGTTAGTCCATAAATTCATTAATCGCTATGCCAAACATATCGCATAATAATATACTTCTACAGTGCATACAACCTTTTATAAACATCGATGAATTTTAAAAGTAAATAAATAAAAAAATATCTAGGTAACTAATTAACACTGTCGAGCTTGTAAAATGTTAAATAGGTTTGTAATTTGCGCTGGTAATTGCGATTAATTGAACTCGGAAGCGACGGAGCGAAAAAATAATACCGTTAATTAAATATTAAATACACTTTAAAAGCAACCATTACAATTAACAAAGCAAAAATATATATAAGACATCAACAAGTCTGTTCTTACCGAATAGATGCGTCGGTTTTTGTGAATATTACGAAGGTTAACGTACCTATAAACTTCAAGACGGTAAATTTTCTTTAAAACTCGTAAAACCACTGGGAAAATTCCAAGAAGGCATGCTATCGATGGTTAGTTTGTTTTTTCTTCTACACAGATAATAAAAGTGTTTTATCAACATACAATAAGGGTAACGTACAAATCGTATCAAAATTATTGTTACGATATAAGAACAATGTTTAAATGATTGTATTTCATATTGTTAATAGAGTTTATATTTACATAATGTTATATAAGAGACCGGGTTATGTCCAAAAGCAGGGTATACATATATATACAGAGCTAAGATAGAAATGCAATATTGAAGGAAAAATGTTAATTATAAGAGTTTATAAGAACAATTAAAACTTTCATAGCCCCGATCTTCTCCTCTGTGTCGTGGGTGTCAATTTTTCGACAGCCCATATACGTCCCACAGCTGGGCAAAGGACTTCCTATTTCCGGAGGAATGTAAGTTAAACCCACTACGCTCGCCCAATGCCCTTTGGTGGAGCACCTATATATGGGGAATGAATACCTGTAGGTTATATAAATATTAATCCTGATGCGGTAATCGAACTCTGATTCTTCGCTCAGAAAGAGAACAAATTGTCACTGCATCATTTAGAAGGTCAACAATGAATAAGGTGTAAATGATAAAATTAAAACTTTGTTTAATAAAAATGGGATTTTATACCCTGCACGCTGGAATTATGAACTTTCAGAGCTGATCTCAGTTTTTGCTTGGACATCAGCTTGGCGTGGAACGACGGTTCGCCGTATTGGCCGTATTGGCATTTTAGAGGGCCAACTGCTTTCCTTTTATTTCCCTCTTCCCCTATATCCAACGGTGGACTCCCACAGGCTATGGATGTTAATAGCAATGTAAGTCTTCTTTTTCAGGGAAAATATCCTCACAGTAACTGTTATATTGTCATTGAAACACGTAAAGGTCAAACACACTTTCGACTGATAATTCAGACAACATAATTATTACAATGACTTACGACTAGGTCATTCATATCAATTGTGCACATAAGACCCTCGATAAGTTGTTTTCAAATTCGCGAATGTATTTTACAAAAATATTACGTGCTTCCCCTTGACACTTGATATACACATAGTGTGTGTGTATTATTGTGCAGTGGACTAGACGAAATCCAAATTAGTAAGGAGATAAAAGAATATTTCTGAGTATAAAAGAAGATAGTGCTTATGCAGAGTGGCATTTCTGAGAAAAGCTAAAAAGGCCATGAGAGCTACTTTTATTTTTTCCATTAACCCAAAGGTTGACTGGCAGAGAATATCTGCCGGAATAAGGTTCGCTTTTGTACTAGAAATATACATTAAGAATGAAAAAAATACATAAAATTAAATATTTGGGCTACTTTTCTTCCGATAAAGAATCAACGTGGAAAGTGAAATTGTAAGCTCGAAAAACAATCAAATGCGAGAGACACAAATTATGTTTATTTATTAGACGCACCAAAAGCAGCCGTTCAAAACATATAAGTGCATAAAACCAAAAAAGGAAAATCATAATATCACCATATCCTGCGGCAGTCTACTGTTGGACTGCAGAATAGCGCAGTCTGCAAAACGCGACACCTACCGATCATCTAATTTTCGGCTTCATGCATCCAGTTTCTGACAGCCACCAAGCACAGATCGTCGCACATCTAGCGGGGAGCCATTCCACATCAATACATCAGCACGTTCCTCAAACCAATCTTCACTTCGCCACTCGTCTAATAATTGCAATGATCATGCCAATAACAGGTTTGTTCCGCATTTAAGAATAATAGTATGATAGTTATAACGTATTCATTTACCAAATTTACCATTGAAATTTTTGATCTGATAGAAAAAATATCTGGAGGTTAATTTAAACCTCCAAAGAATATTGATTAATGCAGAATAATAAATAGATGTATAGTTTCTATTATAGAAGCTATCCTGATACGTTGTAATGCTAATTGAAAGGAAAGAGTTTGTATTCTCATACGCAGAAAACACCCAAAAATTTCCGCAAAACCTACTTGAAATGATTGCACTAATTCATAAACCTTACCGTACCAACGTTTTGAGAACGTATACCAGACAAACAAATTTATTTAGGTATATGTATAGAATATTATATATGTATAGAATATTATATATATATATATACACATATATATGTGTGTGTGTGTATAACAAAACTGAAGTATGCTAAGAGGGTTTTACCCGACTCTAAAAATAAATTATACCTAATGAAAAATACAATAACTATTCTGACGTTCAATTGGAGGAAATAAAAAAAGAATCAGAATACGAAGTAAATTAAACAAAATTTATATATCTATAGGTATTATAGCGTACAAAGTGGACATATGTATGTGCGGTTACTAAAAAAAAAACAAAATTTATGTTATTAATGGACATTATTAAGTACAACTCATGTAAGTTGGTCTTTATGCATTTAGTTTTTTTTTTGTGGCATGAATAGGTTTTTTTGTGGCCTAGAAATACTATCGAAGGCAGTTTGTGTCCACAGAGTGGTGATGCGTGGAATGAAAGTTACTAGACTAGGCACCGTACTAGATTGTTATTTAAAATGTAAATAATTATTAGTATTATGTAAAATGAGTTTAATAATACATATTTATAAATAGAAAACAAAAAATGTGCTACATTCCTGCAATGATAAAATAAATTATATATAGACCTTACATAAATAATAAAATACTGAATTACATAAATACTAAATTACAACGGAGTATATTGTATTTGACAGGTAATGATTTTAAATAAAATTGTTTGATTTTACTTTTAAAAATGGCCGAAAAAGCATAAAACTTTTAACTAAAAAAACGTACACATTACAATACGAAAATGTAAACATCTTACTTTTATCCAAAAACATTTAAAATAAAATAAAAAGTACTAGGATAACAACAAATCTCTATTCCTATGCTAAATGAAATGTTACCATTAAAAACCACCTAAGTTACACATACGTTGATGAATTAATAGATATCATCAGCTCATCAATACTATACTAACAGTTTATTACTAAATATAGGCCTCCCTCTAATTAAGGGGTGTTGTAGTTATTCGCAAACTTGGCCACTGCTTATCAACTAGTATTTCCTTCAAGAGTCCGACACTAATTCAATGAAATGGGATGTGCACATTCTATATAGGGAAGCTCACGCATATAAATACACAAGAAAATATATAAACAAAAGTAAAGTTAAAGACCTGAACTGGTTAAAACTAATAGTGAGAACAATAAAAATACAACAACAGCAAACTTGCCTCGTTATGGTCAGTTTTACGACCCAAATAGTCTAGTGACGAATATGCTCGGTATTTGAAGTCAACTGACTCAAGTGTATAAGTCGAAGTCTTTATAAATGTAATTATGGGCTTATTAGAGTATTTATTTTTATATTAATTCTTAATATAAAAACCTTAGTATTTGTATATTGCTAAATATAAAACTTTACGTACCTAATTTTAATTTAAAAGTATCTAAGAAGATCTAAGGAGAGCATAAATAAAACATTGATAGAGGTGTGACAAGAAAGAGCGAAGGCCTTCAAGGTAAAGAAATCATGTTATGAGTCATATAGAGTATAGGCATGAATTATTGGTATAAAAATTAAGTGAAATCTACTACAGTACCACATTTGAAACTTATATAAAAAAATATATATATTAATTTTTATATTACAAGCAGTAGATAGGTAATAAACGAAACTGCTATTGTTTTAAACTTTAAACCATTACTATAATAGGTCCCATTTTTAAAAACATTTGAACGCTTAAATGTTTAAAAAGATCTTAAGATCGCTGTTTTGGCTCCGTTTGGTCACATAAGATCAATTTTCAATTAACCCATATCCATTTATATCCTGAGACCGGAACAAACTTATCAGGCTCTTTCTTTCAATAAAACACTGCGTTTCTTCGTCAATGTTATTACGTTCATTGTAAATGATTTGTTTTCATTGAATGCATTCTACGTTGGGGTCACTGAACTTCGGGGCATGGACGCACTTACGCCCCCCCGCCTATTCACAACCCCATGGAAATACCACGTTTTACAAGGCACTCTAAATCACTAATGATAAACACAATAACATACCCTCGTTTCCACAATCTGCACAAACATTATTTCCATTTTTCTTTAATAACTCCTGTAACAATTTTTCGTTATGATCTACCATCGTGGAACTTTTGCATCAATAATGAAGACACACGCTACTAGCGTACGTCCCTGCCCGACAGCCGAACACACGCCTTGAACGCGATCTTTGGTACTGCGCGAGGGAGCGAGCGAGACTTCGACCGACGCGGTTTATTTGGTTCAACAAACGACACTTCGTATGTAAAAATCATTTCACTCACTCCTATTTGGATACAGTTAGTATGAATGAGATAGAAAGAGAGGTCTAGTTTCGGACATGAATGAAATCAGTAAGTAGTAGAATATACAATAATAGGTAGATATTGTTGCAGACTCTGTAGTGGATGCCTCGTAAAACTTTTATTTGTGTGTGTATGGCGTAGTACGTGTTACGATATAATGTAGGCGCCGCCGGTCGTCGCCGTCTCGCGTAAATACTAGATAAGCATATGTATATATGTGTATACATCACCTATGCTACATCAAAGAAACGTCCGTAAAAGTAGATAAGTTGATCTTTATTGTGCACATTGACAGTTATTTATTAAAATATTATTTATTTTTAAACAATAAAGTTTCCTTCATCAGCCTGCGACTATTTACTTTTGGATGTAAGGATATCCCAATGCATGCCATTCCAATCATCAGCTTCACGCACCCAGTTGGGCCTGCGCAGATTGTCGCTTCATACCTATTGCCGGGTGGCATCCTACGCTGCGTTTGCCCACACGCGGTCTCTCCGTGCTAAGACTTCTCTGTCTGACATATCTTTCTTCTCTTACGCTTTACTTTTGTCAATGTATGGGTTAAATTTTCACTATTTTATTTAACGATTTATAATAAAAAAATAATTATATGTATAAAAAAATTTAAAATATTAATTTACTGTAAATAAATGTACCTATTACATAACGGTAAACGCAGTGTGAAATGTCCTCGGCTCAGATAGAGTATCAGCCTATGTACGCAGAGTAGGTGATTACAACTGGATTAGTAGATTCGAATATAGTAAATACTTTTATTCAACTTTGGACTGGTAGGGACTGTGAAATAATAACTATGATGTCCGTGAATGTAATGCATTGTTGTTGCAATTATATAGATAAGAACAATACCTATATGTTTGTATTAGATGCGCAACTAAGTTCTCGTTGTTTTTTTATATATTGCAACTTAATTGTGCAAAAATGCTTACCTCCGACACGGCATCAGGCCGATGGAGTCTGCGATTTGCGCAGATTCCCAATTATATTTTACTAGCCCGCGGGCTTTCAGCCCGCGGGCCCTGAATACGATAAAGCTGTTAAAGCCAATAGGCTACCAGCATTAACATCTTCGAATCAATCAAAAATGCTTACTTAAATCAATAATGTGTCATAGCGGTTTGTTTACTATTTATGTTTAAGCTTGGTTCATGACGTTTTGGATATGTCAAAATCGACCAAGACCTACTGCTGGAGCCATCTAATGAAAAACAGCATGAACTTAGTTGCTAATATAAACTAAAGTTATATAAACAAAGCATACATTAAACCTCAGGTATTTCTATGCTTACGATGAGGGTTTCAGGCAAGATATTAAAAATTATAATTAATACCAATGTGTCATGAAATAATCTATGTATTTATGTTATATACATAGAGTAGTTGCTATAAATTGATGAATTAATACATAGAGTAATAGTAATGTTCTTTTTTTTCTTTCATGATGGTAATCAGCTATAACTGTTATACCAGTGTCAAGTAAAATAATATCAAGTATCTTGAAATGTTAATTCAGCCTTTTACGATACGTCTTGATAAAATAGTGGCTGCTTTACCAAAACTTTCATGGACTTTTGCAGTTAAGTTAAAAAGACACTATATCTATATTTAGTAATTAACCACCAGATTTAAACTGTATAACTGATAATAACATGAGATTATAAAAATGAAATTTAAACCGAATGTCACTAATGAAACTTAGCGGGAAGTCACGTAATATTCTTTTTCTTGTGTATTAAAAACTTTAAATATTTTTGTCTTTCAAAACTTAATATTTTGTTTATAAATTAAACATTCATCACAACATTGAACTTAACAGATCGAATCATATCACTTTTTTTCCCTCCTTCCATGAACCCTTTAAAACAGTAGCAGGGTGTGTTTTATTGACACGTGTCTACGTGACAATTTATCAACACGTTTATGATTGTGTATACCAATATTTCTAATATTGTATAACAAAAATGTTAAAAACGATATTTCGTAATGTGAAAAGATATTGCTTTTGGGATAAACTATATTATAAGTGGCTACAATTTTTAACGCTCATAAGAGGACATATTAGGTACGTACTGTACAGGTAAAGTACGTACATTAGTGGATCGTAATTGGGACTACGTAAACTGTATATGTGAGGCCAAAGATTGGGCTAGGTAACGTTTTGGGGAAGGCTTATGTCTAGCAACAAACTGCTGATGGTAATGAAATACGTATATGCAAATAAAATTAAAATGAACAATTGGTTCTGTAATTAAAACATTCGAATTAAAGAAAGTGTTTAACAAACATTTGTAGGGTATTGTTGCTGAACAGCTCTGATATCTTTGACTTTATCCTCGATTTTGCCAAACGTATGAATACTTTTTGCCGTAGGGCAAATAAGTTCTTTCTCAGATCTAATAAATAGTTTTTCTTATGATATAAAATAATAAAAGCAACGAATAACTTATACAGAAATTAGTGGATGAAAATCAGAACAAAATGGGTTCAGTGGATTAATGACTACAGGGCCAATGATGTTGCATTAACAGCGTTGCTACCTGTAACAATTTGTGCCTAGTTTAAAAGTTATTATATCATCATCATCTAGTCATCAGAGCCTCCTTTGTTAAATAATTTATTAATTATTAATTCATTAATTTGAATTATATAGACTATTATTGTCAGTTAATGAGCTAAAATGTGGCTGGGGTTCCGAGCTTTATTTCTTATTCTTATTCCGTCTCCAAGATAATCATTAATTATCCCTATTCCGGCAAATCAAATTGAATATTTTTAGGTTTCTAATAGTTTAATGTTTTCTATACTACCCCTTTACGATTACGGCTATTTACTTTAATGTACTAAGTTTTAAAAATCTTTTTAAATACATGACCTCTTTTAATAATTATTTCTAAAACATGATTTTTGGTACATTTTTTTCAAATATGTCCTCTAAATTCTTACGAAAGTTACAAAAATTCAAGACCAATTTACTTTTTTATTGTATATATACAGATAATTAGTTTAGGTTTGCCTTGTATCTAAAGCCTTTGTAAATTTAAAAAGATGCCTTGAGCTTGTCATATATTTCTAGGTTAGGTAATTATTATTGTTAGTCTGTGGTGGAAAATAAATTCTTCGTTTCTGTAATATTTTGTTTAGACAATTTCGCAAGTTTTGTTGCATATTTTAATTGCGGCGTTATATTTTTTAGTAATAATTGTAATGTAAGATTTAATATAGCAGTTAAAGGTTTTAAATAGTAGCAAATATGGGACGAAGATCGATAAATACCACTAAAAGTGGTAAATATATGAATCCTACTGACCAAGCTCGTAAGTCATATATTATTTTTTTTTGTTAATTTTCTCCCGTATTTTGGTCTTACTAAAGTTTTCGATATAAATATTAGGTAAAGAAGCCCGAAAAAAGGAACTGAAGAAAAATAAGCGGCAAAGACAAATGGTGCGAGCTGCAGTTCTTAAAATGAAAGATCCTACTGAAATTTTAGAGGAACTTCAGAAGATTGATGAAATGGGTAAGCTACATCTACCTCAGGAAATCTTTTACCTGAGTAACATTGAGATAAGTATTAAAAATCTGATACTGAGAATTCGCATTAACATTGCTAAAAACCTTAAATTTAAGTTATTTCATTTTGAAAACTATGTCCCCTTCATGTGTTAACATATGTTAACTCATAGTTAACATATGTATGTTGACATAGGTATGTTGACTAAAATAATTCCCATAGTAAAATCTACAACATTTGCCTAACATTTACTTTTCTTGTTTGAATGTTCTACATGAACTTGTTTCAATGAAAGGTCATTCAATGCTTTGACCAGGTCCCTACCTGGTCCTAATGGGAGTGGCATGAATGGGGTTCCACTTTTTAAAAAACTTAACTTGTTTTTAATATTATTTTAGAGTATAATGTGTTACAACCTTCACCTCTCAATGAAAAAGTTTTGAAGGAAAAGAGGAAGAAATTTAGGGATACCTTGGACAGAGTTCTCAATATGTATGTAAGTAGTATCTTTTTACTTATAGTCACTATCAAAACATTGGTTAGGTATATTTTGAACAGATGTACTATTGAACAGTCCTGTCGATAAACTTCTTAAAGGTTGGAAGATGAATGACATAAATATTGTGTTTTGACAATTTGACAGTTGCAATTCATGTATTTATAATTTAATGTGTTCTAATTTTGAGAATAGTGATCTTTTTAATTACCTTTCAATAATTTTCAATTGTTGTCTACTATATTTAACACCATTACCTGATATTGTAATCGTAACTGTACCATAATGTATATGTCTAGGGCTTTATTTCACAAAAATGAAAGTATATTTAATTACTATAAAAGTATAAGTTTTTTACGGAAGTAACAGACTAATGCATCACTTGATGGTAAGTTATCATCTGTAATACTAAGGACACTGTAGATCTATTGCCTACCTTAGGGTAGAGATGTAAAGAGTGGAAGGAAGAAAGAAGTAAAAAAGGAGAAAGGAGTTGAGCCTTTGTATCACAGTATACAGAGTATGAAAGGTGATAACAAAAAAAATGCCACCACAATGCTGGCGCTCTGTGAGGGTGTGGTACTTCCTCGCCAGCTCGTCAAGCCAGCCAATTCATTCGTTAATTATTTTATCTATTATTAAAAATTGATCTACTTATGTCTCGTTTTTTATTATTATTCTTATTTTATGGTGTTTGTAAACATTCTATTGTATAATCATTGTTGTGGGCAATGAATGAAGCTATGTTAAATATGTAACAATCACCGTACCACACAGTTGAATAGATATACTATTCAACCGGGTGTTGCGGAGCAAGTGTGTCACCTGATGGAAAGCATTCAAAGCCGCCAATAGATATCTATATATATATATATATATATATATATATATATATATGTAATAGGTATTGTTATGGACTTCGATAAAGGGTTCATATTTTTTTATACTAATAACAAAAGATAATGTTCTGATAATTTTATTTCCAGGATAAAGATGACCCTGAAAAATGGGTCGAGTTGAAGCGTCAAGAAATGGAATATGAGAAGAGAAGAGCACATTTAATATCATATTATGAATCAGTAAAACATGCACAGTCTGTTCAAGTTGATGATATTCCACTACCTACGCTACAGGTCAATATTTTAACTTAATTTGCCAAACTAAGCAGATGTGTTTAAGTGAGGGTGTTATTTTTGCGCCCTTTGGTGTGGAAACATTATATTTATGAAAGACAGAATTGAGAAAAATGTTACGAGGAAATCACTGCTCACCTTGGTGACTCCTCACATGACAAAAGTTTTGTTAAAGTTGATGATAAAAGTTGTGCATATATTTATTGTACATAGCAGATGTTAGAGGGAAATAAGTAAATAAAATAGAAAAATAAATGTTTTTTTTATACTTTATATTTTGGTGCTTCAGTTAAAAGTTTTTCTGTTACCTAATAATTTTATTTTCAGGTTCCTGACAATTTAATATATGGAAATGTGCCATCACAAATTCCTTTACCGATGGATATAGTTCATCCTACTTTGCCTGTGAAGCCCATTCTGAAAAAAGATTCAGCTTACAGAGTAAGACTTATTTATTATAATTTTTGTGATAAATATGAAACATACCAAAGTTTTAATAGAGTCAGGCGTTACTTTGCCGAAAACCATTACTAGATATATTAGATCCCCGACAAGCAAACAAAAGTAGAAAAAAAAATATCATATGTTTTTTCTGGAGGAAGTGGATTTGGTAACTTAAACTAAATCTTAGCTAAAAACGGCCATCAACAACTCTCCATCTCTCAACCACTGTCACCAACACCAAACAAACCACTATTGCAATAGTAATAGGCAACCACAATGGTAACAGGCAAGTAAAAATTCGGACTGTCCACAAAGGTTTAATAAAGATATGAGAAGCCTTATAATACATTTGGAATAGTAAACTTTCTACTTAATTTTTTTTCAGTACCAAACACTAAGAGAAATCAATTAACGGAGTATTTACATCATCATCCTGCGGCTTTCCTCTGCTATATTTAGACTTAACTAAACCTGGTCTTTTAGTTCGATCTGCAGCTATTAGCATTCATTTTCTGTTAGCCATACTGCACAGATCAGATACACTTTGTCTCTCTATCTAGCTTAAAACATTCCAATTACAGTTTCAATTTGTTAATTTGAAATGATATGTCGGTAATTTTGGTTCTTTGGCAGCAGAGGGACTTTGAGCATATAGCTCTGCAAATTTGTCCTATTATATAATAAATTATTATTCAAATACCTAATATTTTCTACAAATCTGTGTGTAGAAGAAGTAATACATACATAATATTGTCACGCTTGATTCCCGTAGGGGTACGCAGAGACTACAGATCTCCATGTGATACGATCTCTGAACACTTTCTTTGCTTCCTTCTCATTTATGATTCTCCTCATGCAAGCTCGCCGATTAAGGGTACTCTTGACCTGGCGTTTCCTAAAAACTTCGGCAATATAGTCAAGGTATGTTTTCTTTGGTCTTCTGACCCTTCCATCCACATCCGCAAAGTAAATTTCTTTTGCCAGTCGTCTTTTTTCTATTCTATCCATGTGCCCAAGCCATGTATATTATTAGCACCCTTTTCTCAATGTTTGTCACGACACCTTCCTTACTCCACATCGTTCTCTTGTATATTCATTCCTTATTATATAATATCATTCAAAGTTACCTCACACATAAGAAGTATTATAATCGCTTTTGCATTAACAGCTAATTTTTTTTGTTTTGTATATGAAATAATTTCATAAACACACGTAGATGTTATACCTTTTTTATTACGATGGCGAATTTTTATACCCTTTTATTAAGACAGATTAGTATTTTTTGCAATTTGTATATCACAGGAGAGGCCAGTTGGTGTTGAACCTCCAGGAGTGCCGCCCGGACCGCCAGTTAACTATGCAGTTTTGTTAGCCGAGGCAAGTAAAGCGAAAAACCATGAAGAAAAGAAATCTCTACGTTTTTCCGATCTGCCTGATGAAGGACCGCCTGGTGAACACGTAAGTAATATTTATTCAATAGTTTTACGAGAGTTGGTTCTTGTAAATAATATTTTTTTATCGGATAGGGAGGCAAACGAGTAAGCGTATCACCTGATGGAAAGTAATCAACGCCGCCCATAGACTACAATCTACAATACCAGAGGCATCATCATCATTCACATTATCATCATCCAATAATATGTAAATAAATGGCTGTATAAAACGAAACAAAAATTATAATGCCAATTGCATGTGTAAAGTTTTCCTTCTGGACACAAACACCTAGATTTAATTCCTTTCCCCTTTTTCTTCTCCCATTTAATTCTTTCTAAAATAGACACCAGGTGGCCCTATATCTTTCCCCTCCCTTTATCTCCTTTACATCAACAATGAGAGGCCCAGTTTCTTTCCTCTTCCTTTATCTCCTTTACGTAAACACTGAGAGGCCCAGTTTCGTTTCTCTTCCTTTATCTCCTTCCCATCTAATTATTCATATCCTTCCTCTAAGTTGGGCAACGCATCTGCATTGCTTTTAGTATTGCGAATTTCCGTGGGCGGCGTTATTTGCTTATCATCAGGTGACCTTTGCCTTTTGATCTAACTATTTAATAATAAAAAAAAGCAATTCAGTTGTTCCATACTTTGCTTTTATGTTAACCTAAAAGAAAATTTGTACCAAAAGCATACAAAAACATTTATGAAATTTTAACCCTAGCTTTTTGTGTTTATTTAACGGCACAAATGGTATGGCAGCTAGCTAGGTGATCTGCTTAGGAAGTCTAAATATTTGAATTCTGAATGAGAATACAATAATTCAAAGAATCAAATAATATTGGGGTGACAGTTCAATGCTAAACTGTGACCTTCCCCAAAAATGAAGGCTGTTCTCTTAATACGCACACTTGGCGAATGAATTGAGGTTCCCAGATTAATGAATAAAAAAAAGTATATGCGTACAAAGTGACTATAGACACTTTGTACGACATCTTGAGAAAAATGGGGTTGCTCAATTTTATGTCGGAAACCATAAAATTATTGCCCAGAATACAATTTCATGATCTGGAGAAGGTTTTTAACGGAAAGGGTAAATTTAACAAAACTAACATTAACAAACATTCATTAATTTTATAATTTGGTCAAGGTATGTTTTCCTTGGTCTTTCCCTATCGACCCTTCCATCCACATCCGCAACGTAAATTTCTTTTACCAGTACCAGTCTTTCATTCATCCTCTCTATGTATCCTAATCATCTAAGCATCCTTTTTTTAACTTTTGTCACACCTTCAAAGAGGTAGAGCCTCCCTGCAGACGAATACTTTGTCAAGAATGGCATATAATGACCCGGGGAAGTGGCACACTCCCGAAGAAAACCGTCGTCTGAGTGGTAGCTTAGCTACCACGCTTCGTACGGTGAGCGCTTGAGTTCCTGATGCCCAACCCTCCCCCTCCCACAATGACCCTTTCCTTAAAAGCCGGCGTTGATTGCTTTCCATCAGGTGACACGCCTCCTCGTTTGCCTTCCTAAAAAAATATTGAATAAAGAAGTTTTATTATTACATAAACATTTTGTCGCTACCTGTCCGTAAAATTATCAACCATTGGCCTGATAATTTTTAAAGTTTTCGGAATCTTTGCAATGTTTCGAAACAGTCCTTAGGTCTGAATATTTTTCGAATAAAATGTAAAATTAACATGCCCAGCGTTGGTTTCTCAGGTCCATATCCCAAAACTACCAGCACAGATTCAACCAGTGGTTGAGGACCTCGACGGTGAAGCTATCGACGATAATGACCATGCTGATGCTCAACCTGCAACAGTTGTCCCTGCATCAAAGCCGACCTCATTACAGCAGCGTATGCTAGCTCTATCTGGTCAGAATATTGATGATTTTATGAAAGAGATGGAAGAAGTACACAAGAAGAGGGAAAGGGATAGAGCGGCTGATTTAACTGCCAGGTAATTGCTAAGCGTAGCCTATAACAGATTTACTTGTATAGCCTAAACATTGGTTTAGTACTATAAATTATTTTTTTCAGAAAATAAGTTTTGTAGATTACATTACTCGTATTGAGATCATTAATCTCTTTACGGTATGTCATAAGTTCGAACTTATAGTTTAACCTTGACATACATATATTGTTTTATTTGGTTATATATTTAATTTAAATAACATATTATAAAAATATTAGAACAAATAATCCTCACCGGAATTAATTACTATGGTTTTATTCTACGTTGTAGTTGTGAAAGCAACCTCAAAAAAGAAAGAAGAGATTTATTAGGTGTATTCTAACAAATTATATCGGTTAACACGACTGCTAAGAATCAACTGTTTCATTCCACTGGCACGAACTCTCTGGCTAAGTTCTTCCACTATTTTCCTACTCCACTCTTTATACTGTTCCGAATGGATAATAGACAGTTCGCACCACAAGATGACGTAATATAACTATATAGTAAATGTTATTCAATAATTGATCTTTACAATATTATTTAATACATAGCTAAAAACTAACAAAAATATAGTAGTAAGTAGCAGAACTGACGTTGTTTCTTTTAACTTTATCTATAAATTATTTTTAGAAGAAAAACAGAACATCCTGCCTGTAAATACGCGTATATAAATAAGGTTGTAATTGTAAAAATATTTAATAATAATTATTATTATTTATTTTCATAATTCGCATTAAAGGTGTAAAAAGATGAAAAAAGACGTATAAAAGCTCCATCACATTGACATTTATGGCGTATAAACTTCTTTAATTATTACATACTATTAAAAATAACTAAAACAGTTATTGCAGATCTAAATACATAATTAAACTATTATATTGTCATTAAAATTATAATTTATTATTACATTTATTTATCTATAACATACATTTAATCGATCTGTTAAAGTTACAAATTCCTTAATATTATAAATATTGGTATCTAATATTTATTTTAATGTTGCAGGTTAAGCGCTCTCAAGCGTCCCGGCGGTAGAGACAGCGATTCGGACAGCGACACAGAAGCGCACCACGTGCATCACGCGCACGATTTCACTCTTGAACCTCCCGGCGCCGAAATGAGGCAACTACCTCCGCCTCTTCTCCCTCCAGGTACAAATAAGCCATATACTACTTATTTTTAATAAATTCACTTACTTCTTATTTTTGTTGTTTGGATACTCGACGGTTTGGGTACACACATACACGCGCAAACGCGCACACGCGACGCACGCCCATCTCTGTACTTCAGCCATGCGTATTCCTTACTGCCGTAGAATATTTTAAGTTATTGTAATCTGGAATAAAATATTTTAACAGAGAGCTGTAACACTAGATTGCCCAAGAAGTCATTATGACAGCTTTTAAATTTATTTAAAAAAATATATATTTATACTAATGCAATTTCTTAATATTTTGAGAAAGCATACGACGACGGCTCAGTGGCGGGGTGCACGCGCAACTGCGTGTAAAGCCATAAAATTCTAATAAATTGTATCATTATAAATATTTATCTTATATTTTGTAATAAACAAATAGTCAAAATGATTTGCTGGGCAATCTAGTGTTAATTTATTTATTCGGCACAAACAACTTGAATAATCTTGAAAGAATTTGTTATAAAATAACACCCGGACTATAACTCTTAAGATTCGCGTACAACTTGGCTACATTATAATTAACTTATTCATAGTTATATAATAATGAAATATAATACAATTAAACAGATTAAATAAAAAAAAGGACAACAAAAATCTCACGTGTGATCTATCGGCCACCAATGTTTGGTGCGATCCTGGAGCGATCGCTTAAGTTGGTGTACTTTCACTCTTTGCTCTCTTTCAACTACTAGCTTAGCTGGCATAGAAAGTAAATGCAACCATGCTTCAACAACTAGTTCCACTGTCCACGGTTTCTACTAATTTCTTGAGTTAATTCTTGTTAATAACAACACATGTCTTGTGATTTACAAAATATTACCAAAAATCTCTTGAGTAGACAGGAGCAAAAACTGCACGGAGCGCAAAGCATTAATATCGAATGTTTTTGTACTGTGTTCAATTAATATATTATTGTATTGGCGACAAATGCGTACCATGGGATTATAACGTCATATATTATTATTATATATTGCGTAAAATTTATGCGTGATATGATTGTTTTACATGTAAAATTCTTTTGAATATCCATTGTTAATAGAATTTGAAATTGTTACAGGATTACGACCGCCCAGTCTCCGTATGCCGGGTGCTCCGCCTGGGCTACCGCCAGGGATGCCTCCAGTGCCGCCGCTTGGAGGGATGGTTCTCGGCGGTTCATTGTGTCCACCTGGAGCACCCCCTGGAGCACCGCCTGGAGCACCGCCTGGGGCGCCACCGGGTCCGCCACCTGGACTCCCGCCGCGCGGTGCGCTTCGCCCCCCCGGTCCTCCCCCGGGAGCTCCACCAAGGCTTCTTCGTCCCCTTGTTCCCCCTCCCCCGCCTCAGGTGTCGGTGTTAACGGCGGCGCCACAACTCATACAGAAAAAGGATGGCGCTCAAGGTAACAAGATAACTTGTATATATAATATTTTTTTAAGACGTCTGCAGTAAGAATTCTGACAATGCATGCATGGAACAAAGTTCATTCACAGCTAAATCGCTTTTTGGTAACCATGGTCAAAAAGCGACTGAGCGGATAATGAAGTATAGTGCAAAGAAATATTTTTATAACACAGTTAACTTATCCAAATAAGCTAATAATGCTTGTGCTAGAAATTAGTTCACATCATTAATTCATAGTAAGATGTGAATTCAGGACCTTAAGTCGTAAGTCCGATCCTTACCAACTGAGCTATTGCTATTAAAGTTTACAATGTTGATTGATAAAAAACCACGTGATTTTGATGTATATATTTTTAGGAGCCACAATCAGTGCAAAGCCACAAATCAGAAACTTATCGGCGGACGTCACGAGATTCGTGCCCTCAGCTTTGCGAGTGAAACGCGAAGACAAGAAGGCGAAACCCAGTATCAAGTCTGGTGCATTGCATAGACCAGCCGATGTACCCAAACAAGCACCAAGCAAAGATGATGCATACATGCAATTCATGAAGGAAATGGAGGGTCTTTTATAAAATAAAGTAGTTGAAATAAAAATTATAAGTGAAAATGAGGTGTTCTCCTTTTTTAATATTCACAAGCCATTTCCTAGGTTTCAGTTTATATGACGGTCTGTACTACTTAAACTATGTTAAAAACATATATAGTTATATCATTACCAATCAGTTGCTAATTTAAATTAAAAAGGACAATACAATATAAAAGACCAATTGACGCAGTGGCGGGACGCCTTGCTCACGGAGTCAATGGTCGTGGGAAGCACCATACACTTGAAGAAATCTGACTTTTGAGTAGTAGTTTTAGTCCTTTACTTCTAACTCCTTTCCTCTTCATTTACTTCCTCCTATCTTTCACATTTTTATGGACAATGGCCATGATGTTGTACATTTTGGCGTCGACGGCGGTTCAAATTAGAGTGAATCTCGCCCCGACTGAGTTTTCAATTTTATACACAAAATCGAGAAGCCTTACAAAGACGATAAACAAAGGAACTAAAACTAGCTTCCGCATAGCAACAATGTCTATTTTAACAAACAAATAAAATGAGTACAAAATAATTCTTTAAATTCAGCTCAATATTCAAAATACATATTAAAAACAATTTTAGATAATTTTAAATAATTTATTTTACACAAATTACAATTATTATAATTATTTTATATCGTATAGGGGGACATCTACACGCTGTTAGGGGTGTAGGAACGAACCTGGGGGATTAACCCTACTATTATTTTATATAAATCATTATTCTTACGTAATTTGCCAACAGATGGCGCCACAATACATATAAAATTGAGTTGCCTATTGCATAAAATAATTAATGACATTAAATTTTGAAAACGCCCACATAAATGTCCAGGTGTAGCAATGAATACTTCATTCAGGGTAAGATGTTTGTTTTCATGCACGCATCTTCAAAAAAAAAAAAAAACAATTTACGGGCTATTTCCCACCACTCTGCATGTTCTCATATTTTGAAAGGTTTTTCATTTCCACCTAGGACCCTAAATTTTTTTGGTCAAAAGCCAGCCTCATTCATATTTTACAAAATGTCTGGTTCCACACTTGACAGACATGTAAAATTTTTATAAAATGAGTTTTGGATTTTATTATTATGCAAAGAACGTTAACAATTTAGGAACAGCAAAAGGGCATATGATAATACGATATTATAAATCGTAAAATAAATTAATGAACCCATACATGTGTACCTATGGTAATAAGTTAGATTTTTTTACACACCTAATATTACCATTGAACGGAGTTTGCTAGAAGATTTCTTGCAGGCGAAATTGTAGTACCCAATAAACCGATAAATCTAAAGAAAATTCGGTTAAAAGGGTTTCATCTTCGTCTGCGCAGGGTGGTCACCCTCAGGTGAGATTGATACCTCGGCTTGGACCGCTATTGACTATATGGAATATGATGAAAATGTTCAAGACGATTTGTTTTTAGCGGTTCCTAGATGCGAACGTTGAACGATATTTTCCTTAATTCCAAATTAATCGGGCATTTGGAACACATGACGAAACGAAATGTGAATAACAAAAGAACGATATGAACACAACAAAGAAACCGTAAGGGTTCATAAAATTTAGTTCTATGGCTAAAAGTCATTTTCGTCTTCGTCGTTCGTCGTCGTTATTTTTCACCTGATACTACGGCAAAGAAAAGGATGCAGATGATATTAACTAAACAGTTACTGTTCATAATATAGGCCTTCCTCAAAACTATGTGGTATTATAATTCTCATATTTGGCGGGCGCAGTAGTTTCAAAGATTTGTTTTGATTATTTTAATGCTGCTGTCCATCTTCTAGTACTATTTGTTTCCACAGTCGCCTCGTACACGATACTTACAGGAAGAACTTGGGTTGGATAGGAATTACATGATAAAATTAATATAAAGCGGTAATAAATAATTCCTAGTAGTTCGGGACGCACACCGGCTAGATGGCGCGACGATCAGCGCAAGGCGGCTGCCAGAAACTGGATGCGCGAAGCCGAATATCGGGCTAGGTAGCGCTTCTGAGGAGAGGCCTATGTCCAGTAGTGGACTGCCACAGGCTGTTGTTGATGATGATAATATAATACCTAGGAAGATTAAATAATATTAGACAATATCTAACGAATTTGTTGCTACTTGTAAGTATGGAATAATTATAGTAAAATGGAATTTGTAATGTGATGTCCACAGGAATCAAGTTCTTTATTAACCGAGATTCATTTTTTTTTATTGTTATCTCTCTGACTACAATATCTTGGAATTCAGAAAAACGTTGACGTGCGTGAACTTGATCTTTCTTATTTTGGTTGTCGATGAGAAATTTATATATCGTACTTGCGAATGGACTTCAAGGGGAATGTTTTGTATGACAACGCAAAATTTATTGCATGTAAAAAGTTTAATTATCGTTGCATATATTCGCAAATTTAATATTAATTATGCACCACAATCATCCTTCATTAGCATTTAAACTTTTAATTATGGTATGTAAAATGAGTTAATATAGGAAATTTTCGGAACAGGCGTATTCAGTTAACTTCAAGATACTTGTTATATTATTAAAAATATATATTATTTTTTACCAGCAGCAACCATTCGCCAAGATAAAATGTGGACATCCACATTTTATCTTTAAGGAATATGAAATAAATAAAAATATCAGCACATTTTAATCTATGATATAAAAATCCGTGCATTTTTCATTTTTAATTTAATTTAATTAAACTTTTACTTTAATGTGTAACATCTAAACACGCAGATAGGGTGATCTTAAAAATATTTTAAATTATTTTTTACTTACATATTTCCACATTCTAAACAAATTAATCAAATTTGAATAATTAATACCTTAACTAAGTATAAGTAAAGGATATATTACTACTAAATTTAATATTAATAAATAAGATGTGGAAATTTTTATCTTATTTAAAATATTGTATAAAATCAGTTACTGGCGCAGGCACACTTATTTTCCTCTGAGATGGACTTCAATATTTTTTTAATATTGTAGTTAGAGAAGAAGTTTTATATCATAAATAAAAAACGTGTAACGCATAAGTGTTGGCGGTAATTATAGGCAATAATGTAATATTTTTATTAATACAGAGAGTGCTTTTTCATATTGTATACTTCTATTGAGAGCGTTACACCTTGTTACGATGAAGTTAAAGGAGATGAAGATAGTGTTACTATATTTGAACATAAAAGTATATAATTTACGATGTTATTATCATTGACATCATCAACAGCCTGCAGTGATGCATTATTGGACATAGGCCTCGATTAAGGAACGCTACTAACCCGAGTTTTGATTTCATGCATTCAATTTCCGTCTTTCGCCACCTGTCTGTTGTTCTTCTATCTGACCAAGGGTGAGTCAGGGCGGCTCGTCTCACATTGTTTGTTAAAAACACAGTTTCCATTTTAGCACTCATTTCTTTGTATCTAAATAATAAACAAGACAATGAGAAGTTTATTTAAAATAATAAAATTACAGTGAAATCATAACCTAACAGTGCAAGTTCTTTTAAATTTTCTTTTAGAATAAAATTTTTTTTATAAAAGTTTTTTTAAAGAATGACCAGGTTAAGAGTACCCTTAACCGACGAGCTTGCATGAAGAGAGTGATGAGTGCGGGGGGAGCAAGGAAAGTGTGCCGAGATCGTACCAGATGGAGCTCTGTGGTCTCTGCCTATCCCTACGGGACATAAGCGTGACGTTATGTATGTAAAAAAAATATTTGTATATTAATCTATCTGCTGATACAAACATCATTTATTATATAATATTATGAATTAAAATTTATGCATAAAGCTTCAAAACATACCTACTAATATCAGTCACATATTTATCCGATAAAATCAATTTGTCAATGTACTCGTGACTGCGTCTTCCTGCTTATGATTTCTTAGTAAAAATTCTAGGAAAATAATTGTTTCGACAAATTGTTTGGTTATTTTCCTTATTTTTATTTTTAAGAGTTTTTAAATATCACTGAATATCTCTTGTTTTCCTGTATAACCTGTATAATTTTCTAGGGAAATTATATAAAATCTGCAGTATAAAGGTATGATTGACAAGTGTAATGGATAGATGTACACATAATCGACGCAAAAAATGTTGTAAATGACACATGTACTATAAATAAATTTCGGATTAGAAAAATATACGAATGATTTGAGTCTCAAAGATCTACGACCAAAAGAAATTTTTTACAGCGTTGAAACTGGTTGTTTTTGAGTGATCAGATACAACTTTTTCAGAAATCTTAAAACTTTTCTGGCTCTAGTGGTAGGTTTTCATTTTGCAGTTTTACATCGTTTTAGCTTTTATGGCGTTAATATGTGTAAACGTATCCATTTTAAATATATGATATGCGATATGAGAAACATTTTAATTCCTTGAAGGGCAAAATGAAGTATTTCCGCAAACATAACGTAATAAAGCCTTCTTAATTATTAAGGTATTAAAAAGAGCTATACATGAATGGACCAGCTGAACCGGGGAAGTACCACATCTGTTACAGAATATCTGCGATAAGTTGTAACACTTTTCCTGTGTAACCGCGTTTTATACGGGAAGTTTAGGGATCTGGAGGCTTGATTCTTTTTCCTTTCTTTTATTTATTTCATCTGTCATTGCATTGTCTTCCCATCTCAAGGCTTCATTTTTCCCTTCACGTAAAATCCTTCTTCCCTTCCCATTATTTACATTCTAAACCTATCTTAGGGAATGAATTTGCATTGATTTTGCAGGAATTCTATAGGTGGTCTTGATTACTTACCATCATACGACCTGTTTGGTCATTTGCCTAGTTTTTAAAAATAAAATCCAACTTGAAGATTGGACAAGGTAAGGCGCATTAGAGAAGGTCTATGATAACGAATGGCTGTAGGTAGGAAGGGGGATTTGGAGGTTCATACCCCCCGAAATTTAGCCTTAGCCAATCCACCTTTTTATACATACTGAAATATTTTCGAATCTTCCAAAATGGTATTGTTAAAAATTTTAAATAGAAGTTAATCAACTTTTTTATTGAAGTCAAATTATATTAATATTTATTTATTTTAAATAAATTTGTTACTTCAGTAAGTTCAAAATTCGTGAGTGCTCAATAATGAATAAATCAAGAAAACGTTTTCTGTAATAAATGAGAACTATGTTTAAAAACTCTTTCATCATTATAAATAACAGCATGTACATATAGACGAATGAAAATCAATTATTTTTTTGGAAAAACGTACCGTACTCGATCGCCGTTTATTTAGATTTCATTGTAATTGACAGGTGTTCTAAAAGTCCTAGAATTCCGTATATTATGAATAATTGGAAATATATAATGGGTAGTTGTAAATAATTGGGTATAGGATAAAATAGACTAGATATATTTATTTGCCACTATTTTTTACAATCTTATGTTTTAATAATGTCTACTACGCAAAGTCCTATAGTTTATAATTGCCGGTCCAGAGCATCAACAAGCCATACATTTTTTCCGGATGTTTCCAGTTTGATAGGTGATTAATTTTTAGCAATAACTATATTCACCATCACCGTTATGATGTTCACACACAAAAAGAATTAAATACAATAAGTTCTCGAATCCGGTCCTAAGGACCATCATAACTGCTGCCCAATCAAAAAATTACACGGAAAAATACGAATTTGTAAATGTTCACACAAAATTTTTATAAAATATTAATTTGGGATTGTCCATTTAAGATCGCTCTATGAGTCCTCTTTATTTAATATATTAAATGCAATTTGGCTCGGCAGTAATAACGTTTTTGTGTCGACTAAGTTCAGCATCATGGTTTGCCATATTCCGATATAATTTTGGCAAGGAATTCTGACATTTACATATTAGGGTTGAAATGCAATATCGTTGACGGCCAAAAATTTTATTTCCTGTTCAAAATTAAAGAAATGGCATTTTAAACGATTTTAAGAAACTTGTTGTTTGCCCTTATGTACATACATTTGTAATATATGTTTTGTCATACCCATATATGTACATATGTCGCACGGATATGTGTGACACGCACATGCGTGCGGCATGGGGCATCTTCCCGTTTCTGAAGAAATGGTCAAACAATCCGATACACTTGTCGGAGATGCGGAATAATGTACTAGGTTTTATATCCCTATGCGGGATTTCAAACCGAAAGACAAAATCTCTGTTTTAAATATTATGTATTATTATGTATTAATATATATATTAGCTGCGCAACTAAGTTCTCGCTGTTTGTCATTAGATGGTTCCAGTAGTGAGTGTTGGTCGATTTTGACATATCCAAAACGTCATGAACCAAGCTTAGACATATGATAAACAAACAGCTATGACATAATAGTGATTATTGTGGCGTCATATACTTTTAGTTGTGTGAGTATGTATGATTTTGTGCCAAATAATCGTCATTTGCGGGAAGTGTTACTTTTATGAATGAATGAAATGATCATTCAATTTCATTCAAAGAATCCGGTGGCTGAAGCACATCGTGAGGTAAAAAAAGTTTATGGAAATACTGCTCTAAGTTAAACGACCTGCCGCGTTTGATTCCGTCGCTTTAAAGACTATGATTTCGATGTTGACGACTGTCCGCGTGAAGAAAGGCCAAAAATATTGGAAGACGCTGAAATTGCTCGATGATGATCCATGCCAAATGCAAGAACAGCTTGCTTCGGTATTAGAAGTTACTCGCCAAGGCATTTCTAAGCGATTGTATGCGCTGGGAATGATTAAAACACAAAGGACAATACGAGCAAAGGTACGAAAAAGTCATTCTACTGCATCACAACTCTCGGCCTCACGTTGTCAAATCCGTTAAAACCTACATGGAAACGCTCAAATGGGAAGTCCTACCTCACCCGCCATATTCCTCAGATATTGCGCTTATTAAAAGTTATGTGCTTTGTAGATTTTAGGGAATATAAAGATCATATAGAAACCTGGAAACATTACAAAATGGAAACTTTAGAAATCAGACGTCGCCAGTGCGATATGTATATGCTACACGATATACTAGCTGGACATATTGATTGTAACGACTTGGTCAGTGCTTTATATTTCAGAGTACCCACACAGAACTATTTTATACACCTGAGATCAATTCGAACTATGCACGTAACTCCATCCTTAGCCGTATAGTCAACACATATAATGAGTTTTATTCAGATATAGATATGTTCAGGACTTTTAGAAAATCACTCAAAAGTAAAAATGCAGTTAATTAAATCGCACACACTCGCAAACACACACACACACACACACACACACACACACACACACACACACATACATATATACACACACACACACACACACACACACACACATACATACATACACACACACACACACACACACACACACACACATACATACATACATACACACACACATACACATCTACTCACCAAATTAGATTCTCAACTTAATTTTTTTTTATATTTGATATGTCTTCTAGTTTGTAAAAGTAATATATTTAAGCCCAAACTGTGTAAACCTATTTTGGTTTTTATTGGTTGTTATATTATTTTTAAGTAAGAAGTTGTGTAATGAAACTGTTGGATTATCTAATAAATAAAATAAAAAAAAATAATTACTTTTTCACTGCTTCAGAATTTTTTTTTACAGTATATACACACAGTACTGTATTTACTGTGAATACGTAAATATTCACAGTAAATATAGTAAAAAATTGGACAAAAATATGTAATATAAAGCTTTATTTTGTCTTATTCCAATATTTATTTGTTTAAATAATGTAGCTTTATTGGTATTTGCAAAAATCAATTTTCCAAAATTCTGTCTTTACGACATATTTCGTCAAATATTTTCCGGAACTCAGTGAGTTTTATATCTCTCCGATGTTATGAGTTAGTTTATATTTTTTGTTTTTGTTAGTTTAATTTGTTGTTATAATACATCTTTCTGGGATCGTTGACCTTACGTTATTCGCTAGACCCTCAAAATTATTGACTGTAGCTTATAATACTGAAGCAATAAGTTTAGAAAGTGCAGTTTAAGAGCATTATGGCAAAACGCCAAGACAGATCAGATGAGACATGTGAAGTTATAAGTATTATAGCTGTGTTCACCTACCGGTTCCAACTGTTTGTGATTCTATCCCGTCATTTACACAGGTAAATGAACCCTCAGTGGTTATTCCAAGCGCTTAAGAGAAGCAATCACTTCGAAGAATCACTTGTTTTGTTCATAATTGATTAATAATGAAAAAAACTGTAAATTTATGTCCAAAGAATGTAACGTATTATCAAATTAATTGCTTTTTGTTTTGGGTAATACTTTTTTTACAATATTCTAAAATTTTAATATTCATTAAAAAGTTTCATTTAATGAATATTAAAATTTTAGAATATTGTAATTATCTACGTTGTATTCCCATCGTTATGTTTTCATTTTCTAGTTTAATTTGCTTGTTACGATATAATATTGCGAGTTGCACTTTAATATTGGGAAAATAATGAAATCCGCCTTTTTATAGAGAAAATTTTATATGAAGCTCTTCAGATTATGCTGAATTTTTATTCAAATTCGTAATTTTTGATATAAGAAACTAAATTTTATTTGTTATACCTTATTACCACCAACCACCACTGACGACCAATTAGCTCAGTGGCGGGGCCCTCCGCCCGCGGAGTCAATGGTCGCGGGTTCGATTCCCGCACCGGAATAAATATTTATATGGGTTTTTAAATGTTTATTCCGAGTCTGGTAACCCCCCCAATCCGCATTTCCTTTCCTGCCCCTTCCTTTCTTCTCTATCCTTTCCCTTCCTCTCCGCCAATCCATGGTCTGCCGTGCCAATGGATGCATGACTAGGGGCGAGCCTAGTCGTAAGCGTGCCGATCGTCCCGGGGTCGGGCTCCTCCGGGGACTATGGTGCTTTACCTCAGCATGCAGGGCTCTGCTGAGGCTGACCTCCATCCTCCCTTGCGGCTCGTGGGATTCACTAAGACAAATTTAATATACCTAATTTGTCGAAAATGACGGCGACGTGGTTCGCCACCCGTCACGTCCTGATTCTCACGAGGGCGAAAAGCGACCAATGACGAGCCGTTTCGCTGCGATGAATGGCAGCGGATGGAGCTCTGTGGTCTCTGCCAACCCCTGCAGAGGGGATAGGCGTGAATATATAAAAAAAAAATATATACCTTATTATGTTAAAAACAACTAATAAAACTCTAACTGAAAAAAAATATTTATTCTAGTATTGATGAAGTTGCTTTGATTTCTTCAGGCTGAGTTTGCTACCTGAGTTTTTTATTTAATGTTCTGGTTGACTTTAAGAATTCTGTATATTAGTGGAATGAATTTGTAAGTGGAAGGGCCACAAGGCATGGATTAACGTCATGGATAGTGATTGACAACGAAGGTTGCTATACACTTCTGTGTTAGCTAATTTTGTTTCCGTTACATTCAATTAGTTTAGCAAGTGAACGACCTTTGTTCAAGCGACGAGTTAAGGTAAGGTGGGAACTTTTTACAATTATGATTTTCCGAAATACAAATAAAAATGTACAAATATATATAAAGTCGTTTGCAAAAAAAAAAAAACGGACACCTCACACTTTTCTATGGATTATATTAATATTTTTGGTATGTCAAGCTTAAAAAACAAAAATTTTAAAATTAAATCCTAGAATTAGAGTTTTAGTCAATGTAAAGAGAAATCCGTGTGAAAATGAACATTTTTATGCGTATAGTGAAATTAAGGATACGAGTATTTTTATGGTACTTTAATAAAAAACAGAAGAACTGCTTCACCTCGCGAAGGTGGAGGAGAGGAGAGGTTGTGCTGAATTGGCTGCCAACCTTCGCAAGTCAGAGAGGCACTCTTAGAAGAAGAAATAAAAATGACATTAAAAAAAAGAAAAATTGATAACGACTATGACCTTGCAGCAATTACGGCCTGTTATCGTCTTGGCATGTTTTTCACCAGGCTTTTGATGGTGTCCTGTAGAATGTGTTCCCACTCAGCCGAGATCACACGTTTAAGCTCCCTGATATTTTGTGGAGGTGGTTCAACAGATCGTACTCGCCTTTTAAGAGATCTCAGACGTGCTTAATGGGGTTAACGTAAACGACGAATGTCAACCTCTTGCATATAAGCATCTACGTTGCCAGAACGGTGGGCTCGAGCATTATCATCCATATAAATGGCATTTTCACCAATTATAGTCAATGCGGGTTGTGCATGTCGACAAAGCATTTCTGTTATGTACCCTTATGCATTTTGTGAGCCATTTCTAATGAATACTATCTCAGTTGGAAGTTACCTAGTCTTCAAGATAGGCAGTTTCTTGCGAATCTCAATTGACCAATCTCGTGCTTACGAAGTAACTTGGGGACCCGTACTTGACGTTGACTGCATATATCAGCCCCCCTCTTCCAGCAGCGCTATAAATTTACTAGCTCTTATTGCTTTTTCTGCTATTACAATAGATACAAAGATATTTTTTTTAGTCACAATAAGGTAGGATGATGCGATAAACATAAATTTTTCTACTAAAAATAACAAGAAGTTAGTTTTAGTTGCCTAATAACCTTCTAACAACAAACCCGCGAAAAGTAAGTGAAAAGTCACAAATTAATTAAAGGTCTTTTTTTTAAAAAGCTTCGAATTTGGAATTAACTTTTTTTCATATCTTTATTAATTGTCAGTAGCATAGTTTGCCTATTAAATCTTCTTTAGAAATATATTAAAATAATACCAATAATGTAAAGAAAAATCAAAATTGCCAGTTTTTTTGCAAAGGAGTGTATGAAGTGACAGATGTTAAAAAATGTGACGTTCGCACCGAGTCTGGGTAGTGAGCGCGAACGGCGCAAACAACCTTTATTGTTTGCAAATTACTTTTAATATACTAAAAGCTATTGTTTTGCGTTAATTCTTAATTACAATGAATAATATGTGGTAGGAATATGTTTTAAAGCGAGGACGATAGGGCCAAGGGACAAAAGATGCTCAGTTTTGTAAATTGATGTTTGCTCCTAAGTCAACAAGATGTCAGTCAACATGATGTCAGAAGGCCATCGCGAAGGACTCTTAAAAAATTAAAATTCTAGCAAATAAACAAATGAGTGAAAAATTATTTGTCGAGTATATTAATAAAATAATAAGTTACATAATATGTATACCTCGGCTTAGCTATCGTGAGCTGGACTTTACTGGATTAGGCTGGGTTAGGTATGCAATTTACTGACTGACAAACCCATATCTTACTATGAAAAACATTGAATTTACGAACTTTTTCTTATTATCAATATATTAAAAAAAATATTACTAGAATTCTTGTTATCCATTCTAACTGCTTGTTCTAGGAAATGGTTCACATCAGTAGACCAAAGGAGGATACGAACTCGCGACGTAGAGATCATAAGCTCGATCCTTGTCAACTGAGCTATTACACCTATTCATATTTTAATTTGAGATTTAATTTTGTAATATTGTTATGTTTCTTAACTTTGTTATAAAAATAACATTTGAAAAACCTGAAAAGGATAAAAAAGTAATATATTCACATGGTTACGGATCTTTTATGCCAATGTTTCAACAGTTGATACATTTTAGACTTACATAAGCTTTTGACTTTGACTGTTAAAATTTTTGATCTGATCGAGGTGTAAAGTGTAAAAGTTAACCACATAATTAAATTACAAAATGACCCAGAATTAAAGGTCACTATTGGACATTGAAAACGTATTAACTTTATCTGTTAAGGACGCAATTTATGCGTCTTAGCAAATGTCATGGATGGTAACATTTGCACTAATATACATATTAAAATTCGAATTCCCATTAAAATAATGGATTTAATAAAATTATAATATTTTGTGGCCGAGGCGATTGAATTGGCTAAGGCATGTATTAAGGATGGGGTCCCGTAGTATAGGGATATACATAAATTACGTCACGTAAATTTAATGATTTTACGTGACGTAATTTATGTATATTGTTATGTAATAAGACGACCGATTGGCTCAGTGACCGGGCCCTCCGCCCACGGAGTCAATGGTCGCGGGTTCGATTCCCGCATTGGAATAAATATTTATATGGATTTTTAAATGTTTATTCCGAGTCTGGTAACCCCCCCAATCCACATTTTCCTTTCCTGCCCCTTCCTTTCTTCTCGATCCTTTCCCTTCCTCTCCGCCAATCCACGGTCTGCCGTGCCAATGGATGCGTGGCTAGGGGCGAGCCTAGTCGTAAGCGTGCCGATCGTCTCGGGGTCGGGCTCCTCCGGGTACTATGGTGCCTTACCTCAGCATGCAGGGCTCTGCTGGGGCTGACCTCCATCCTCCCATGCGGCTTATGGGATTCACTAAAGACGAATTTAATATACCTAATTTGTCGAAAAATGACGGCGACGTGGTTCGCCACCCGTCACGTCCTGATTCTCACGAGGGCGAAAAGCGACCAATGACGAGCCGTTTCGCTGCGATGAATCGCAGCGGATGGAGCTCTGTGGTCTCTGCCAACCCCTGCGGGGGATAGGCGTGAATATATAAAAAAAAATTGAATGATTTGGGAGCACCCAATTCATAAAAATAGATTTTTAGCGTTTTTAATTTATACATGTGGCACAAAGATGAAAGGAGAGTCATGCCTCTTTTGTCACTCGATGTCACACTTTGTTGACTCTCTCCCTCCCCCTTAACATATTATTTGTGAATGGCTTTTTGCTAATTCACGTTCTTTTTTTGTGGACCGGGATAGCGAGTGCTCCAGAACTGCTGCACCACGCGAAGGAGGAGGAGGGTTCTGCTGAATTGGCTGCCAACCTTCGCAAGTCGGAGAGGTACTCTAAGAAAAATAATAAATTTTAAGACATATTTATTTTAAAATTGTAAAATAAAAGAGGCATAACTCTCAGTTAAAAAATATGATTATATAATAAAACCCTTCGTAAAGTTTACATTAATATTTTACATAGAATGTTCTTTTTCTGCGGTTCATTGTCACTTGTCACATACATGTCATGTGACACAGATTGTCTACAAGTTTAGCGTTTTGAATGTGTTTAGTAAAATTCAGGAGATTGTCGTCATCCTCGACAATCACCTGAATTTTACTAAACACATTCAAAACGTTCGATCCAATCGAAAATCGTCTTCACCCTTCTGAATTCGATAAAGCTGTTAAAGCCAATAGGCTACCAGCATTAACATCTTCGAATCAATCTCTTCATAAAAGCTCGCTGGTGAAGAGTACTTTTGAACTGGCTGAAAATTATATATATATATATATATATATATATATATATATATATATATATATATACATATATATATATATATATATATATATATATATATATATATATATATATATATATATATATATATATATATATATATATATATATATATATATATATATATATATATATATATATATATATATGTATATATATAATTATATTTTACTTTAGTTTTTAATTAGTATTTATTTATTAATTTTTCATTCTTGCTTCGTGGCAGCATCATGCTAGTTTTCTTACGTCTATTTAATTTCGTTTCTTATTATTTTCATATGTACTATTATATATATTACAATATTGTATTACATGTTTACATTTTTCTCTCTGTAGTCATAAAATTAGAGTAGTAATAAAATTAGAAACTGCAGTAGCTTAGAAAGGTAAATTTCGAAAGAAGTTAAGAAATCAAAGATGAGAGAAAAACTAAAATATACACAGCCCATATACATACATATGTATATAGGGAGACCTTTTGAGACCTCTCCATTTCTGGAGGAATGGACATTAATCCACATTGCTTGTCGATGGTTAATCCACTCTACGAATTTATTGCAGGTCATAGAAGTATGTAGCTCGATGCGGGAATCGAACTCTGGATGTTTGTCTTCGAGAGTTGCAGCTTCACCATTGAGTATATGTAACGTACAAAAAATGTTTTAAAAGCTGTGACAAGAAGACAAATGTTTTGAAATACCATACAAAAAATGTTATGAAAACAAATTCCGGAATCACACAGTAAATAGCAACAACGATCTTACATTCTTTACGATGTTTATTGATAAACAAGGATTTTATTAATAGGAAATTCGTATTGAGAAACGGATACTACATAAATTAGGGGTGGTCAACTTGATTAGAACCACACCAAACCACATTGGACAAGCGTGATGGGTTTAACGTCCTTTCCTCCAGAAATGGAGAGGCTCGTGCTCAGCAGTGGGACATATAGGGGCTGTACAAAAATTGATTAGCCCCAAGATGCACTAACTAGACTGTTATCTTCTAATTAGATAAATGTGTTCTTTTTAACTGAATAAATGAAACAGTATTTAAGTAGTATTTGTTCTTTATTAGGAGGGAAAAATTAGAATATTTCCTTTACATTAAGAATTATATCATTTCCTACAAGTAATGGTCGTCAGTTATGACAAGATGTATAATATATTAATAAAAACAACTTATGTGTTTGAGTGATTAGAATACTTTACTTTTGACCCATGCGATACTGGGTCTAACATTCTACTGGGTCCAACATCTAAACAATGATTTGTTTTCGGGTGCCTTAATGAAATATGTTTGAGGAGGACAGTGGATACCACATGCGTCAACTTGTGAACAGGCGTTGCTTGTGGCGACTGGTCTATTTTTCATTTTGTATTTTTTTCTTTGTTTTTTCTTCTTATATCTATTTTAATATCGATTACGATTTTAAATAATTGCACATAAATGAATGTTTTTCTGGTTCTTTAAGAGAGTGTCTATAAAATAATGTTTGTATATAACATCAAAAAAAAAATAAATAAAAAAGAGTATATTTGCGGAGTTTCTTTCGCCATTTTTTCTAACATCCAAAAGAAACCTAACTTAACACAAATGAAATGTAATTTCTAATATCGAAAAGTGAAGTAAGTTTAAATTGAATAATTTATATTTTTCCATTGTGACTGTAAGACACCTCATCCATTCACATTCTCACATAAAAGTTGGGTTCATGGACAAGAGAAGGATTTGACTGAAAGTCAGAGAGTCTTTGTTTATGCAAACATTCAAGTCACTTAGAAATACATACATATGTATAACCTAGTTTGTTGTTTTTCTACACGTCATAAGAGGGAACGAGGCTAGAGTACCCAAGAGTTAACTGGAAAGTAAAGCAGATGGCCGCAGAAGTCAGGGCAGTCACAAGCTCAGATGGTTGAATGGCGTTAAACAAAACCTTAATAGCGTGCCAAAACAGACCGATCTGGACTATTAGTTGAACAGGCCAAGGCCCATTCGTGACTGTAGGGCGTCCTATGATTGACTGATGAGGTGATTATTATGTTGTTGCTTCTGGAATTTCAGAAGAGATCATCGTATCTCGTTTCAATGAATTTTATAAGTTTGGTTAAATAGCAAAAAAACTGTTTTTTTTTAGTTGAGCTTACTTGTGTTTATCATATATCACGTTATCGATATAGCAGTACATCAACAGTTCACTGCTGGACATGGATTTCCGTTCAAAATTAAAGTGTTTCCGAAATGGGCGCCTGGTGGGCGAGAAATCGCAGTCTTTATTATTCGGTTAGACTCTGCTGTATATCTCCTGGTATATACTTCAAGAAATGAGTTGTTCCCCTTTTCCATGCAGGGATTCACACAAATTAAAATTTAAAATAATCTTTCTTGTAATTAATATTTGCGATGACTGCCATTTGGTAAATTTTAACATACATATCGTCATGCCTGTTTTCTGTAGAGATAGGTAGAGATCACAGATCTCCATCCCTTACGATCTTAGCACACCTTCCTTGCTTCCTTCACACTCATCTATCCTTTCATCCATCCTTCCTCTCACATTCATTGTAGCGAAACAGCTCTCCGTTAGTTGCTTCGTAAATTTTTACGTTATGTAATTAATAAAAATCTATATCTACAAACTTTCAAAGGCATATACTAGTAGGCAATATTAGAATTGAAAAACACCAATTGCATTTTCACTGAAAATCATTCAAAAATATGTTTGTATGCAGTATTACAGGCGTTACTTAGCCAAAAGATGAAAAAAATCTTAAAATTACCTCAATAGGATCTACGAAAATAATTTGGAATAATATTATTGCGTTTTCGTATTTTTACATACTGGTTATTCAACAATAACCAGTGTGTAAAAATACGAAAACTAGTCATTTAAAATCTAATCGAAAAACGACCTTCTATGAAATCGTCAATCAATGCCATTACCACCAATAATAATGGAAAAATTACAGTTGTTTTTCGATTAATATTTTGACTAATATTTTTTTATTTATTGATTTGTTAAAATGCAATGTTGTTTTTCTAATGTATTTTCTCGAATTTTATGCATGGTAAGTTTTAATTTCCATCTTAACTGTGAAAATACGTGCAAGAATTTTGTTTAGGTACGTTAGATACTCTTTTGGTATGAACTTTTTATAAATGTTCATTAAATTTTACATGACCAATTAAATCAGTGGCGCAAAGGGCCCACGGAGTCAGTGGTCGCGAGTTAGATCCCGCCTCGGAATAAATATATGTATGGCCTACAGATATTTATTCTAAGTCTAGTAACCCCGTCAATCCGCACTGGACAATCGTGGTGGGTTAACGTCCGTTCCTCCAGAAAAGGGGAGGCTCTTGTTCAGCAGTGGAATATATATGGACTGTGGAAAAAAAAAACTAGACAAGAAACTGAGCAGTAAGTTCTTTAATATGCTAAATCAATACAACAGTTGACCGCTCAACAGCTAGGCCAGCAGTAGCAAGTTCAAAACTGAACATAAAAAACTGGCTCAAGCATTTAACACAGAATTACATATTTGCATAAAATTTGACCGTAAAGGAGTGTATTATCATTATTTATTAATAGGCAATTTCCGTATGTTGTACTGTTCATAATAAGACATATCATATCTTACGCACAACAATCTAACATGTCTAGTTCCCTTTACATTTTGTAGGAGTTGAAAAGTGCTGGATTGTAGATTTAGTATGTAAAATGTAGCTAGGAAGTCTTCTCCCGGCTATATATATAAGTACGACAGTCTGCGCATAGCATATATTTTTTTTCATATCCCATATATGTATGTCCCAATGCTGAGCACGGGCCTCCCCATTCTTGGAGGAACGAACAACAACCCACAACGGCTGTCCAATGCGGATTGGCGTGGTTAACAGACTCGGAATAAATATCTGTAGGCGAAGAAGGCGTATCATAAAAGTAGAAAAAGAGTTAGGTATTAAAGACTCCCGTATCCGAAGTTTCGACTTCGCTTCGATCGATATTAGAAAGGGCAAAATTATGGTGTTAATTAGATGTGCAATATATTGATCTAATTATCAATCATTTTATATTACAAGCATGTTTTTAAAAAACACAGGGCTAGGCTAATAGGAAGTAATTGCTAAAAGGAACATTTCTTAGATTATCTATTCGCTTGTTTACAAATTTTCCATTAAACTCATGACTGTCAACATGTTCAATATGAATATTAATTGTGAATATTGAAATAACTTTGGTTGTACGGTTTACCTTTGCTAGATTATCTTTTACTGTGTAGCCATTTATAATTAATTTAATTGTCAAGTTTTATGACTCTTACAAAAAAAAAAGAAATGGGGTGTGTGTTAAATTTCTTTAACTTTTCATTATTTTTTTTGGGATAGGAAGGCAAACGAGCAGGCGTGTTACCTTATGGAAAGCTATCGATGCCGCCCATAGACATCCGCAGTGCCATAAGCAGCGCGGAAGCGTTGCCGAACATTAAGGAAGGTGTCATTATGGGAGAGGGAGGGTGGAGGGGGGGGGGCTCCGGAACTCAAGCCCTCACCGTATGTAGCGCGGTAGCTAAGCTACCACTCAGATGCCGGTTTTCTACGGGAGTGTGGTATTTACCCGGGCGAGCAGGCCCATTCATGCTACAGACAAATAAAATGCCACACTTGACAAAGTATGTTTCTGCAGCGTGGCTCTATCACTAGAAAGTTTTACTATAATATGTTTGATAGGTGGAGTGTAACACTCATCCTAGATGGAGAGCACTACTACTATACTACTGGACATAGACTTCTCCCAAGGCGTTAGATTATACACATTCAGTTTCTGCCAGTCAATAAAAACTGAATTAAGGCAATATCCCTTTCTTCTTTAACGTTATCGTACATTAAGGATGCACAGTTATGCCATAAATATGGCATAACTGTGCGTCCTTAATAATAAAAAATAATAATAAATATAAAGGCAATTCGATAATAGAGAAAAACGTTTCAATTTTATTTAATTTAATGTAAGATCACAATAAGTTTTGATAATAATAATAGTAAATTTTTAACGTACTGTCACGTTTCAGATGTCTATGGGTGGTGTTGATCATTTTTCGTCAGGTGACCTGCATGCTACAAAAGTTTGCCTGCTCTGTTATACAAAGAAATAATTTTTTTAATTATAATGGTACTTTAATTTATAATTAATTATCAATGTACCCAACACTAAAATACGACAAAGATTGATAACCGTTGTAAATATGTCAAACATGAGATATGTTGAATTAGGTCGTCACATGTGCGATGCATCCAATATTTGGGGCGCGATTTGGCGTGCCAAGCGTGGAGATTATTATAATATTATTATAATACCCTCCTCCTCAGTAGTGATTTTTGTGTTCCATTGGATAAAAGTGATCATTGTATTTGATTGATGTTTAGACATTAAGCATAGGGCTTTTCCACAATACGAAGGCACGGAGCATTGTTCTGCGCGATTATGTCACTATTACGATTAGTAGACTTATGGTTTCGAAGATTATCAATTCTTTCTATTTATGTGACTATCCTTCTTTGATTGCTATATATTTATATTGATTTTTATTAAAATATTAAACCCAATTTTTTCGTCAGAAAGAAAATATTAAATAGGAATTTTTGTCTTCTTTCTGTACAAAAATCAGAAATCGAATTTACATTTAACCTTAGCCTGTGAAAGACAACCAGACAGCGTTATTAAAGGTGGTTGTTATTGTAATTATTTACATCTTTACTTTTATTTAATAATCTATAAAAATATATATAAATAAACAAATATTAGATAAACGTATATCGTTTATTACAGATATAATAAATATTTTTATACATTTGTCTATAAATATTAGTAACGTTCCTTTAGATTTTTTTGTTTGAGAATAGATTGAAAGATAACTGTTATGTTGTATAACTTTGATAATACAATTATTATATCGGGTAATCATCCAAAGAAAAACTTGAATGTTGACAAGTATAAAAGGATTAAAAGTCTTTATATCGATCTGGTCATTATTTAATTTTACAGGAAGAACGCTATTGGTTTGTATATATGTATATGTATTATGTGTGACATGACGATGTCGTTGGCACGGGTTGCGACTCCAAGTCTGCATCTGGCAGTATACCGCTGCGCGACTCAGCGTTAGCTGTGCGCGAACCGAAGTACTGGCACTCGGTAAAATAAAAGACACCGTAATTTGAAAAAAAAGAATAAACCGAAAGACATCGTATTTTTCGATCCGTTGCATTATTTTGATATCGATCGAAGATTAAGTTTCAGTGCAAATTGTGCATATACTTATGTAATATTTTGTGAAATTTATTTATGACCGATTGTAATTTGTTTTATTGAAAATTCACTTACTGTGAAAAGAAAGGTAAGTTTCAAAGCTTTTCTCGTTGAATAAATTCTTTTAATTTTAAGTAATTTAAATTAATTGACTGATAAATAGAATCGACAAGAAAAAATTTTTTTTAAAATATTTCACAAATGAAAAACAAATATATTTTACAGTAATACATTTCATGAGAATTTTACATTTCTACATCGTCGCATCGAATACCATAAATACCGCGAAAGCGTTTCGATTGCTATGTTAATTAATTGTTCTGTAAAACCCATGAAGCGAACTATGAACGGTATACGTTCAAGTGACAGAAATTTATATAAATAATATCGTTTTACTTAATATTAACGAAATGTGATTCGACAACAATGAAATAATGAAACAATTTATTGTTGTCGAATCACATTTCGTTAATACTTGAGTGTATAGTTTTAAAATTAACTCTTTGTATCATTATTGTGAGAGTTATAATAATAGTTCATAATATAAATCAAAAGGTCCTGCCAAACTATTAAATTAAAAATCTTAAATTCTGGTATACTATTGGACTTCGTATTATTTTTATTTTGACAATAACAACATCCTATTGTTCAAAATTCCGTTTCTCATAATTGGGTTGAGCTGTATTGTTTTATGTTAATATTGATTTTAACTCTACGCGTATATACTTTTAAGAATTTTAATAAAATTCTAAACAATATCACACTACTACATAGACAGTCACTACACATTCTAAACTGGTGCGTCTTAAAACTTTGAAATGTTGAACACAAGTTTTTTTTAAATATAATGAGCATTAAATAAGATTACAAATAGGCGATGAAAGTTTGTAAAACTTTCCGTCATTTAGCTTTGTAGGAAATCCTACCGGTTTTTGATACAATAAAAATAATCATAATTTTTATAATAAGTTGAATTTAATCCTTGGTGTATTGGAATGTAAGCACAGAATATTACAAGGTAGAAATTGCAACGTTCACCAACATATTAGTTTATATTGAAACAGCAATAAAGATTTTTAACAGTAGTCTGCGAACTTTAATTACGTGAGTTCATATTTGCCTTTGATTTTATTTTAATTGTACATATAACATTGGCCAGTAATGTCGTGTTATTTTTTTAAATAGGAGGCTATGATTTTTGTCGCTGTAGTAACGTGTAAATATTTATTGAAAGTTCTTCAATTTTAAGCTTTATAAGTTTATAAGTTATTTAAAATTTTTGTGATTGATTTTCTCATTTAAAAAGCACTCAAATTATTCGGTGAAAATGGTTTAAAATGTAATAATCACTTTTTTAAACAATTTATTCAGTGAACATAAAATGTTTATTAATTTATATTTGTGCAGTGTAGCTCTGAGAATTTTCCAAGAAGATAAGTATGAAAATATAAAATTGTAAAAGGGCGTAAATTATTTTATTTTACAAGTCTTTCAATCTAAATTTACTTGTAATTGATGTGTATAGGGTTGAAATCGAGAATTTTATTCAATTAAAACATAAAAGAATGCTTGAAAAGCTGATTGTCAATTGCAATATCTTCCTACCAGTAATTGTGTTCTTGCTTGGTATAACAGGATATAGGGGCAAAAATGTTTACAAAGCATGCGCAAGTGCGTAAGTGGAAAAAATTTGCAATTGGGATTAAAACGTCCTGTGCTTTTGTTTGAAGATAATTTTTTTAATAAATATTCTTTTTTAAAGTTATATTTTATATGTTTATTTATAATCCTTATTTATTAAAAAAAAATTCGTTAAATGTTTAAAGGTAGATTTAGAAAAAAGAATATTTGGCTCTCTAAAAGTTATTTTTTTTAAATTTAGTTTTTGCCATTTTTAGATGAAATTATTTTGTAAAATGAAATATAAAATTGTGAAACCGATTGTGCGCAGAATAAAAAATGAAAAAAGTAATACGCAAACACGTGCCCGCGAAGCTTATACGGAACTTTGATTATCACGTATAGCATTTTTGCAAACAAAAATGACATATTTAGGTGAAAGTTATCAGGTGAAAGTAGTTTTTAAATAAATTAATTCTCTTTTCGTATCAAAATTACGTAAATTGCCGTTTACGTTAAAAATGTACCACATAATTACTATACTTATTAAATGGGAATTTATTTAAAAATTGTTATAATATTTAATTAAATTATATATAAAGTTAGTACACTTGTATTTATGATAGTGGATCCATGTCAATGACAGGTGCACGATAAAGACCTTAATGGCTCTTTCGCGAAGTTACGGTCTTCGGAGTCACAGGTTCGATTCCTACACCGTGATAAATACATATATGTATGGCCAACATATATAATATATACCATATTCCGAGTGTGGATGTATCACCAATCCGTCTTGAACAAGCGTAGTGGGTTAATGTCCATTTTTTTTAAATGGCATCCCCATGCCAACACCCAAAAGGACAAATGTGGGTCGTAATAAAAGATGATGTCCGCGGGGAATAGTGCTTAAGTGCTTTATATGAATGCGCAAATACACAAGATACTCTCGTTAGCATGATATTTGTCGGAGAATACCATTGGAGAATAATACCGATAAAGTATTTTGGAGATGCAATGAACATTGAAATTTTTGTAAAATTACATCCAATTCCAAAACTAATTTATGATGATGATGAATATGGATTTGAACCCAGAACCCTTGGCTAAAAGTCAGGTAGTCTAATCAACTGAGCCACATGGGTGTCTTTAATAATAAATGTTTACGTAGCGAAAACTGGCGCCTATAATTTACTGGTAGGAATAAATCATTATAGGTATGTATGTAGGTATAACACGTCTCCCCGCTTTTCACGGGGCCTCCCCATTTTCTAGAAGAATTAAACTACCTCGCTTGTCCAAGGAGGATTAGTAGACGTCCAAACGTTCAGACGGTTCGCTATCCAAACATCAAGACATTGTGCAATGGGCAAAAATTAAACCGCGAACTTTTATTCCACAAGCAGAAACTTCTACTAAATGAAATTATTTGAGAAATATGAAATAGATCGATCGAATAGCACAAGTGTTATTGAACTTGATATATGTACATACACGTGTAAGTATTACAAACAGTCAAGCGTCGAGTGTTATTGACCAAGCGAGATCGCATCGGCACGAAACCTCGACCTACGATTCTTACGTATTTCTTGTTCCGTTATATAAGCGAAGAGAGATTATGGCTAGGGAAAAGAAAAAAGTGCAATAATGCATCTTAAATTTAAATTCAAACGCTATGGTACATTTTCATTATTGTTAATTCCAATTGACGGTGGGTGACTGTCATTAGGGTAACTGGTTGAGGGATTTTATAATATGTAGGATTGTGTTGAGAAAAAATTAAAATAAAACTTAAAAGAAATAGAATAAAGTGATGGATCCACATACATTCATTTATCACATGGATAGAGCCGTAGTTGAATGCAAGAGTAACACATCACACGTATTTATCGCACAAAATCCGGGCAGGTTGCTGGACTTGTCTAGGTGGTTGACAGAAACCAATTGGGTGAAAACAAAGATCGAGAGGCCTGCCTATATCTAGCAGTGACCAACCGTAGTCTGTTGATGATTATGTAGGGCAGAAATATTAATTAGAATTTGTTAAAAATAAATATTATTTGATTGGGTGGTAATATAAGAAAATATATTACTTTAACGTATACCGTACAATCTCTATGTTGAAAGTAAAAAATTATACTCATTTACACGTTTATTCTCTATATAAAAACACTGTTTTACCTTGAGACTCCTTTATTATTTTGTTAAAATACATTTTTGATAGTGTAATTGTAAAAATGATTTAGTTTAAACATTGAGGTTTTTAATGCTTCAAAAACGTCATCTACATACTATTATATTTTACCGTTTCTTATGTTTAAAATGTAGTTAATATTGTGTCATAAATATTTGAACATATAAATGATGTATTTTCTAGCAATCTATTCTAGCAAAGACATATTTCTCGTACTTTCATGAACGATTCTATTGACGAGTTTTTCATTAGATTTATGAAGATGATACGATACAGTGCTAGAAATTTGATTACTAACAATTTAGTATATGTACATTTCTTGAATTTAATTTAATATTTGGTTAGTTCCTTGTTTTAACAACTTAAAGTGATTTTGATCTTGATTGAAATTTGATTACTAACAATTTGGTATATGTACATTTCTTAAATTTCATTTTATATTTTGTTAGTTGCTTGTTTTAACAACTTAAAGTGATTCTTGATCTTAATTGAAATTTGATTACTAACAATTTGGTATATGTACATTTCTTAAATTTCATTTAATATTTTGTTAGTTCCTTGTTTTAATAACCTAAAATGATTCTTGATCTTGAACTTGATTGAAATTTGAATACTAACAATTTGGTATAAGTACATTTCTTAAATTTCATTTAATATTTTTTTAGTTTCTTAGTCTAATAACTTAAAGTGATTCTTGGCTTTCGATAGAAAAACCTGTGGTTTAACTCAACTAAAAGTCACAACTAGTGTGTAGGGGACAGGAAGAATGACGAGAACGACAAAGGTTTTCCTTTTGGTTCAGCTATATCTAGTGATGACGTGAAGTCCTATTAAGACGCCTAAAACTGTGCACTTAATGTAGCAGGTAATGATCCCTGGGAAAGGCGGGAGCTGTTGCTCCCCTAGATTCAGCTCGCGAAGCACGCTACGATAAGATTCGTGGCACGCTCATGCACCCACGTAACGTAGCAACACTTGTTACCTTCTTGTTTCTTGTATCTATGTTGCCCAATATACCAATTTATACAACCGTTACAAAACCGACCTTTATCTACGAATGCACCCGATTTAAACGTGCGCCCGAAAAGACGACGCCCGCGTAATGTGTTACACGATCCGGGCGACGCAGCAGCGTCATTCGGATCCACTCACGACACCAACACTCACATGTACCCCGGATCTAACCGAGCACGTAGAGTAGGGAACACTTCTACACCGGCCGCTTACACGAGATTCTCTCACGTACCCGGTCGGTTCTCACCCCCTAGACCTTATAGTCTATGGGACTAATAGGGACTATACTTACTAAAGTTCAATCCTCCCCTACATATTTAACGTAGAATCATGACGAATTTAAAATCAGCACACACACATATGTGTACCTCCGACACGGCGTCAGGCCGATGGAGTCTGCAATTTGCGCAGATTCCCAACTATATTTTTATTCGGGCTGATAGCCCGCGGGCCCTGAATTCGATAAAGCTGTTAAAGCCACAAATGCGAAGATCACCGTTTAAGAAAGGGAATAAGTTGTTTATAGCTGAAAAAAAAATTCTTTAAAAGATCTTTGACCCACAGCAGACACTAGATGGAAGCTGGTGAAATCAAAAGAATGCAGAAATCGTAGAAATCGTGACTGACGCTAACATAGGCACATACTAACAAAGGCACATAGAATCAGTAGGCCTAAGGATACATAAGTACCTAAGGATGAGAAAAAAATATTTATATATCATTCCACATATAAATTATTATAGGCATACCAGGGACTACTGTCCGGTCAACGTCCGGTCGATTGCCTGGCGTATCGATTTGGCGAAGCGGTAATCGCGGATTTAAGTGTATCATTTAATGATGATTTTAATTACTTCACTGCATACAACTTCATTGTACTACATTAACATGAATATTTTTAATTGAGTTTAAAAAACTTTCTTGTAAAATATAAAGGTAAAATAATTAACACAGAATTGCAAATAACATATAAAAATAATAAACATTTCCTAAATCCGTTCATATTTAATAAAAATATAATCACACCTATAATAGGTGTTGTTTAACGTGGCCGAAAAATGGCACAAATAATGATATATATACTGCAATAGGAATTTGTAAATCTAACAGAATTAAGAGAATAGTTGTTATATAGTAGCTGTTTCTACAGTTTGTAGTTTGAATAGCGGCAGGCTATACACGTAGCTTTCACCGCTGATGGTATCTTATAAAAACATAAATATGGTTGTGAATAAATTTCTCCTTACTGTTGGCCTCGATTCTATTATAATACTTACTGGCACTATTCAAAGATAATATATTTCATTAAATAAATTTGACGTAACTAACAGCCAAGTAAACTTATTATGTAAAACAAAGAGCAAGTAAGGAAAGATAATTGTTTATAAAATAATGGATGAAAATTGCAAATGAAGAGAAATATAAATTAAGAAGTTAATTTAAAATAAATGTTATACAATCAATATATTGGCCGTCAGCGTAACAAGAAGTATTAAGAAGTAAGCACATAAGAATTTTTTTTATTAACAGCCCATATATGTCCCACTGTTGAACATGGGCCTTTTCTGGAGGAGGCCATTTCTGGAGTAACGGACGTTAAACCCACCACGCTTGTCCGGATGCGGATGCACGGGGTTACCAGACTCGGAAAAAATATTTGCAAATCCATGCATATATTTATTCCGATACGGGGATCGAACCCGCGACCATTGACTCCGCGGGCGGAGAGCCCCGCCACTGAGCCAATTGCTAAATTAATCGAAAATAAAAAAAATGAGAAATCCCGCTAAATCTCAGAACTCTCTACCCAAAAATTCAGATTAAAGGAAACAAGACAAATAGTTTCGCGTGATGGATGTTAAATAAAAAAAACCTATATTACAATTCGATATAATTGTTTCTTAATTGACCAGTAGCAGTTTTATATAATTTTTGATATTATAATAATTATAAAAGATTGTTTGTTGTGTTCCTTTTCATGATTATAACGATAAATTTCAGAAGCTTTTTTAGCTTATATAACAAAAACAATGTACAAATTAGGTACTCAATTTTGTTAAAAGGCAAAATTAATATGATCCCAGACCCCGATTTTTTTCCGCTTCTTCTTTACAGAGGTTTTTTTTAAAGAAGAGAAATTAAAATGAAACGGAATGTAAAAAACCTTGATGAGGTCCTTTGATTGTATTTCAATATCAATTATGTATCATCAAACTACGTTTCAATGAATGAGAGTATATGTATGGCTTACTTTTGTATAAAACGAAACAATCCGGCCTATCGAGATTCTTAAACAAATACGTCAATTTAAATATAGAGAAAAATATTTCATTAAAGACCTTGGCAAATAATTTGCTACAGTTTGTAAAGTTCAATGGCGGAGTGGTTTTTCTTGTCCGAAAACCAGTTCTGTCGTTATAGTTAATAATTATTATAAAAATAAAATAAAAACAGCTGTAAATGGTCTTCTATACTGAAGGTCTTCTATACTTAATACAATATTAAATTCGTAGTTGCAAACGTAGACTTCCAACGTCAACATCAATCATCATTACAGCTATAACAGTTCGCAGCTAGACCTTGGTATCCCTCAAAATTGAGGGCACAAGCTTATAATATATAAAGCCTATGTCCAGTAGTGGACTCCCGAGGCTATTGTTGATGATGATAATGAAGCTACCAATATCTCGGACAACGTAACAACGTAAACGACACCTATTCATAACACACCGTTACGGATATATGCGTTCGTTTACCGGGCCGTTTTTAACAAACCACTACATATGTTCATTATTATAGATAGATTTTTACTGATTGTTTACTCTCGTAATAGTTTTTTCATCGTTTCAATGGGGTCTCAGGATTAAGGAGTAACTTCACCGCTCACATGAGTCAATGATGTCGACAATGAGTGTTATCATTTTTCGTTATCATTGTTCCTTCGCAATCCGTAATTTCCAGGTCTCATGGAGCTTGTTCTAAAGTTGTAAGACGTCTTTATTAAGAAAACAGATTAGGTTTTTGAAACTAACAGACATAATTGTGAACTAGACATGTCTTAGAGCGCATTTTCCTGTATGCAGGTTTCTCCAACACTTTTCCTACACCGCAGACTGCGGATTTACCACGTGCGTGAAGGAAAAATTTAATTCAGTTAATTTATAAGTAAATAAAGTTTCATACATAATATATAATTTCATAGATATTTCGACCGGCAACGCCTGTGCTATGCCTATGGTGCTTCAAATATTTAGGCAGTTTTAGTGGCTTTGCGTCGAGTGACACACTTGCTCATTTCTTATTAAGAAATGACGTTCTCAAAAACAATTTTGACTCATATTATTCACGTATATCAATAGCCTGTATTCCTTTATTGTCAAAAGAATAAATATAATAATATTGTTGAAAGACTTGGCCTAGCTGATATGTTTGGCGGCAAATATGGAACGTTGCCGACCATCTACCATGATTGGCGTAAAAATTGATTACAAATCAGGAGAGGGAGCGGCTTAAAATCAGCACTACAGGTAAAATTTATCCTCTGATAGCAAAAGCTGAACCCATTCTTTTGTGTTTCTTATATTTTGAGGCAATAATTTTACTATGGTTATTATTATTTATTTTTACGGGGATTATATCGCTATCAGTCTGTCGTTTAAACCTCTTGTTTAAAACAAAAGAATGTAACGTGTATAGTTGGGCCTTTTTATTTATTATATAATGTAGTAGGCATATACATACCTACATCTTATATTCATCTTGTATCTATAACATTTATTCAGTACACAAGCGAAGCAGATAGTTGACTTGATTTAGCGACGTCAACGTATATCGTCAACTGTGATACTTCCAGGCTTACAATAGTGTTTGTTACTCAGTTTAAGCACACAATACGCCATTGTTAAGATATACATGCCCTAGCAGATAATAAACGTTTGAAATCATTGTTGACAGAAGTGTAAGATCGGTATCGATAAATTCAGATATTATAAAATCGATTTAGGAGCATTAGTGTGATTTTCGGTAAAGAATAGGCGTACCCCATTTCATCGTATGAGTTGCATTTCATCAAATTCCAGTAGAATGTCAGCAGCGCCTATCATAGTAAAAAAACATCTGCAATCTTTCATATCTGTAATTCATACATACTGTACGTTGTACATACGTCGCGTTATAGATTTATTAACTACGCAGTGATTGTACGAAAGAGTCACCTTTTTGTAGCAATGAAAAGGCCCGTTGTATCAACAATACTTTTGCTTTATTTTTTATCGCTTTAGTTCTGGTTTGTAATAGCGAATAGATAAATAAAATATCCAATAGATTCGTAACGGAATATCTATGAACGTTTGTTTAATTGCGAAATGTTTTTAGTCATATCGTATAACTTTTAACGGTATTCAACATTCATTCGTTCGTTCATTCATTTTTTTGTAATATGAGGTTGGCCGTTTGTTTCAACGGATTAAGTATCTAACTTCTGAGCCATCTGTTTCTGGGTTCCAGATCCGATAAAAATCATACATTCTGAGTTTAGAATTGAAGAGGTGCTTTCGTAATGCCATGGTCATTCTTACCTGTTCGCTCCATCTAGTCAAAGAACGTTTCACATTTCCTTTGTTAATATACATACATACGATAACTCCTGTTCCCCGCAGAGGTAGGCAAAGACGACAGATCTCCATCTGCTACGATCCCGGCACACTTTTTTTCCTTTATCCACTTCATTATTCATTACTTTCTTCATACAACATACATCCTTATTCATTACTTTCTTCATACAAGCTCGTCGGTTAAGGGGTTACTTTTGAACTGGCCTTTTTTGAGAACTTCAGCGTTTTGGTCAAGTGTGTTCTCCTTGGTTTTTCCCTACTGACCCTTCCATTCACAGCTGTAACGTTAATTTCTTTTATCAGTCGTCTTTCATCCATCCTCTCTATGTGCCCAAACCATCTAAGCATCACTTTCTCAACTTTTGTCACGACACCTTCATTTATTTTTGGTAATTTTCTACTATAACGGTTGTCAGTTATCTGACAAACCAGCTCATTGTCACTTTAGTTTGATATTCGTGGGTCTATGTCGGTGATATCAATTCTTCGGCAGATTTTCTCATTTTGAATCATAACTACAATCTTAAGTACATATTATATATACTTTAGTAGTTTTATGTTCCTCATGACCAGCAGTATGAAATATAAAAACTGTTAAAGAAACTATTAAACTAAGCCAACGACATAAATCTATTCAATTTCTTCTTTACAGTTTGTAATCGCGCATAATTGCATTACGCGTTTCAGAATCTGCAATATGGTGCTTTCGAAAGCATGGTGAAAGTGCCACAGTCGAACACGTTTTCGAATACCTTGAAAACCCATTGCACTGGTGTACAACATGGAGCGACACTTTTACCTGACCCGAATTGAACGGTTTACTTACACAAAAATTACAAAATGTATATCAAAATTATATAAAGGACTGTGACTCCTTGCTGAAACTTTATGCTACAGTTAGTTTTTGGATAAACAAAAAAAATATTTTTTATCATCATCATAACAGTCATGATAGTCCACTGCTGGATACTCCCTTCCTTAAAAATGAAGAGGTGGTTTCGTAATTCATAAACATGGCGAGCGTATTAGGAATCCCATATTTGTTATTTATTATTCTCAGGTAGACGCAGGAATAAATGGGATAACCCTACTCTAAAAACCATATATCCATTATTTCTTACCACTTATAATTCATGAATCATTCGCATTCGCAAAATGTCAATTTACTACATACAAATCTACCACATTCTTTGTTATCGAATACCATTTGAATCGAATGTTTATTAGTGGTAGAGCCACGTTGCAGACGAATACTTTGTCAAGAATGGCATAATATTTGTCTGTAGCATGAATGGACCGGCTCGCCCGTGGAACTACCACACTCCCGAGGAAAACCGGCGTCTGAGTGGTAGTTTAGCTACCGCGCTTCGAACGGTGATTGGCCGAGCTCCGGAGGCCTAACATCCTCCCCCCTTCCTCTACCCCCTCCCATTCCCACTCCCATAATGACACTTTCCTTAAAGTTCGACAACGCTTCCGCACTGCCTATGGCGCTGCGGAAGTCTATGGGTGGCGTTGATTGCTGTCCATTAGGTGACACGCCTGCTTGATTGCCTTCCTATCCCATAAAAAAACCATTATGTCAATTTGTAGTTTTGATATAGTTTCCGGACGTAATGATAATTTTGAATTGAGATAAAATATTCATTTACATAAACACTAGTTGTTACCCAGCATGTGTTGGAATGTTACTTAAATGAAAGAACGTGTTTGTTCTTGTACATAAAAACCACACGAAGTGTCGTTAAACTAGCTTCATGGCGACTATCTTCCATGACACCAACGGTAAATAAGTTGCATTAATTTTAAACCTTGGTACGTCAACAACTACCTAACTACTAACAAAGAATCATTGTTGTGATAAATGATTTTAGGAACGTATTTAGGAATTTGAAGACCTAATTCATTTTCTGTGCTTTTATTTAACTGAACTTTTTTGTAATAAGTGAGCACAACAGGAGGATTTAAAGGCCACTTCCCTTACAGTCAACCTGCGGGTGAAACTGAGAAAAGTGGGAGGTGGTGCACATAATAATTTTTACTTCATTCTCCCTCTCTATTAATTCATTCTTCACTTTTAAATAAGTATTTGTTCACCTTTCATTAACCCTTAAGGTAAGCATAGCACCTCCAGGTATCTCATTATGCACTCGGTAGTATATACATATATGAATTTTCCTTTAATAGGTATTAATGACTAGAATAAGGAAGTTGATGATCCGCCAACATTTAACATAGATATTGTTATTTTTGAAAAATATATTGATTTCTGATATCTAATATATGTAGATGAATTATCTCCATCTACATATATTGGAAGTTAGGGATTTCACACAGAAATTACAAAATTTTATTTGAATATATAAATTCTTATTGGAATATAGAAACTGGATGCGAGTAGCCGAAGCTCGGGCTAGGTGGCGCTCCATGGGGGAGAGGAGGGGAGGCCGATGTCCAGCAGTGGATTGCCGTAGGCTGTTGATGATAAATTCTTTTTATTATCATAGAACGAAGAAAATCAGCCGTATCGGTATTGTATTATCAGGAAGTAATTAATAATAATAATACCTTTATTCTCAAAATTATCTCAAACCTTAAAATTGTCATACACAACAAAATAAGAAACATAATGCAATTTAATCTGTTGAAATCAACCGTCACTAACAGTTGTTGAAATTTGGTTTAAACAAGAATTCTGGTTCACGTTGCCTAACTACTTAAGAACCTTTTATTTAAAGACTTATTACGTAATTGATCTCAGTCAAAAAGTGATACGCAATTTGAGTTTTATTTTGAAATTTAAAAATATTATTTTAGCGTGACATTTAATGACACGCGTGCCATTTCACTTTATTAACAACAATAACAATTTTTTTGTAAAAAGTAAATAAATAAAATTTTACACTACATGTTTTAACCTGATAATGCTGAGTTTAGTGAATTTTAGCAACTAGTCCAATTCAATGCTTTATTGTAATTACAAATAGTTATGTAAAAAAAATTACACTACGTATGTACATATATCATGAACTATTTATTTAATTAGAGATTTCAGACTTCTGGATTAATGAAAACTAACCTAACCTAACCCACCCAAAAACTAGTGGATTAAATATACGTATATATCCCGATGTAGAAATCGAACCCATGACCACACATCGAAAAAGGTAAATTCGTTACAGAGATTTAGGTCGTCCAAATTAATTGTAATAGTTAAAAAAATGCTAATGTTATGATTTAATATCTCTCCAACCAACGCTTGTTCCTTTATACTTTTAATTTACTATTTTATTTAATTTTTAATAATATGTTATATTCAATATTTAAATGATTATTTTGTTCATTAACATTAAAATTTTAATTGGTCGATGAACATTGTTCTCAAGTTTTCATTGTTCTGTTCAACACATTGAAAAGAACAATGAAAATGAAACGCTGTTTTATTTAAATTCCAACATTTCTGTCAAGGTAGTTAAAAAGTAATCAATGAAAAAAGAAGGAGAATATAAGGCAAAGTTTACACTCTGCGTCGTTTTTTATTAAATGAATATTACCTGCTCAATTTATTACTTGCATTTGCAAGATGAATGTAATGTGTTCATAGTACAATGCCTCGAGTTCAACGTCTATTCTTGGTTCAAGGCTTAGGTAAGCACTTCGATATAGTGTAGATTCGTATGCGTATATAAAAATGAATGTTTATTTGTCCCTTACATGCTCCTAATGCTATAGTTTGTCATATATTTAAATGTATTTAGATAACATGGCTTGTACAAAGTATCATGTGAATAAATAAATAAATGATTTACAATTATAGTCACTAAATGACGACTTAAATTGCTCAGTGGCGAAACTACCGCTTTTAGAATCAATGGTCGCGGGTTAGATTCCCGCATTGAGTAAATTACGTATATCCTAAAGGTATTTATTTCTAAATGTCCCGCAAATTTACCTTACATAAGTGTGATGGCTTTAATGTCCATTACTTCGGAAGGTCCCGTGCTCAAAATTGGGACATGAATATTAATAAACAACACGCAGATATATTATTCATTTATTTATTTATATATATGTATGTTTTTAAAATATATGTGGTTTAAACTACTGTTAACTCATTTTTGATTCGCCCGTATCGAATTGATATTAATTTAAAACTACCTTCTAACTATATTTTAATATACTTTGTTATAGACAATGCGATAATATGAATAACTTTTAAAGTTGTTATTTCCTGCAAATTTAATGACGTAGAATATCAACAGAACGAACGAGTTCTATTTGATTATTAATAGATATTTTTGTTGTCTCGACTTCCTTAGCGGATCGTGCTTCCTACTAAGAAGTAGTACTACTGTTATCGAAGTAAGATTACTATAGATACTCTCCTTTGCAAAAAAACGGGCGATTTTGATTTTTACTTTATAATTTAGTTTTGAAGAGGTTTTAATAGTCAAACTATGTCACGGGCACTTAATAAATGTGTATGAAAAAGTTAATTCCAAGTTTGAAGCTTTTGATTTTTTTAAAAATATTGCCTTTTTTAATTTGTGACTTTTTACTTACTTTTCGCGGGTTTGTTGTTAGAAGGTTATCAAGCAATTAAAACTAACATTTTTTATTTTTAGTCCTTAGCCTTATTGTGACTTAAAACATATATCTTTATTGTAATGGCAGAAAAAGCAATAAAGACAAGAAACAAAGTAAAATCGTAGCGCTGCTGGAAGAGGGGTGTAGCCAATGCTACGTCTCACAGCGGTTAAATGTGAGTCGTTCAACCATCTAAAGAACCTGAAGTCGATAGAGACAGGTTCCCTTTAGAGAAGGCAAGTTTTTGGGAGAAAACATAGTACACAACCACGAGACTATCGCTTTTTAGTGATATAGGTGCTGAGGAAGCGCTAATACAGTTCAGATCATAGACCTCAAAAGAAACCTTGAAGGGAGCACAAGTTAGGCTATAGACTGTAAGGAGGAGGTTTTTAGCTGTTGATATACGTAGTCGACGGTCAGAATGGACCCCCAAGTTAGTAAAGTTAGATTTCTAGTCATCTAAGCTGATAATGATATACGACAAATATTTACATTATCCATAAAAATGCCAATGTCTGTAAGGTGCCCGTTTTTTTTGCAGAGAAGTATATTTTATCGTTTTTATTGCAAATTTTAAATAAAGTAATAAGCATTTTGGTTATAAAATAGTTTCTTTGTTCCCGAAACATAAATAGTTATAATAATAATTCTTTATTTGCTAATATGAGGTGTAACAATATGAAAAAAGACGTTTAAAAGCTCCATCACATTGCCAATTATGGCATATAAATTTCATTAATTATTTTCTTATTTGTTTATAATGTTATCTCTACATAAACTATATACACATAGAGATCTAAAAACATAAGTCGCTTATGGTTACAAAGCATTAAATTATTAATAAACTGTTACATTGTCATTAAAATTATAATTGATTTATATACAACTATTTATCTACTTCCTATTGATGTATTAAAGCATTATGCTTCGCAAAACATAGCCTTTCTTTTTTTAAATTTTCAAAAGATTGTAAGTCATATTTGAAACATACATTTTTTGTGCCTTTAAAATAGCACAAAGCTTTCCTAAATCTTTTATTCGTCGCATCAGGGTCAAGTTTTAACTTTTACGTCTCAGCAAGGCTAAGTAGTCTATGGTCTCCGTGACGCTGTTGATTTTTTGTTATATTTTATTTATGTAAAATATAAGTAAATTTTACTTAAAAATTTATGACAAAGAACATACCATGTATTTCATTCTGTTGGGCACGGGACTTCTCAGTTTCAGGAACAATGGAAATCATCAACAATGTTTTTTTAAGCAGATTAGTAGGATACCCAGACTGGGAATAAATACCTGTAGTCGATACATATATTTATCCAGATGCAGACATAAAATTTGCGACCTTTGCTTTATATTTCCACGTATGATAATTCGTCTTACGATTTGTACATACATATGTGATAAACGTTCAATTAATATTATTAAAAATTACCTAAGAATAAATCTTTAGGTTTTTTTTTAAATAAAATTTACTGGCTGTTTTACGGGCCTGTATTTTGATATTATGATAATTTTGTTGTGTGAAAATTTATACACCTTCGGCTACAGTAATTAATCAACAATAGAACATTTTTATTTGTTCTGTTCGCGTAATTTATTGCTGTCAATATATAATAAAAATATATATGTATAGCATAAGGTATGAACATAAAATAAGACATATTATAATAAATACGCTTACAAAGTAATGTATTTATTATGCATGTATAACTTATTAACCTCTTCCTTAGTCTTAACATTTATATTATAAATCTACCAGTTTAAGAATGAACTAAAAATTAAGTTTATAATTAAATGCATTGAGCTGCTACTGTTTTTGTTGAAGGACTAAAAAATAATGATCACGAAGATAATGACTGAGCGGAGTGTTAAACACTCCATGAAATAAAAACAAAATTGCAATATGATAGAGTTTAATTGCATCGATGAGGTAATTTTTAAACTACACACAGAAAAAAAAATATAATTCCACTCAAGGTCATATATTTGAAACTAATGCCTCGTGTGAGGTTGGAACCTTGATTTTGAATGTTAATAATGAAGTCTGCCGTTTTTTTGCAAGTGTTATTATAACCGATAATTTTGTACATACAAAAACATTTTTATTAATGCAAAAAAAAATATACGAGTTTTTTAACAACATGTTATTTACCTATTATTTGTATATACATTTAAATGATAGTAAGCTATATACAAAACCCAAGAATGAAGAAACGTAGATGAAGGCAAAATAGTAAAGCGTGAGATTGAAAAAAGGAAGCGAGTAGAAGAGGCCTATGTCATGAGACAGCCTTACCTGGTAGCTGATAATATATATATATATATATATATATATATATATATATATATATATATATATATATATATATATATATATATATATATATTACTATTTCTTGTGTATCGAATGAAATTTAAATTAATGATCATACCGTGCGAAGGTCCAATTGCATACTGCATTTATTAAAGGTAAGTTTGCATGATTATCGAATTCATAGTTCAGATTAGCTTCGGGTCACGGATATTTGATAATACCAGGTTATCCATCTGCGTTTATAAACAATAATAATTAGATATATTACTTAGCTATACAAACATCTTTTAATGAAAGTTAATAGAATCATGGGACTTTGATAAATCTTCTTCTTCTTATAAATAAAATGTTTGCTTTTCTTCTTTTTATAAATATAAATTAAAATGAATGTTTTTTGTATGTTGTTTGGTCCTCTATGCGTTCCGAAACCACTCATCTGATTATAATGAAACTGTGGTGAGTTGTTATGCGAACGTCCGCGAAGGTTCTTGGTACAAAAAATATCTTTATATGTTTATCTTTTTTTTTCCGTAGCATTGCCACGCATGCTGGTTACAACTAGTTATTATATAATATTTGGCACAGTACCGTAGTATATTGGGTGTATGCAAATCGTTACAACCTTTAATATAGTTCGCTAAAACTGGTCTAGAGTTCCGTTTCATGTGACCATGGCCATTTTTTTTAATATGTTACAAGGTTATTTCTATTTATTATAATGTATTATTTATTATATTTTTAAGATGATTAATGGAGTCAGGCGTTACTTTGCGGAAATCCATCACTATGTGGACAGTCAAAACTTTTACTTAGCTAAGATCCGCGACAAGCAAACAATAACAGAAAATTAATAATGTGTTGAATGAAGTAGATATATTTAGAACTTAAACCAAAAACTTACCGAAAAACGGCCGTCAGCAACTATTCACCCACCAACCACTATGCACAACACCAAACACACACTACCACTTTTCCACCTTGTAAACGACACGTTTCGCCCCAAGACGAGGCATCTTCAGGTATAGTAAACACTACGGAAGACAACCGAAAAGAAATCAAAAGACTTTTCGGTTTTGTATAAAATACATTAGTATCAAAAATATATTTCATAAAAAAACAAAAAATAATGTAATGTTAAATAAATAATTGTTGCATTAATTATCAATGGAACTATATAATTTACAGTTCTTTAAGTCGTATTATTAGTCATTCATATGGTTTTTTACATAATGTATCCAAAATGAACTGAAAATCATAATACAATGTTTCGTTGGATATACTGTTTTTGCTAGGTACTAGAACATGAAATACTTATTAAAATGGTCGCCGCAACTTATTAAGTGATTTTGATTGTATCCTTTTCTAGAGATGGTTGAATGGTGATGTTAAGTGGCTAGTAGCAGTGGTCGTTCTGGGTGTCTTGTCACATTAATTATCAGATTTTTTCCCTAAAATTGATATCTATATAGCATATTTTACATTTTATAATAAAATTCATAGAATTCGAGTGGTAGCTTAGCTCCAGAACTCAGACCGCTCACCGGACGAAGCGCGGTATCGTCCGATGAGGGGTTTGAGTTTCGAAGGCCCTACACCCTCCCCCTCCTACTCCCGTTCCCCCTCCCACACCCATAATGTCACTTTCCTTAAAGGTCGGCAACGCTTCCACACTGCCTATGGCGCTTTTCCATCAGGTGACATGCCTGCTCGTTTGCCCTACATCCCATAAAAAAATTCATCAAAATTTTTAGTGTATATGTAATATACAAAGTGCCTTCGTTTTACGAGTATAACAGTAAAAATTTAACTTCATTACTAAAATGTTTGAGATTGCTTGTATATTCAATTTTGTCTAGTTTTTCCAAGCACAAAGATAGTTTTTTTTTAAATGTGTCTTAGGAAACTTTTTACTTAAGAATGATGAAACAGATGTATATTCCAAATCTGGGTGCCTCGCCAATTCGACTTGGATAAGCGAGGAGGAGGTTAGAGTCCGTTCCTCCAGAAATGCGGAGGCCTTTGCCGTAGCACATGTGGAACATATGTATATCTAAGTGTTGAAATTATGTTATACATTATACATACATACATACATATAGTCACGCCTGTCTCCCTGTAGGGTTAGGCAGAGATCACAGATCTCCATCCGCTACGACCCCGACACACCTTCCTTGCTTCCTTCACACTCATCCATCATTCCTCTCACATTCATCGTAGCGAAACGGCTCTCCGTTCGTCGCTTCTCGCTCTCGTGGCAATCAGGACGTGATGGGTGACGAACCACGTCGCCGTCATTTTTTAACGAATTAGGTATATTAAGATTCGTCATAGTGAATCCCACGAGCCGCAAGGGAAGATGGAGGTCAGCCCAGGTTATACAGTATGTTTATGATGTACTATCTTGAACGTAATAATTGAAGTGTTTATTGTTTATAATTGTGATTGATACTTATTTTATTACTATGATGTTACTTATGGTAAATGGGTGTTTTGTATACACATTGTTGCGGACACTTTTGCATTCCACACTACTTTGTAATATACCTAGAGTAATTAAAATTAAATGGTCTCATTCAATGATTTTCTTTTTCGGACAATAATATATAAGTCATCATCATCAAGGCATTACAGCCGCGGGTTTTTCCAGTCGGATCTTACTTTAGCTTTTTCCCTAACACCGATTGCCTTTAAGTCGTCCTCGATTTCACCTAGCCATCTGAGCTTAGGGTGCTCTAGCCTCGTCTATATATATATATATATATATATATATATATATATATATATATATATATATATATATATATATATATATATATATATATATATATATATATATATAATGTATTTATTTCGTAACAAGGTATTGCTTATAAATTTTGTGTTATGTGAAAATTAATATAATTAACATATATAAAATGTTAATTATATTAATTTTCCAAATTGCATTCTTATACACATTGCGACCATGACAGCATTAGATATGTTATTCAAGGCTCTCAAGAAACGATATTGTGATTAATCACAATTTGCACAGCATCGACGCATTAGATTCATCTGGCCGGCTCGTGCCAGACAGACTCGTATCTTTAAAAGCGTTATGTTCGAGAACAATCTGAGTAATGTGAAAACTGATGTTTCCTATATTTTGCGGACAGATTATCTCCATTATTGCAATAATTGATAATGCATAATCGAATATGACTTTGACAACCCTGCAATTAATTATAAAAAAAGTAAAATAAATTTTTATGTTAGTAAAACTATTTAAATTGATTTGAATGATGAGAGAGAAAGTAGTTAACGGCAAGGGTGGAAGGGAGACAAGAAGGGGAAAGGAATTGGATCTTCAGTCCCTGCACTCACAGTGTAGTAATATTGTTGCACTTGACGTGGATATTCTTTCGAGAAGAATTTTTCGAAGAGTTTGGTAGTATCGTGGCTAGCATTATTAAAAAATACAAAAATTGTAATCTCCGAAAAAGTTCCATTTGCGGAACTATTACGGGTTTTAAAAATAATGTTTACAGTTTACATTATAAGATGCATACGCACATGTACATACACACACACGATAGAAAGATAATAAATAATAGCTATATAACTTAGTTTATAATTTAGTTAATTTACATTTAATTTTTATGTTTTTAAAATGTTTATATTCTATGGTCGTACAAAAATAGAGGGAACGGAACAATGTTTTGCTGTAATACAGGCTAAGACCTAGCATAGCAACAATTGCTAATAAAAATACCATATATTTGTTTATTTACAATAAATTTTGTAAATAAACTATTTTGTTTCTTGCCTTTCCTTTAAACAAAGAGCTTTTATTTTTCATAAAACGAAATAAAACCTGATTATGTATCCTGATTATATAGATTTTACGCCATTCAGTGCGAAACATTACAAAATAATTGAATAGCTATTATATATTAAAGTTTAAAATGTGTAGGGTCTGTACTGGGATCTCCACTAAACTGGGAGTGGAAGGTTTTGATAGAATAGCCATCATTTTATCAAGACGTAACGTGATAAGCGACATAACGTGATTTTTTACTTTACACTGGCATAATAGTTATAACTAATTGCCGTCAAAGAAAACGAACCCAAAAAACTTTTAGTCAGACAAAGGGACGGTCGTTATTCAGCCAAACATCCTTATACTATAATAACAGAACAAGATAGCGGTAGTGAAAGTTGTGTATCAAATAAGGTATTGATATTCCCGCCAATTTCAAGGCCGGTAGTCTCAATCTCTAGTTAAAACATAATTTACGAGTGTTTACACTTAACATTTACATATAATCTGAATATGGCATAAACTGGATTGATTTCGTGAATTTATTTTTAATAAGCAACCTAGTAAATAAGCATAAATTAATTCAATATCTATATTAAATAAATATATTCTTTAGTTTGGGAAAAATATTAAAAAGTGAAATCGTCGACGATCTAATCGGTTCAGTAGCAAAATTATCGCTTTTGGAGTCCATGGTTACGGTATCAATTCTCAGTATTGTGAGAATTGATTGATTGATACAAGTATATATTTTGAGCCTGGTTGTTTTGGAAAACCGTGGTTGGTGGCTTAAAATACATTCTTATAGAAATGGGGTTGCCCCCGGCTGTAAAAGAAGGAATTGTCAAATACAATCTATCTTATTATCGGAAAATAATAAGGATAAATTAGAATAATCAGGCACACAAGAGAACTTTGTTTTTAGGATCGCGGGTTTTATTCTCGAATCAGAACAATTAATGGAATTGGGTTACAAATGACACGATTCAGGAATATTTTTTGTTAAAAACAAACACTATGATATAACTGATTATAAGATTGTTTACAAAAGCAAAATAATTATTTCCGTTAGAGAGCAAGCCCAGCAAGAGAGAACAAGATGTGATAGGGTAGAAATAGGTGCGTACTAAAGTTAAAAAAATATATATTCATTACTAAAGTAACATTTGTAAATTTAAGTGATAGTATTAAGTGTGACTTTTCAAACAGTCAAAGAACTATAAACAACTTAGTAGGTTAAAATAAATTCCTCGTCGAATTTTTAAAAGGTCAATGTTCTTTTGTATTGCTGACATACTTACATATAAAGATAACATTAGCAATTTTATTTACTAGTTATATCAGGTTTGTGTTACATGATTTAGTAGGTCTTGCATTTTAATATACATATATACTTGTAAAAGTAACGAACTTGAAAAATCTTGATGTATTCCTGAATAATTACGACATTGGGAACAAAAGACGTATTGATGAAAGTCCGACAACATATTTCTGACGCCTCAAGCGTCAATCATGTATACCCCGGGCTTGTTTGCTTACTCAGTTGTAAAAAATACTTCATTATCATCATCAAGAGTTTGCGACAGTCTACTGCTGTATATAGGCCTGCCCAAGGACGCGCTACCTAGCGCCCGATTTTCGGTTATACACATCCAAAGTTAGCCAGGTTGAACGCAGAGCGCGTTGATCGTCGCTCCATTGTTAATTACTCGACACCAGTCGTCTTTTCCAAGTATCATTCGCACATATTCCTATTGCTGGAACATCTTTAGTGTGTCGCTAAATATGCCCATCGCGTCAGGTCGACTATTGTGCCATCTACCTTCCCTAGAAGAATTTTGCGTTCTAGGTTTTCGGACTTTTTGCTAAAGATGTAGCCAAAGTATGAAGTGATCAAGGAAGAGTCGTAAAGTCATCTCCTTTTATATGAGTTAAAAATAGACTTAAAGTTTTATCCACTTTTATCTCATAGAGTCATCGTATTTTATCTCATGGATGTATGGATGTAAAATACTCGTCATTTATAAGCAAGCCTAAAATACAACTTTTGAGGCTTTATTGATGATTGTATTTAAAGTAACCCCGCATCTATGTATTTTTTTCGAAGAAACTTGGTGTTAAGTATATTCTATAACGCAGAACCAATCTAATTTGGTAACATTATCCTATTTAATTGAAGGGGAATTGGTTTTTCACTTTTCGGTGAAAAGGTAACCCCAAAAGCAACCCTAACCCCAAGCAAATGTTCAATAATGAATTCTTGTAGCAAGTTAAGCAAGTTAATGACGTAATCTTAAAATCTGTTTTCTTGCACTCCAATTGGTTGTTATTTCCTGTTATGTATTCAACGCATAGGTTTGATACCTAGTAGCGACTTGTTTGTTGTAACAAAACAAAAGAATTTTAAACACCAGTTACAAAGGTAACACATTCATACTTAGTCATCGAATACTAAAATAAATAAGGCAATTCCGTGAAATGTTTTTTTTCTTTGATAAAATGTTGTCTGTTCTATCAAAACTTGCATGACCTTTGCAGTCAAGTTTAAGAGTGCGGTCATTTTACTTCACTTCGACGCCTTAATAAAACTTAATTGAGTATTAAGCCACCAGAATTAAACAATATAATAGCATGAGATTATAAAAATGAAATAAAAAACCAACGTCACTGATGTAATTTGGGAGGAAAAGTCCCATACAAGCCATTCTCTTATATTATATTATAAGTAGAACGTACATAGTAACATCTTTTTGATGACCCATATAACGCAATACTGAGGTACAGTCTTTCTGAGATAAAGCTTACGGGCGAACCTATGGGCTTTGTGTGTAATAATTTCGCTTACTATACATTGAAACTTAATATGGGCCTTAGAGTCTACAGTCATAACAGTATAATGCCGGACAATGGTGTCCTTGAAAATCAAAGCGAATCATAAAATCAAAACCAACCAAATTTTTATTTTATATGTAACATTTATTTTATATATTATATTTCGTAGTTGTAGAGCCACGCTGCAGACGAATACTTTTCCAAGAGTGGCATAATATTTGTCTATAGCATGAATGGGCCGGCTCGCCCTGATACTTCTCCGGGCTAGCCGGCCCACTGCCGCAGAAAACCGGCGTCTGAGTTGGTAGTTTAGCTACCATGCTCCGTACAGTGAGTGGCCGAGTTCCGGAGGCCCAACACCCTTCCCCTTCCATTCCTACTGCCACAATGACACTTTCCTTAAAGGTCGTCAATACTTCCGCACTGCCTATGGCGCTGCAGATGTCTATGAGCGGCGTTGGTTGCTTTCCATCAGGTGACACGCATGCTCGTTTGCCTTCCTATACCATAAAAAAATAATAAATGATACTGGTAGCACTTAGTGGTGCGTATTTAAATGAGGAAATATATACTTGTTACGAATGCAAGGCACGTTCAAAAATAAGGATCGCTTTATACGTTTTTTTGGAAGCACATTGAGCAATTAAAAGATTACAGCGGCGGGAAACCGCTTTTGAAATTTGAGGGTCGCGAGATCGAATATAATAATGAATTCATTGCCCTGCGTATTTTAACTAGTAGAGTTAAAGTTTTTGTGTATCAACACTAATCATAAACAAAGTTTTCATAACCCATACATATCCCGTTTTTGGACAAGGGGCCATCCGATTTCTGGGGTCACGGATATTGACCCAACGATTTTATTCAAAGCGGATTGGCACTCAGAATAAATACCGATAGGCCATTTATAGTGCATATATATTTATCCGTAGTAGTAGAGTATAATGTGAAAATTCAACCCGCATCCCTTTGTCTCTGAAAACGGTGATTGCCATTGAGCCACTTAAGTCATCAACAAAGTATAGTTAGAGTCTAAAGCGTTTAAAATTATGAGATGTTAACAAAAATTATTTATGTACTGCTACTGTATACTTAAGACTTTATTTTTTCTTCACTTTAATATTCATCATCATGCCAACAGCAGTGCACTGCCAACAGTCCTATATCTATGTTTTGGGAGAGCCCTATATTCAGATATAGGCCAAGGCGCACCACCTAGCCTAATTTTTAGCTACACGCAGTTTTTACAAGATGCTGTGACGCTGTCTCTGGTCTAGTTGGGGGCATCTTACTTTATAGAAAAAATAAAAAAGGTGTTTATTTATTTATGGACCATCAACAGGAGTTAGATTATACATTATTCTAAATAGTTCTAAAAACACACTTAAATATAATCCTAATTATAGATGGACACAATATTAACATAAAGTGAAAGCACATAAATCAAATATTATACATCAACTTAAATGTTAGATTTAATACGGTGCTTGAATTATACCACATTGTCGTACAGAATGTCTAAAGCGTTGTTTCTTTTCATGTATTTGTGGTACAGTTCACACAACGCTTGAAGCGGGGCATTGGATCCAAAAACGCTCCTTTTCGTTTCCTTGTGAAATAAACTAAAATTTTGCACCCTTGCATGTAGGTACTCTGGGAACAGACAATTATAACAAACTGGCCCATTTGCCCGTCATCAGCTGGTATGATATACCTAGCTCTAAAGGTAGTAAACACACCTGCCCAGCGTAACAAATAAGGCAAATCATTCGCAGACGCCTACTTCATGAGAAAGTTTAAATGCTTGTGATAATATTATGTTTCTTGATAGGTTACAAATCAGAGCGTATGAACTAATTGAGTTATGTTTTGTTTCAGCCAAACAAAAATGGATTTGGAATTTCGTAATTTGACATACACTGTGCAGAGTCGAATTATAAAAGGTAAGTATTTACATATTTTTAAATTTATTTTATATAGTAAATACATAGATTTCTAGACTACGAGTACTATGTTCTGTGGATGTAATGTTTCTACCTTCTGAAAGACGAAGGCGGTATAAAATAATTGTTTTCATTCCTAAAATTCAATGAAATAGTTAATAAAATAAAAGTTGTGCTTTTATTTTAATTTTAAAATAATCATTACTTTTTTTATTATCGTAGACAATATTAACGAAAACAACTATAGTCCTTGTATTATTTAAAATTTTGTTTATTTTTATTTCTTATACCTTCAATATGGTAACTTCAATATTTAGTTTTAAATACCTTTTAAATGTTTTGATAAAAGGACAGGATTTTAATAAACCTTTTACTTCAGAAAACTTGTAAGAAATAATACTTGGCAACAAATTGTTTATTAAACAACTGCCACCTTTTTCCTTCTTTTTCCTTTCCTTTGAATGGCCTTCTAAATAAATACAAATTATAACAAGATCTGGTAGTTAAATTAATTGGCGTCAAAATGCCACACCTACATATCAGCGAAAGTGTCAAGCAAATCTTCAAATATCAACAATATTTCATTGTTGATATTTGAAGTGTGCATTATAATTGTAAAAGCATTAACATATCGTTGTTTGTTACTATATGAGTTTCTACAACAATTTATAAATAGATATTGACCTATTTTCTTTTTAGGTAATAAGTATTATTTAAATGCTATATTACACATAACTTCATTAGTCAATATCAGATTACAGGGCTACAAGTTCCAAGTTGTGCAGTACCTCAAACTTTTACTAAGCAGTAGCTGAAGTAGTTTTAATAGTGGTAGAGCCATGCTGCAGACGAATACTTTGTCAAGAATGGCATAATATTTGTCTGAGCTACCACTTACCTACCGCGCTTCGTACGGTGAGCGGCCGAGTTTCGGAGGCCGAACACCCTCTCATCTCCCCCTCCCATACTCACTCCTATAATAACACTTTCCTTAAAGGTCGGCAACGCTTCCGCACTGTCTATGGCGCTGCAGAAGTCTGTGGGCGGCGTTGATTGCTTTCCATCAGGTGACACGTCTCCTCTTTTGCCTTCCTATCCCATAAAAAAAGTTTGAGATCCAATTTAGGAATGTAGTTCACTACATCAAAGAGGGTATCGAGAGATATTAGCTACACAACTCCAAAAATAAGATGTATCAATTAATGAAACGACTATTTTTTATATATACACATGTATAGTATATGTATATATATATACAAAAATGATGCGGATAGATATGGAATCTCCTGTATATATCTATAAAATATATTATATGAAAATATTTGTTATATTTTCAAAATCAATAATCATAAAACAACAAAATACCAATGTTTATTACTAATTGTTCTTATAATACGAATGAGTTAAAGCTAATGTTATTTACTAGGTTTAATCAGTAATGTAAACATTTCTCTTATAATATATTATTGGCTGTGCATTTCAAACCCTAGTAAGGGACACCTACAAAACAGACGGGTTTTTGTATTCTGCAGCTTAGTACATATCGAAAAATGATAAATGTGTTATTTGGCTCTCCTATAAGATGTTCATGTCCCTTACTAGATTTTTAATGTTAATTTTTAATGTCTTGGATAAAATAACCAGGTGCGTTTACCTATGTTTGTTTTGAAATTTAAAATATAAAAATGTTATTAAAAATAACTAGAATTGGATTATTTGCGGAAGAAAAACAGAACATAATGATTTCCTTATTTTGATGTAAAGAGAATTTTTTTAATATGTTTGACAAGCATAACAGGTAACAATAACGAAATATCGTCGGCTTAATTATCAGAATTCGTAACTCTATCTCTCTCGTCTCTCTATCAAAAATACATCTTTTTATATCTAAAGTTAGAGTAATTTAATAAAAATTCTAATTCTTTCTCTCGTTAGTGATTTTATTGTGGCGTCATATACTTTTAGTTGTGTCAAATAATCGTCATTTGCGGGAAGTGTTACTTTTCTTATTTCATTCAAAGAAAACGACGACTGAAGCGCATCGCGAGTAAAAAAAAGTTTACGGAAATGCGGCTCTAAGTGAAACAACGTGCCGCAATTGGTTCCGTCGCTTTAAAGACAGTGATTTCGATATTGACGACAGTCCGCGCGAAGGAAGGCCAAAAACATTCGAAGACGCTGCATTGGAGAAATTGCTCAATGATGATCCGTGCCAAAGGCAAGAACAGCTTGCTTCAGTATTAGGAGTTATCCACCAAGCCATTTTTAAGCGATTGCATGTGTTGATAATGATTCAAAAGCAAGGAACTTGGGTTCTGGAACTGGAACTGATTATTATGAGTTGTTAAAACCAAACGAAAACATCACTGGGAAATGGTATCGACTTCAATTGATGTTATTGAGCCGAGAATTGCGCGAAAAACGGCCACAATACAAACAAAGGCACGAAAAAGTGATTCTACTGCATAACAACGCTCGGTCTCATGTTGCTACACCCGTTAAAATCTACATGCACACCTAAGTTGCATTTTTATAAAAAAACACCGAGAACTTAGTTACGCACTAATAGATATTGATAAAAAGGGAAATATAATTATAAATATGTAATTAATATATAAAATATAATAATTAAATATGTCTAACATAAAAAAGTTACTTTGCTATGTTGATCTTTTCAAAACGTTTTTTTTAATCATCATGCGAAGTAAATACCTATAGGTTATACATATATTTATTCTGATGCGGGAATCGAAACCGCAATCGTTAAATCCGTAGCCGGCACTTTCGCCCTGAGTCACTTAGATCAACAGGGTATTGCAAGTATACTTTAATATAAACCCATTAAACTGTTATTTACTGCCGAAGGTTGGTTATATTTATGTGCAAAATATATAAAATGATAATAAAAAAGTCATTAAAAGCCTTCATATTGTAACTAAGTATAATAAAAAGAAGTAATACTGTACGAACCTGTTCTAATATTATTCAATTTATGTTTGCTTCCATACAGGTAAAAATAAACCAGAGTATCATTAATGCATAATGTATACGTATATGTACATATTTATAGAGGTGTTTGTAGTGGTGTAACAGAGAGTATTGTTCTTAGAAGTTACCAAATATTAGTAACAAGTTCATATGTGTAAATTTAAGTACGTAAACAACGGGATCTATACAAAAAATATATGTAAAACATTGACATTTAAAAATAATTTTAGTTCACATTCTAATTTGTACCGCAGAGAAATATGTGCCGTTGTCCAATATAAGACAGTACAAAAAAGTTTATTTCACATTTAAATGAAGCGTTCCATTATTAAATTCAACACATATCAGTAGGAAAAACCTATATAATTATCTAACGATACAGCCTACTCCAGTCTACTGCTGCAGACATACATAGGTCTGTTTCAAGGCGTGCCACTTAGCTCGATTTTTGCTCTTTGACTATACGCATCCAATTTTTATTCACTCTAGCAAGTTAAGATACTAAGTTTATAATTTAATTTCATTATGATGATAGACCGATGCACGAATGGGTCGTTTCCATAGGGAAGTGTCCCATCTTCACAGAACAACGGTGTCAGTCATTATTCTGTTACTGCGTTTCGTACAGTAGCGGTACAAGAATTCGTTGACCCAACTCAATTTCGCTTTCTTTACTTTTTTCTCTTCCCGTTTGCCCCATCAATTCCTTCCTTAAATTATTTTTCCCTTCACATTATTCTGATTAATATTCTAACGCAAAAAACTTGTCCTGTTGTCCTTAGATTTGCAGATGTTAATGAGTGCAGCTGATAACTTACCATAAGGTTATGTGTTTGTGCAATTACCTGCATTTTCCGTAAAAAAACTTATACTTTTATAGAACTTATGAAGATATATTAATATTTTTTAGCGTATGATTACAAATAGAGACCATGGAAAGTCTTAGAAAAGAAACATGCAAACATAATGATTGATAAATTGATCTGATTTAAGATATAAACATACAACTTAATGACATAATTTTTTCTTTTATTTTAATTTTAAAACGGTAGTGGGGTTTCTTGTTAACATGTTAAGAATGAGAACTGGCATGAAATCAAAACTAAGTACACGAGATTAACATTGTGTGTAAATTTATTCTTGTAATTTCTTACTTTGTTTTGATGCTATTTATAAAGACACTTGGCAAGGAGAGCCGATGAAAGCAGAATGATATTCGTGTTTGCGTCAACTAACGCACGTGGGTTAACAACCATATGTAGATTAAAATTACAGATAGAAATTCGCAATTAAAACCAACCGTTGTGATTAAAATACCATTTGTTTTTTCTGCATTGGCCTATATATAAAAAAAAACACAAAGCGTTGTTAAGTGGTAAAATTTTTCAGTTATCTCGTTTCGCACGGTGTATGCAGGGATTTGGAAGTCTATTTCCTTTATTATTCTTAAGTAGGCAATACATCTGCAATGTTCTTAGTATTTCAGATGTATATACATGGGCGTCGGTGATCACTTCTTATTAGGTGAGCCGCTTGCTCATTTGCCTACCTCTTTCATAAAAAAATAAAAAATTGACAAAGTACGAAATTATGTATGTACGAACGACTACGCTATATATGTCGTTGGCCTAATTCTCACTTTTCATGCCATCGTACGGAAAATTTAAAAGCGTATCCGATGAAATACTCTAGACTTATCTCAAAAAATTCCTCTTCTCATTTCTAAAGTGAGAATTGTTTTATAATAAACATTTCCAATCTATAAAGGAAATCATTTCCTCGTTGTTCCTGTATTTACTCGTATGGACTTATGAATTCTGATAATCAAGCCAAAGATGTGTAACATTTAAAATCTACAACGTAGTTACCCTCCTTACCACAAGTACGCAATAGATTTGCACCAATAAAAAGATATTTGTTTGCAAGTAAATTATTATAATTTTTGTAGTTATAGTTTTTGTTACTGCTCGCTGTGATATACGGCATATCTATACATACCGACTGCTACTAACTCTTCCTCATTTTAAAATTTATCAAAATACCTTAAATTTTTTTTCTCTTGAAGACGATGGGCTACTCCTGTGTTGGGAAAGGACTACATCCAGTAGAGGAGTGCTGTAGGCACTGATTTAATTTTGTGACGTCATCTCGGATCTCAATATTCTTTTTATATAATGAAGGTCAGACAGTCACTTTGTAAATAATCACGGATATGTTCAAATTTCTTTTTTTATATCCATTTTGTAATAATAATAAAACTTTAAAAATAATCTTTATTTTGCTCAATGACTGTCTTTCAAGATAACAAAAAAAAAACAGGGTTCTTACAGTTCTTACAGTCATTTTACTAGCTTGTATAAAATTTATTTTAAGTCGGGTACGTCATTCGTTAATTTCATTTATTTGCTGGAAATATATATATTCCGCCATCTCCACAATAGCATGCAAATACTTGTAATATAATTATTATATTTAAAATTCATAAGAAAATTAATTTTAGCACGATGTAGATTTTTTTTAAATTTTATTTTATGCTTACTTAATACGTTTATTTCCAGGATATTTATTTTTTATTTAGATCTAATGTATCTAAATTATTATTAACAGGCTATTTTCAAGTATGCAGACATGCTCATGAATATTTATTATTTTGGGAACTTTAGCAATGACATTAAACTAGATAATTTTATATGATTTCCCAATCCGCCACTCGATGTAAAAGATGTTATAGTTATTAAAATAGATTTGTAAAACGCTTTATCATAATAATGACGAGCCGTTTCGCTGCGATGAATGGCAGCGGATGGAGCTCTGTGGTCTCTGCCAACCCCTGCGGGGGATAGGCGTGAATATATAATAATAAAAAAATAAATGTTTGTAATTATGCTGCAAGATTGGCAATGTCAATTTGCTTATTGCAGTAAAGGGGTCATGATTGATCATTAATAACGTAATGTTCTATTTCCACAAATTCAACTATATACATATATTGCTGATATATGTAATAATATATTCTTAAAATTTGAAGTGGTTTTCTGTTTGATAGAATAACAATAGTATTGTTGTGTTGACTTATCAATATATAATGGGTCATAGACGGCTAATAGGTTAAGTGGTCATTTTGCGTAATTAAATGCAATAAATATTTATAAATGTGTCTAAGCATTTAAGAACCTTCGATTTGAAATCTAGGTCAGTGATTTTTAAACGGAGTTAATTGTTGCGTTTTCTACGATAAAGCCACTCTACAGGCGTATTTCTGTCAAAAAAGTCAAAACTTTCTTTTGAAAACTTTTTATAGCCTAGCTCGATCAGCGAAGTACTACTATCGCAGAAAATTGATTTCAGTTTGGTAGTCTTGTGACTGCACCAAAGAAATAAAAAAAATAATAAGCCTCGTGAATAAAAATCTAGGTTTATAAGTAATAAAAATGGGTTTTAATGTATTATCTTTTAAGGTTTATGTATAATAAATTGGTTATCAAATATATAATATAAGTTTTAATTTTTATTTTGTAAATTTTGACTATATTTAAAATAAAAATAACATTTTTGTCGTGCCATTTAATCGCAACTAAATTGGAGAACACTTGTTAGTTGAAAATCTTGTAATTAATTTTAAAATAAAAATTAACTCATTAATTTTTACACCACAGGTGTAATCCCGACTTTTTGAAAGATAGCCTTAGTACTTTTGATTTTTTCGTGCCTTCCAATCCCTGTTTATTCGTGATTCCACAGATTCAGGCTATTACAGGCCTATATGCTTTCACTCCTTTGCTCACCAAAATAATAGAAACCATTATTAACCGCCGCTGTGCCTCGATGAACGTCAATTGATTACTGATGAGATCCAGCTGTGTGATCTTGACGAAACCAGTACTGTTGATACTGATTTCGTCAGGATCGCGCAGCTGGATCATCTTGCTTATCTGCTTGACGCACTGATGGACAGAAGTGGTAAAGAACTAAACAATGTCTCAAGCCGTCCCTTCGCCTTCAACTTTATAATGCATAAGTCAGGCCGCACATGAAATACCGTTCTCAACTCTGGGCCTGAGTATCCTAGTATCAGATTCTTCCTGTTCACCGCATAAAACGGTTCGATTATCAATGACTAAAATCTACCCGGTCTAAAAGGTCGGTTGGTCCTTGGCATTGCGAAGTTTATCATCCCTCAATACCTTTAATCACATTTACCATAGGGATTACGTCAAGGAATTGTTCGGAATAATTCCTGTTGATGAATTTCCAAAAACTCGCCACAAATAAAAGTTTCATCCCTTCTGGATGAATGGCGACCTCGACGATACTCGTATGTATAGCCTTTATCGATTAATATAGCCTTGCTATATTTATTCCTACTCAGGGTGCTTCGCCAATCCGCCTTGAATAAGCGTTGTGGATTAATTTCCATTATTCCAGAATAGTGTCATTAATTTAACTTTTTAACTCATTATTTTCCACTCCACATATATGTATACCGAATACACGTTCACAGGATGTCAGTGTTACTTGTCATATAATAATGTTACAATTAACGCATAAACTTAATGTGACAATTAAATAATAAGAACAATTGTACGAAAGGCATACAAAGTTAAGTATTTACATATGTAGACGTTGGCTTCAAACAAATACATATCGTTTACGTCCAACCAAGCATGCATACTGATTTATGATGGGTATTTAAGGTAATGTTTTGTAAATAAGTGGAAACCAATAAATGTTTGACTGGACAGATGCTGATGTGGAGATTGTCTTTTGGCAAAGTAGAAACTGGATACGTGTAGCCAAAGTTCGGGTAAAGTGTACTTTGGAAAAATCTTATGTCACGGTGAAATGATGATGCAAAGTTACACTCTTGAAAGCGTAATATATAATATAAAAATAATAACGCCTGGACTATAACTCTTAATATTTGTGAACAGCGGGGCCATATTGTAATAATAATAAGGATTACTTATTAATATTTATATTATAATGAAATATATTAAAATTAAACAGATAAGAAAAGGATAACAACAATCTCACGTGTGATCTACCGACCGCCATAGATATTACGGAGCGATCACTTTAGTTGGTGTATTTTAATATCGAAAATATTAAATGTTTTTTGTACTGTGGTTAATTTTTTTATGGGATAGGAAGGTAAACGAGCAGGCGTGTCACCTGATGGAAATCAATTAACGCCGCCCATAGACAGATGTATAGAACGTCCGCCGCTCACCGTACGAAGCGCGGTAGGTAAGCTACCACTCAGACGCCGGTTTTCTGCGGGAGTGTGGTATTTCCCCGGGCGAGCCGGCCGATTCATGCTACAGACAAATATTCTTGACAAAGTATTCGTCTGCAGCGTGGCTCTACCAGCATCGAATTAATACAATTCTATTATTATACAATAATATATTATTTTATAAAGATATGTAAATAAAATCTTTTGTGGTATTTACAAAGCATTTTATTCAAAATTTTAACGTTATATATAATAAATATACTCATATATATGTTTTCTATTTTCATTTTAGACACGAAATAAATTTTTTTTTTATTTTATTTAATACTTTATTGTACACAAATCAGGAAATACAAGAATTAAAAGGAAAGAAGATGTACAAGGGCGAGCTTAACTCAAAATTGAGTTTTCTTCCAGCAAACCCAGCAAATTATGAATGTTGAATAATTATAGAAGTGTCCTGCATAAATAGCACAAGTATTACACCAGTGACATGATTCCGTTTAACAGTGACCTACATTCATGGAAGTTTAAACAAACACTGATTTGACTTATTATTGCACAGGGTCAACTCATGCAGTGATAATGGCGGTGTAGTGGAATTTTTGCATAGTCTACAACCCCTCTAATTATAAAAAGTACGCAAGACCATATATGTGTGTCTATAGTGAACCTTAATTACATTTTAGCGCACTCAGATTCAATTTTACTTACGTCTTCCAAAATTACTTAAAGAAACGCAATCATGACAATCGTAAATTCATGAAAATCGTAAATTTTTTCTCACCACAGCTCATGTCTTTTTGTTGAGCACTGGCCTCCTTATTTCCGGAGGCCATTATAACCCACCACGCTTGTCTAATCGTATAAGCTTCCGACTCTGTGTGCCCTACACAGAGTCGGAATAAATATTTGTAGGTCTTACTAGGTATTTATACCGAAAAGGGTATCGAACCCGCGGTTATTGACTCCGTAGATGCAGTGCCGATTGTTTATCAATACTATTGAAATTATGTTATGACTAAATTCGGAACAGACGTATCCAGTGTTACTAGTAGTCATATTTTTTAACAAATAGATTAAATATTCTTAGGCTGCCTCATAATGCATAAATATTTTGTTATTGGTTTTTATATTTAATAATTATATCATATTCTCTAGGGGTATTTACTGATAGTATAAATTTTGTTTTTTTTTTTCTGGTATAAATAAAGAAATTCATCGATGAACAGTAGTGACCACCTACATAGCTGTTCGGGCTAATAAAAAAGTTTAATAGCAATGCTGATCGTGTTTGGCGGAGAATTGACAAATGTTTGACTTGATAAGTGTTGGAGTGGAAACTGCGTCGAATCTGGCAAACGGAATGAAGGACAACCCCGGCCAAATATAACGACAATTTGCGTATGGCGAAAAGCAGATCTGCATATATGGAGCCGAAGGTCGTCGTGGCGTGTCATGGGGCAGGTCTATGTCCAGCAGTAGACTGTTGCAGGCTGTTGATGATGATGATATTTTTTGTTTATTCTTAATCAGATATTTATGTCTAGTTCCCGAGACATTTTGAGATTGATCTGAATATACCGGTTAAGTAGACTTTTTCGTAAGGAAATATTTCAGTGTGCAATAATTAACAGAATTTTAAGATTTATTATATAGTATACAATTACTTTGTAATAACAAATATATTACTCTTATATGGAAATCTTTTTAAATATAAGCGTTGTTTTGACACGCTCGATATGAAGGGAAATATTTCTTCGCTACACAAAGGTATTGAATTAACGTTAAAATTCTGTCAGCGTCTTTATATGAAGGTCAAAACAGTTGTTTATAGGTATTAACTCGTGCACAGGAATATCACCACGAGTTTTCTTATTGTGGAAATGATTATATCATTTCCAAGCAAGAGTGACTTTGTTAAAAAATAAATAAAGTAATAAATCTCAACTTTAGTACAAAGGCATATTTATAAGTTCAATTCTATTCAATATGGCGTATAGGTTTTGCATACAATGGAGTTTATCGAGGCAAACTTTAAAATGTATGAATAACGTCAGTTTTCTAATTGAAGTTAATATATGTCCATATATATATTTATATACAGGAACGTGCCGTTCACCTGGTGGTACGTGATCACCAAAAAACTTGCAAGAAATCAACTTGCTAAAGAAAACATGATAAGAAATGATACAAATTAATACACTTTAAGGATAAAGTTTGACTTAAATTTTTTAAAATGACGGCGACGTGGTTCGCCACCCGTCACGTCCTGATTCTCACGAGGGCGAAAAGCGACCAATAACGAGCCGTTTCACTGCGATGAATGGCAGCGGATGGAGCTCTGTGGTCTCTGCCAACCCCTGCGGGGGATAGGCGTGAATATATATATATATATATATATATATATATATATATATATATATATATATATATATATATATATATATATATATATATATATATATAAAAAAAATTTTGCAGTTTTATAATTATAAAGTATTCTCATAATATAAATAAAACGATGACTCGTATGAAATTTCATTATATAAATATTTTTTTTTAATTTCGGAGGGATTTCTCTTCTCTTAGCATCTTTTATTGCTTTGAGCATAGGGAGTGATCTGAGGATTCATTATCGCACAACTTGTAACAAATAAGACTATCATCGCTACCATCACAATGAATGCGATCAATTCCTGGATTTTTTCTTCCACGCACTACCACCCTGTGAAACAAGCTATCTTTAGCAGTTTTTTTGAACAGATACGTTTGTTATATTGGAACTCTCACAAAATAAACTTACATATTTCTCGAAGGCTGGCAACACTTTTACAATATTTATGGTGATGCAGACAGTGGCGTATTTATAAGCAGGCAGAGTAAGCTGGAGCTTAGGGTGGCAAATTTTGGAGGCGAAATTTGAGGCTAAATTTTTCTTTTGAATTATATAAATTAAAAAAAATATTAAAGTATTGGAAAATGTTCTTTCAAAAAAAGTTATAATTATTAAGATTATTGACTTGTGGAGATGGGTACGTGGGGCAAAATTTGAATAGCCTATTTGCGGCAAATGCTTTCTATGAGATTTCCTGCTATTAAAAAAAAAATAATTTTTAATAGTCGTTCTTTTCTTTTTGTTTTTTATGTTAATATTTCAAAGTGTATCATTGTTTCATTTAAATTGTTCTATAGTAGCCCAAGAATGATGTTTTAAATTAAAATGTTAATTGATTGGAAATGGAAGCCGCGACCTCGCACCGGCCATTGTTATTGTAATGATACGATTATGCCGCATTTGTGAGTCAATACGGCACTACTGCAGTTGAGTTGAAAGTCGATACGGTAAAAGAATCGCATTGCACAGCTAGCATATTACGCAGTTATCGAAGCCGTCATATTATAGACTAAGTAAGCTTTGTGGTGGAAAGTGTATTACATTATTACAAATAAATTATCCCAATTACCGTTACCCCAGTACAAATACTAATGTATTTGTACTGGGGTAACGGTAGTGGGGATAATTTATTTTATATTACATATATTTAATATATAAATCAATATGCTTTCTATTATTAACGAATTTTGATTCACATGTTTATCATCTTTTTTTATTATCCTGAATTTTACGCCAACAAATTCTAAACTATATATATCAAGGGGATGTAAAAGTAAGAATTAACATTCATTTTGAAGTGATTTGGAGTCAGGGTCAAGACAGCTAGTATTTCTTTTATTCATATTGTGAAAACAGTTTTTATTAACTTTTTTAAAATTAATAGTTTGAATTTAGTAAATGAAGCAATAAATTTCAAATAAAAATTTGATATTTCGCAATTATGTATATATATATATATATATATATATATATATATGATATATATATACTATATATATATATAATATATTTAAATATATACAGATTACGGTATTAAACTTCTCAATATCATAACAAAATCCTTCATATAGAAAAGAGCAAAGTAACGGGAGTAAAGAAACCATACCTGGCTGTGTGACATTTTTACTTGACAGACGCATTGCTTCCTGATAAACAAGTGACAAGGCTTCGAAATTATATTAATGGTGGTAAAATGATCTTAATAACAAAACTAGTAATCATAGGCCTGTCATGATCAACACTGTTATAAGTTTGAGATGGCTACATCCGGCTATAGCCAGCATTCCGTTTACCTAGGATGGTTACAATATTTAATTTTTAAGATACAAGCTATTTTATCATCATTAGCATCCGCCTGTAGCAGTCTTCTGCTGGATCCAGGTCCTATCAGTTGGCCTTCGCAGATCATGACTTGATGTAGTGTGTTCCACACTACGTTCGTGCAAAGACGCGGCCTCCTCCAGAACTCGTCTACTCCAACGATTGTCAGTTCTCGAATAAACATAACCAGCCCATTGCTACTTCAGTTTACCAATTCGAAGAGCTATATATCAGTGACTTTGGTTCTTCGGCGAATTACAGATATTCGCCGAAGAACCCACCAGAGAAATTCCGAGCATAGGCATCTCCATGTTCTCTATATCCAGACATAATAGAGCAAAGTAATATCTAAACCTTGTGTGTATAGCTATTGAAAATAACACAAGCGTTACAGGCTAAGTAAAGCCCTTTAATATCTAGCAGAGCTAACAACATTGTTTTGCTGATATCCTTCACTTGCTATTGTTGGCAAACGAGATATGGCACGGATGCCGATAGCAAACATGCGTTGTTTTGGATAATTAACGAATCATTGCGAACAGTGATGATTCACTTTAAAACTTGCGGAAACTTATTTTGCGTATTACAATGATTAGGAAAATTAAATAAAATGAATAATTAACTTTACATTAAATATTCATTCTACATTTTATTTGTATTATTTATGTATTATTACATTTTTATAGATGGAATATAGATGGGATTTATTTGCACTCATTATACACTTACTTAGATGAGTATGAGCATATGCATATGAGCATACATACATACATAAGTATAAAGATGAAAACCACTCTATTTCTTTCTGTGAATATCGTTTAATACGGTTAATGGACGATAACAGGATGGGCAGTAGCGTCTATGTCAATGCAAAACCAAATTGCATTCCCCAGTTTGCACCAATTTAATTAATTAATACTGTTATTTACAATCAAACAATACTAATCATATTTAAACATTGATTATCATATTTTTTGTCTCTTACAGGTCAACAAAGACAAGTGGTAAAAGGTGTCAATGGTAGATTTTTGTCGGGACAACTTGTAGCCATTATGGGTCCCTCCGGTGCCGGTAAAAGTTCACTGCTCAACGCTATTTCTGGATACAGGTATTTATATTAGGTGTACAAATAAGTTTCCGCGGTTTGTCAAAAGATGGCCCCACCAGAAGGTTATGGAGAAATTGTCAGATGTAAAACGTAATATCCCAAGTTTAGTCATCTGGCAACACCATAACCTTAAAGTACTAGTGATTCCGTATCAGCATCACGTAATTTTTTTCGTGCAAAAATGTCAAGTTTTATTCCGAATAAGCATCATTTGCGGGAACTTTTGATTTACTTCTTTAATGTGAAAAAATCTGCAGCTGAGGCGCATCGATTGCTTCTAGAAGCATATGGTGAAGCTGCTTTAAGTGAGAGAAGTTGTCAGGAATGGTTTCAAAAGTTTAAGAACGGTGAGTTTGACGTTAAAGACAAAGAACGCAGTGGAAGGCCGAAAGTGTACGAAGACATGGAATTAGAAGTACTATTGGAGGAAGATTCGTCCCAAACGCAAAAAGAACTTGCACTTACTCTACAAGTGACTCAACAAGCAATTTCACATCGTTTAAAATCGTTAGGAATGATTCAAAAACAAGGAAATTGGGTTCCATATGAACTAAAGCCGAGAGACGTTGAACGCCGATTATGCATGAGTGAAATGCTGCTTGCCAGGAATAAAAAAAAGAGTTTTTTGCATCGTATAGTCACTGGTGACGAAAAATGGATTCACTACGATAATCCAAAGAAGAGAAAGTCATGGGTTAAGCCCGGCGAACCATCAACATCGACAGCTAAGCCGAATATTCATGGAAAAAAACTCATGCTGTGTATTTGGTGGGATCAGCTTGGTGTCGTGTATTATGAATTGCTGAAACCAAGCGAAACCATTACTGGAGCTCTCTACCGAACACAATTGATGAGATTGAGTCGGGCACTTAAGGAAAAACGCGCCCATTACTACTTCAGACACGACAAAATTATTCTTTTACACGATAATGCTCGTCCACATGTTGCGGCGCCGGTAAAAACATACTTGGAAACACTCAACTGGGAAGTTTTACCCCACCCGCCGTATTCACCAGACTTAGCCCCTTCTGATTATCACCTGTTCCGGTCGATGGCACATGGTCTGTCTGAGCAGCGCTTCACATCATATGAAGACACCAAAAATTGGGTGGATTTGTGGATAGCGTCAAAAGATGAAGAGTTTTTTCGACGGGGTATCCGAATGTTGCCAGAAAGATGGGGAAAAGTAGTGGCAAATGATGGAAAATACTTTGAATAAAACGTAATGTACTTTTCCTTTACAATAAATTCCTAATTTTTTATAAAAAACTGCGGAAACTTATTTGTACACCTAATATATTAGTATAAAATGTTGTTAATGTTAGTTTTAGCTAGTAGTAGTTAGTTAAAAAGTTTTAATAATGGGATCAGTTGTAAATATAGAACAACCCGGTGTTAAGTTAACACGTTCATGTCCGCATCACGCGACGACGCGGCCTATTATAATTTTATTTATATTTAAATATTATGTAATTAATAGTATTTTATTTAAATATTATTATAATATATAGCCTTATTTATTATATAACTGTGTATTCAATATATAAAAGTATTTTTATCTTATAAAAAAAAATTAACTTATTTTTTATGTTGGCCATAGATTTTGGCTTGGCAATGAATGTGATAAATCCTGCGAGGTTATCGTAGTAGGTTACAAATCTTTTAAACTAATTTTAATATTAGAGTTAGCCATTTGAGCCTAGAAACTGAAATGGAAAGGGGTTGGTCACGTGTGTCCGAGAACCGATAATCGTTGGAATATACGAATGCTAGAATGGAGAATGCTATTTAATTTCAAATAAAGTTTATTAACTCGGAGGGCTATGTATGTCCACGACTTCGGTTCTCTGATGGATTTCTTTGCTCTGAGCGACTGATTTTTAAAGGTACTTATTTGACAGACAATATGATTTTACTTTATACGTTATTACAGATCAGCTGGCGTAACAGGCGAGCTCCTAATCAATGGGCACATTCGTAACGAGCAGCTGTTTCAGAGAGCGTCATGCTATATAACACAAGAAGATCTTCTCCAGCCCTACCTCACAGTCCGAGAGGCGCTAGATGTAGCAGCCAGTCTTAAATTATCGAGAGCGGCAAAGGCGCATTCAGAAGAGATATTGCAGGAATTGGGGCTGCTGGAACATCAACATACAAAGACAGATCAACTATCAGGCGGACAGAAAAAACGGTACGTGGTGAACACACACGCTCGCTTCTTGCACGGCCCTATGGCGTATTCACGTGGGAACACCGCAAATTGCAACCGAGCAGCCATAAAAGTTTATCTTACATTTTATATTCGTTTAGATATTTAAAAATATCGCAAGTCGATACCGCAAATAAACAAATGACAATAGGTCGTAAATATATTTGCGGTGAAGCGTACATTGCATTTGGTCACATCTATTGTAGTTGTAGTCGACATACCTTGAAGACATATAGTAATGCATAATTGAATTACTTGCTACATATATACATACACACACACACAACTACAAACGATTGTTTAACATATATGTATAATATATATAAATAAAAATTTGGTCGATCTATATTTAAATAAATACAAAGGTCGGTTGGTAAAGATTGCCTTTCGGTATTAAGCATAAGCTGTCGCTAGCTTATGTACCACAATTTAAAGTAGTGCTCACGGGCTCAGTAGAGAATTTACCGCCTTTGGGATGAATGATCGTGGATTCGATTTTCACTACACAGACACACACATACACATACACACATCAGTTAATTATATTGTGAAATTATGGCGGCAATTCATTACATTCTGCGTTCGTCTGTTTATTGGGATTTCGTTGGATCAATCTATATCAAGTATTCCAAGAAATAGTTTCATCTGTGGATTGCGAAGGTATTGCTATATAGGTTGAATTAAAGTTCTAATGACAAGAGATTCCTTTCACGATTGAATGACTTACGTACGCTATTTGTTTCGAAACGAAATTTCCATCCGTGGACGATCGTTAATATTGCAAGACGGTGAAATTTGTATCTACTCCGCTTTGTTTCTTGTATAATATAATCTATGGCACAACATAAACATTACAAATGTTTACGTTCTGTGACACTATAATGATTATATTCTATGATAATGGCTGTTTTGTTTTTGCCACGGAAAAAAAAGAAAAAATAATTTACAATTTGAATAGTAAGCCATAATAAATGACAGCAAAACAATCTGCTATGATTTGTATTTAAATCGTTCAGAAGCAAAAAACTATATATAAATAAAACGAGTTAAATTTACAAACAGTTTTAAATTATTGTTGTGTCATTTTTGTTGTCTTTACTTTTTGCCATCTTTATAGACAATGAAAATGAGAGTCACCAAAATTATTTTAATTTTTTAAGGCCACCAGCAGTATATACATTCTTATATCTTTAAATGAAATTATAATAACGCTGATTGCAGGAGAAAAAGTTGAGCAAGTGAATGAGTTTGTATATTTGGGTCTTTGTTTACAAGAGATGAAAAATGTGAAGGTAACATTGAAAGGCGAGTGAAAGCCCAATGAATCAGGTTAATGGAGCCCTGCACTTCTTTATGAAGTCAGAAGGTGTCTAAAACGGCCCGACTGGCGGTTCATCAAGGGGTGCTGGTTCCGACTCTGATGTACGGTAGTGAAAGTTGATTTTGGGAGTCATGAAAGCAGACTGAATGCGATGGAAATGAGAGCATTAAGAAGTATGTGTGGTGTAACTTTAAATGATAGAATAAGAAATAAAGATATAAGAGAGCGATGTGGAGTAAAAGGTGTCGTGACAAAAGTTGCGAAAGGAATGTTTAGATGGTTTGGGCACATAGAGATGGATGGGAGATGACTGGCAAAAGAAATTTACGTTTCGAATGTGGATGAAAGGGCCGGTAGGGGAAGACCACGGAAAATATAACTTGACCAAATTGCTGAAGTTTTTATGAAAGGGCAGGTCAAGAGTACCCTTAACCGGCGGGCTTGTATGAGTGTAGAAGAAGCAAGGAAAGTATGCCGAGATCGTAACAGAGGGAGATCTGTGGTCCCTTCCTACCCTAGATTACCTTCTCTGCCTACAATAGGTAATATGCTACAAAGCGGGTTGCAGGAGTTACATTTTGGCGACACCGGGGCATTTGTACTAAGATTTTTTTATTGGGGATTGCGTAACAATTTCCATATCGTTTCAATTGTTATATAGAATTTCGATTATAAAAGAATATGTCGATGCGTCCTTTTTGCAACGGAAGGCATAGCTTCAGTGACGTAAATGTGACATATCCACGTACATACGTAGTGAATACTAGTTGTATCTAGGAAAAAAATATTCCAATTAATAATAACAATCGAATTGTCCTGTATAGTTATTAAAATTTGTATTAGTATTAACTAATATCAATACCAATATAAATTTTCTGGTCTGTGATTTCCTTCACAGAATAGGGTAACACCATTTAAAATTAGTCTTAGTAGTCGTAGTCTTAATGCATATGCGCTTGTTACACAATCTCCATACAAATCAAGCCTACATTTATGATCATAATGATATACATAGATAAAACAAAGTTGTTGTTCTATTGGTTCAGTGGTAACAGTTTATGTTTCAACAGGTTATCGATAGCCTTAGAGTTGGTTAATAACCCTCCGGTTTTCTTTCTGGACGAACCAACTAGTGGGCTGGATACAGTCACCACCTTACAGTGCGTCAAACTATTGCGGCAACTGGCTAGACAGGGTAGGACAGTGGTCTGTACCATTCACCAGCCAGCTGCTTCGCTCTTGGAACTGTTTGATCAGGTAAGATTTCTCGCTAACAAGACTAATTGAGACAGGTGTGGATTGGATCGCTTTCATCGAAACATATAATTTGCCCCAATCCTGGATACATGCTATGGATTCGATGAAGTTATAGTAATCTAGCTGTTATCCACAATGCGTTGCAATGCCACCTTTAAGGAAACTGAGCGTCCTCATACGCAGAAAATAAATATATGAACTGCCTTTCACTACCTAAGGACAGGTGGGTTGCCTATTGTAATATGATTGTACTGATTCATAATCTTTCTGCCATCAAACATTAACTTTTATCGCGAATGAATGATTTAGGAACGTACGTACGTGAGAAGGAAACAAATTTGTTTTTTTTTGTACATATCAATGTTGTTATGTGTATATCAACGCAAAAAGCGAAAACGCTGTAAGTAAAAAAAAATTATTGTAAAAAATACTGCGTCGAATTGTCTAAGTCTCACAGCGTTACGACCAGTAGAAACTTTTGTACAAAGTTGAAACTGACTGTTTTTGAGTGATCAAATACAATTTGTTCAGAAATCTTAAGTTTTTTTGACTCTAATACCATTAGAGTCTTTCAATGAGAGGTTTTCATGTTGCAGATTGATAGGTTTCGCTTTTTTGCCTCGATATGTATAATGTATGTATATGTAAAGGTTTTTACTTTTTATTAAGTATAGCTAAAATTATTTTTTTTGTTTATTCTTCTATCTTCGATTTTTTTCACAACCAATATTTATTATGTAAGTGCTGGACACGGGCCTACCCATTTCTGAAGGATTGAATATTAACCTGCCAGGAATGTCGTAGATGCTTTTTTAACGAAACTGTGTTTAATGATTTTGTAAAAAGTGGGCCTTATTATTTATACAAAAAATAAATTTAATTTTAAAAGACGCCACAAAATGCCTATTTTTAATTGGTTGTTCTATTTGAAGAAAATATTATATTCGAATTAATGTCAATATATTGTAAACGAATATGTTGACCCAATAGTTTCTTACACGCCGTTGGGTTAAAATTATTTTTTTCCATCCAAAAATAAGCTAGATGTCGATCCTTAGGGACACGTACATACATCCAGCGGTGAACTGCCATAAGCTGATGATGATGATATACCTACATTTAGATGTAAAGTTTTTATAAATTAATAATGTACTTGTAAAATAAATTAATAAAGTTACTCTTATTTTTATACATATTTCATATTTTGAACGCCTGCTTTAAATTAAAAGCAATGAAAGTACTATACGTTTAATCATCGATATAATAACGATTTAATTTCAGGTGTACGTAATCGCCGATGGCCGTTGTATATACCAGGGTGACACGGAAGCCATGGTTTCTCATTTACAAAGTGTGGGATTACCTTGTCCGAGGCATCACAACCCTGCCGATTTTAGTAAGTCTCAAGGATATTACATAGCTCACGTATAGAATTTAATTAATAAGTTTAGCTGAAACTCAAATAGCCCTTTAACTATATAAATTATTTAATGAAATTATCGGATGTCTCTTATATATTTCTATCGTTCTTTTAAAAACAATTCGAATGATTTGAACTATTATCATTTGAATAACTTCATATGTATTACCTAGTGATAGTGCTAAAAAAGAAATCAATTTTGGCTACAGCCTTCGTGGATTTCATCTACGCAGACCTCATAGAAGACCAGTTATTATTGCTATGCTATGTTCTTCAACAGACGAGAACTGAGATCAGATAACCTTTTCGTTTACTCAAAAATTTATTTTCGGGTTACCATCTCGACTTTACGGAATATTACTACTTCAACTTAATTTAAGTTATTTTCTGTTTTTAAGGGATAACCACTCATTAATGTCTTAATATTATGTTTCCAAAATTTCATAAAAAAATATTAAGAAACTAAAACGTTTTTAGATTTACATTAAAAAATCCTTTTAAAAATCCGATTTGAAAATAATTATTATTAAATATACACGTTTGCCTCTCACACATACACACGCTCATACATTTCACACACACACTCTCACACACACATACATATACACACATGAATATGTATAAACAAATATTATTTAAATTAACGCCGTGACCATAGATTTTGTATATATTTTTAGTTAAGATAATAAAATACAAGTCCGTTATTGGCTCGATAAATATTTAATTATTTATATAAGTTTTCGCAATAACATGTGTTGTGAATTTTGTTAATAAAAATAAATACTATTAAAAATCGTGCGACTTATAGGCCGTCAAATATGATTATTCTGTTGAATAGCCCGCTAACTATAATAACTTTAAATTGAAAACGAACGATAAATATATAATAAAATTATGCAGTTTTAACTAACAACAATTGAAGTAGTCAAGCTGTAAATTTTATTAAAATAGCTTTAATTATATAGCAAATATCGACATTTTTCTTTGAAAGCTCCTCTTGTAAACTTACGATTTTCGAATTGGCGTAGTTTTCTTTACAGGTATCGATCTGTCCGTTTGCGTCCCTTGTCTATAAAAAATTAATGTGCAGGGGTTACAATTTACAGCGTGTACTACATTTCGTGTACTAAAAAAAAAATTAATAAAGATACTTATGGATTTCCTCAACATATTTATAATCCAGTAGTTCGTTTGTCGCGTCTCTTGACAAATATGTTTATTCATTATTCAATATATGACCATATGTAGTTAAAGCAAATACGACTGTTTAGATAACCGAAATGCTAAATGTGAGTAAATATCCATAGGTCAAAATCTTATGCTAATAACTATTCGTTTTTATTGGGTAGGAAGGCAAGCGAGGAATCGTGTGGACTGATGGAAAGCAATCTACATATTTTTCTCATAATGTATTCAATATTTTAAAATATATAAATGTCTTTATCTACCAATTTACTGCTTGCTGACTTTTAATAAAAATAAAAAATCAGTTTAAGTAAATAAACTCATGCGTAGACTAATGCGAGAGTGGAGATCGCGTCTCTGCAAACGTAATGTGGAACAACCCCCGGCTAGATGGAACGACAATCTGAGCAGAGTGGCTAGAAGAAATTAGATCCGTATAGTCAAAGGTAGGGCTAGGTTATTAGCTTGGCTTGGAGAAGGCCTATGTCCAGCAGTGTACTGCCGTAAACTAATAGTATAGATAGAACCCGATTTAAACGCGCGCCCGAAAAGACGACGCCCGCGTAACGTGTTACACGATCCGGACGACGAAACAGCGTCGTTCGGATCCACTCACGACACCAACACTCACACGCACCCCGGCTCTAGCCGAGCACGTAGATTAGGGAACACTTCTACACCGGCCGCTTACACGAGATTCTCTCACGTACCCGGTCGGTTCTCACCCCCTAGACCTTAGGTCATATGGGACTAATAGGGACTATAGTTACTAAAGTTCAACCTCCCCTACATGTTTAACGTAGAATCATGACCAGTTTAAAATCAGCACACACACATATGTGTACCTCCGACACGGCATCAGGCCGATGGAGTCTGCGATTTGCGCAGATTCCCAATTATATTTTACTTGCCGGCGGGCTTTCAGCCCGCGGGCCCTGAATACGATAAAGCTGTTAAAGCCAATAGGCTACCAGCATTAACATCTTCGAATCCAACATAAAAACTAATAGTGATGAACTTTAATTCAAATCTTTTAACAAAGTTTAATTTAAATTTCGTTAAGCAAAATGTCGATGACTAAGATCTCACCGAATGGCTAGATTCTTTAGAAATGCGGAGGGATATCTCATATCCCAGCATCTTTTATGGATATTACAATGGCAAATGCTCCGAGGAATTGTTCAAAGTAATTCCGGGGGCTGAATTCCACTACCGTAGAACTCACCACGAGGAAAAGTTTTATCCCCACCATTTGGATGAGTGGCGATTCAGTATAGTGCCTTATTTTAGAAATTTCTTTTCACGCACCACTACCCTGTGGAACCAGCTTCCTCTAGCGTCGTTTCCAAGTATATTCCGATACGACATTGGAACTGTGGGCAGTATTATCCGAATTATTTGAATTGAAAAGACGGAAAAACTATGTTTCCAATAGCAACCGAAAAACAATCAAGATAGATGTAATAAAAAATGACTTATGCGTATTTTTGTTACGCCACAGAACCTTTAAAAAGCCTACACATTTCTTAAAAGCCAGCAACGCTTCTGTAATTTGATTACTTTCGATCGGGTGACACACCTGCTCGTTTACCTTCCTACCTAAAATGATGACAAGATCAATTTTTTGTACTATGTTAAATATTTTTAGATTTTAGCTGGTGTTTTTTATGCTAAAAAGGTAGTTAAAATTATACTTGCAAATTTTCCGTGTAATTTATTTGATAACTGACTTGTCATTGTACTTATAAAAATTCCAATTTGTATTTCAACGAACTAATTGCTTTGATTTCAGTAATAGAAGTAACAGAGAATCCTCACAACATAAATGTTCTATGTGAAAACATACAAAATGGCAAACTCTACAAGTCATGGAAATTGGAAGCACCTCTAAGCGAGCCAATAACGAATATGCAATTGAAAGTTTGTTATAAAGCTGAAGACGAACTGTCAGAGACACAGATCGTTATTTCTGATGAAGGGGCCATGTATAAGGTCAATCATCGTTTAAGTAATTCCATGACGTCAGTGTCCAGTGAAATCTCGAAAGAGGCATCATCAATGGCGTGGATGAAGGTACAGAATTCTGATTTGAAGCGATATCCGACAACATATTGGGAACAATTCTCAATATTGCTATGCAGGATGATGTTACAGATAAGCAGAAATCGGCAAGGTGAGTTGTTTTTGTCTTGTAACACCTACGAGAAAAATAGTGTGGTATTTTACCAATTGAATCACAGACAAAAATCTCGGTAAACTGTAGTTAATATTAAATAAACTCCTTTTAAAAAAAAACGGGTAATATTTTTTTCTTTATTTTTAACACTTAAACCCTAGAATCGGTGTTTATTCAATGTAAACAGAAATCCGTTTGCAAATGGACATCTTTATGGGTAAAGTGAAATTAAGGCTACGAGTTCTTTTATGGTACTTTAATAAAAAATATATTAAAAAAATAAAAATTAATAACGGGTATGATCGCCCCTTCAACAATTACGGCATGTAATCGTCTTGGAATGCTTTCCACAAAGCCTTTGATGGTATCCTGTGGAATGTGTTCCCACTCGGCCAAGATCACACGTTTAAGCTTTCCGATGTTTTGTGAAGGTGGTTGAACAGATCGTATTCGCCTTTTTAGGAGGTTCCAGATGTGTTCAATGGAATTAAGGTCGGGGCTCTGCGCTGCTCAGTCCAAACGACGAATACCGACCTCTTGCATAGTAGACTCACAGTCCATAAGCTAACCTGTGCTTCTTGTACCTCTTCAAGGTTGTTTTGTTGTTGTGGCCCGAGTTAATAAAAAGCGGTCATTTCATGGATGTGTGCAATGTTTTCTCTCAGAACTTTATCTTCTCTGAACGGAATGTGTCTCACAGTATCGAGTCCAGGTTCTTTGGACATATGCCCGACTCACGTTTAACCGCTGTGAGATATAACATTGCCTACATCTCGCTTCCTAGTAGTAGCGCTATAATTTTACTAGCTCTTATTGCTTCTGCCATTACAATACACACAAAGATCTGTTTTGTCACAATAAGGCAGGATGATGTGACAAACATAAATTCTTCTACTAAAAATAACAAGAAGTTAGTCTTAGTTTCCTGATAACCTTCTAACAAACTCGCGAAAAGTAAGTAAAAAGTCACAAACTAAAAACGAGTTATTTTTTTTAAAAAAAACTTTGACTTTGGTATTACCTTTGAAAAACCCAGAGTTTGGATATTAAAACCTCTTTAGAACTCAATTATTATCAATGATATAGACAAATCAAAAACGCCCGTTTTTTTGCAAATGATACCTTCCATCGGGTGACCCGCATGCTCTTTTGCCTGTTTTGCTATAAATTTAAAATTATGATATAAAATCGCTAACTAAATAATCATTCAAAGAAAGATCAAAGACAAGGTCAAAGACTCGTGTTCGTTATGGTATTGCCTTAATGGATTTACTTAGTGCGCATATTATTCAATATGTCTTTGTTCAATATTAAGTAATTTTTATTTAAAATGGAAATGATAAAACCTCATAACGTTCCGGCTAAGAACCTTAATGGCTTTTATTTGAAGAAAACAAAAAAAATTGTCAGATGAGATATAAAAAATTCGTACGAAAATTCAAATCACTCAATCAATCGTTGCAATGTTTTTACATATTTTATGTTATTTTATAATTTGCCATAAGTAATAGTAATTAAAATATATCTTTATTCCGACGAATCAATTGGCTCGGTAGCGAAGATACTGCTTTCACAGTGAGTGGTTGCGGATTCGACTACCGCATCCGGATAAATATATGGTTGGTATACTGATATCTATGCCGAACATGGATACCCCGCCTATCCGCTTTCGACATGCGTGGCGGATCAATTTCAATTCCTTCAGAAGTATGAAGGCCTCGTGCCCAGCATTTTCGAAATGTTATTTTAACTTACGATAATTGTTCAAATGTTATATAGTTGTTTAAACTTACGATAATTGTTCAAATGGTATTTGCGCCAACCGTAGGCACATATTTAAGTACTTTTATTGTAACCACTTTCCAGCCCTATGGATCCAAACGGCACACCACACAATGTGTGGTGTTTTGATTGGCCTGTGCTTCTTCAAAATGGCGAACGACGGCACGCAAATGTTCAATCATTTGAAGATGTGCGTTGGTCTAGTTATATTCTTCGCTTACACTCAGATCATGGTTCCAGTGCTTGTGTGTGAGTATATTTTATTTATTTATTGAACTTAATTTACAGCTTATATATTAGGTTAACAATTCTGAAATAAGACAAATAAATCTATATTTGTATTTTTTACATCGCAGCGTATAAATAATCCGATTTTCAATTAGTGATAAAGGTAAAAAATAGAAGCACATGACAAACGCGCTTTTGACAATTATTTATAATAAGCTATGGATAGATAACATGTTCGATATAAAGAAATTGAAGATTTTTGTCAATTCATTTACCTCCCACTTGGAGATGCTTGGAGTAAAACTACTTAAATTTACAGTATTAAGCAAGATTCATTACGACAATAGTTTCATGACAAAGTTATCGCTTTCGAGGTCAATGATCCTCGAACATATATGGACTATATATCAACATTTATAGTCTGGATATTTGCCATCCATTGTGTTTGTTCCGATGAAATGCAAACAATTTATAGTACTCACAATGAGAAGGAAGAAGTAGCAAGACAAGAGTCGAAGTTTGACAAGTTGTTTTAGGCGGCACAGAAAAAGTGGAAGCAATTTTGTAGATTTGGCGGGCTTATAACTTTTGTTTGCTACAGTAATTTTGCCAAAAAAAAAACTGATAAAAGCACTATTTTTTACTTTACTTAAACACATTTTACTTAAATACAAATTTCTAAAATACAAGTTATGACTACCGAAATAGATTTTGGTTAAAATGATGTATTTTTTTTTCAGATCCACAAGAAGTTAAACTGGTTAAAAAAGAGCACTTTAATGGTTGGTACAATCTGACGCCATATTATGCTGCACTAACGGTGTCCAAGTTACCAGTGCAAGTGACTTTGAACATTGTGTTTTGCACCATCGTGTATTTCATGGTGGGTGTGCCGTTTCAATTTAACAGATATATTTGCTTCTGTTTCATCGGCAACGTCGTATCGCTGGCATCCGAAGGTCTTGGTATGGCTATTGGATCTATATTTAGTGTCAGGGTAAGTTATATGGTGGTAGTATATCTCAGTTTCACGCATCCAGTTTCTGTTACACATCTTGCGCAGGTCGTTGCTCTATCTGGCCAGTGGACGCTCATTTCGCTAACATGAAAATTTATGACTTTTTTCTGGCGGATAATAGACATATTTATTCGACTTTCCCCGCCAATTTACATCAGTGAGTTTGTGTTTTTATTTCATTTTCACGATCTTATGTTAATATGAGTTATATTGTTTGGTCATGGAGACATATTATACAATATATGATTAATATATATGAAATAAATGTGTGTATCGTGATTTTTTTAAGTTGACCGTAAAAGTCCATAGATGGATTTGGTAGAATACCCATCATTTTGTCAAAACGCAACGTGACGAGAGTACATTTCAAGATACTTGATGTCATTATACTTTAATTGATACTGGTATTATAGTTATGAGTATTAACCATCAAAGAAAAAATAAAGATATAGTTAAAGACTTTTTCTTAAAATCTCTGTCTCCCTGATAAATTCTCCTCTCATTGTACAAATATAATGCATATGTTTATTATGTATATTTATGTTAGTAGCTATTTATATGTAGTACGATTTTGATGAAATGTATATTATGTATATATCTATATATGTATGTATTTAATTATATAGCTTTGTAACTAATTTTATCTCTTCTATCAAATCAAAGGTTGACTAGCAAAGAATACCTTCCGGCATTAAGTCCCGCCTTTGTACCAAAAGTTGTACATTAAGAATCTATATAAATAAAAATTAATCGCCGAAATGTATGTACGCGCCTAACTTCAGAACGAGTGCACCAAATTAGATAATTCTTTTTTGTTGTATTTGTTATTATCAGGACAAATTATGTATAAAAGATAATTTTCAAAAAATTGTACAGAAAGTCGTAAAAAAATTTTAAATCGCAATATAATAGATGGCGCCATTACTATGATTACAAAAGAAGCTATGATTAAAAAAGTAAATGTTAGTATTGATAGACTGACATTCATTTATGTTCAATTATCCTTTCTTTTGTATTACAAAAGAAAAACTTTGTTTGTGTGCTTCGTGATTTTCTTTCCTCTGAGGATTGTCTCATTTTTTCCATTAGGTACACCACCCGTGAGAAGCAGGGCCGGGCAGTTAGTAAATAAATAAATATTTATTTTTCTTTCAGAACGGTTGCGCTATCGGACCAGCAGCGATCGCGCCATTCCTTGGCTTGGCCATATACGGTTTCGACTTCGCTCATCGTATTCCTCTACTAATGAAGATCATAATGAAGACTTCCTTCATACGATGCGGCGTCGTCTCCATGGTTTTAACTGTGTTCGGATTCGGACGAAAGCCATTAGATTGCAAAGATGTCTACTGCCATTTCGCTAAGCCTGACGTCCTACTTAAATACTTAGATATTGAACGGAGTTCACTCTGGCTAGAGATCGGCTTAATCCTCGCAATAATGCTTATTTTTAGATCAATATGCTATATTGGCTTAAGATGGAGATTCGCAACATGATGCAGAATGGTTACTGTACTTAACATACATATTTGTGATATTTTATTCCAAGTACTTCGTCAGTACAAAATGACATGTGATACATTATTACTAAATTATCTTAACAGGCAAATACAGCTCGAAATGAGGATTGAAGTGATTGTGAGTTAGCCAAAGATACAAATAGCGTATCAATTCTCTGACTGATTAATATGTTTATTGTTCAATTAACGATAATATTAAATGTAAGATTCCTTATAAGTAATGTTTATCATGAACATATGTGCCAGTGCAGACCTGGCGAAGTGCAACGCATTGCGTTTCGAACACCAATAAATTTATTATCCTTTCATTGAAATAAGATCGAAAGTAAATCGACGACTTGTGTGCTCGCACATTTTTACACTGTGTTTATTACACATAGCAAACCTGCATGATTATGTTCTGCGTTGCACTATACTAGGTCTTCTTCAACCCTAAATGTAGTTTTAATATTTATAAATGTAATATGTCAGGCTTATGTTGTGTAAATGCGAAAAATTTATATTAAATGAATGTAAGGAATGAGAGGCATTGTGTATTTATATTATCTTAACCTAACAAATTTATCTATATATAATGTATAAGGGTCCAGCACAACAATCATATCTTAGATCCAAGAGTTATGCAGAACTATTAAATATGACAATTAAAAACTAGCTCTCTGACCGTGCCAAAACCCAATGTTTGACAGAGAGCCACAGACTATCAAAACAAAATGGGCGCCACAAACGTTTTTAAATAAACACTTAAAATAGGCGGGGAAGAAACTTGTTTGTCGCGCATAATTATGGTTTTGCTTCAAAAATTCTAATATACCTCGAATAATTGTTTTACTTTAAAAAAAGAAGTTTTACTTCTTTCACACATTCATAAATCATAGTTGTAGTCTTTGTTGGAGTGGTGATAAATGTAAAAGCAATTTTAATATAGTACTTGATTACGGTTTCGGGCACAAACTTGGCGGGCACAAAAATGGGGAGGCCCGTGCCTCGCAGTGGGACATATGTAGTATATGGACTGTAGAAAAAAAAAGTATGTAGAGTTATACCAGCCCATCTCATTTTTATTTACACCATTAACGTTTACTGAAATTAATAATAACATGTAAATTGTCTTAATTATAATATTATCTATGTATAAAAAATGCAGTTTTGTACTTTTTCAATAAAAGAACAATCAATTACTTTTTGTTTCATTTTTTCTCATACCTTTACCTCATATACCTACAGATGGTTAAGTTGTGCTACTATTGCTATTGATTGGTGTTTAGCGATCGTTTAATTCATTGGAGTATATGAGTTCTGACTTCCAATTCTGGTCGAAAAATGATCTGAAAATCTGGATGTCATTTGTGCAACGAATTAAAAATTAAATCATTTCATTGGATTCAAACGAGAAAACTCGTATACATGCACGCACGCACGCACGCACACACACGCACACATGCATATACATGATAACAAATCAGTTCTTTTTCATGAACTTAACATCTTAATTGAAATTTTAAGTAAATAAAATAATATCAAAATTATATTTTTTTCCCCACGATGGACTGGACTGATGGCTGCGATCGACTAGTTGGCCACATCTAATAGATGTCTTACGCAGTTGAAACTTTAGTGATTCTCCAAAAGAGACCATAGTAGCCGAATCGGCTAGAATGCTCATGCTTATCTGCGAGACTATAAGACACATTGACATGTTATCAAAAATAATAATAAAAAAGAAGATGCCGGCGGAGTTCCTTTCGCAGTTTCTTCTCAGTTCGCTTTGTTGACACGCAAAACCTGCACTGACTGTAAATGGTGAAGATGCCATTGCATGAGAATGCTCGGGCCCACCGTTTTGGCGATATAGATGACTATAAACAAGAGGTTGGTATGCGTCGTTTAGACAGGCCTGGGCGGAGCCACATAGAGAACTTTAATAAAACAACGTGTATTATATAATTATTTTAATATTAAAATTTATGCATTACTTACATTAGTGTAAATACGTAAATTTTCGCACCAATAAAGCGTAACCTCTTTACTACTACTATTTTCTACCACTTCCCTTATCTCGTCTTTTCTTAACGTGTTTCTTTGTTTTCGTTTTCCTTTTCTCAGCTTTCTCATCTTTTACTGCTTTTTTTCTAGCTTTCTTACTGTCCGGAGACTCATCTCTTGGACGAGCACTGTTTTTAAATTTAGATCCTATAAATTAATTATTAAACACTATTAGCAAAACTATTCAATGTAATAAAGAAAAAAGTAATTGTCACAGGAGCAAAAACATTTTAGATAACAAATTTGGAATCTGTGAACCCATAATAAGATCTTAAAACGATATACAAACAAATATAATAAATGCACACACAGGTAGTTGATTCCGTGCTAAATTACGGGGCGATCAGTAAATTACGTCACATGAATTTTATGATTTTAATGAAATTCATGTGACATAATTTATGGATTAAATTAGTGGATAGAAGTTTTCCTTAAGGTACTAAAAAGTTGAACATCTCAACTTTGATAACAAATGGTATCAAAAAGGCAATATAGTGGGTGGCTCTTGTGCATGTGTGGTGGAATATATTCAGTCAATCAGTATATCAAGTCTCTTTCGGATAACCCAATTAGACTATGAATTTTAAACCAACAACAATTTCTAACATCATAAAAATTACTTACTTTGATCATCATCATCTTCATTTGAACTGCTTTCTGACTCATCATCGATTCCTTCATCAATATCATCATCTTTTAATATATCTGGTTTGTCCACAGTTCCAGTAAGATCTTCATTGAAACCTGCTATCTTTTTGTATGTAAGATCATCGGTTTCACCCCTTTTAGCTTTGCTAATATCACGCTCATAATTTATAACCTTAAATTAGAAAAAATTATATTATAAAGCAAGCACTTGTTTCAATCACATTTTAATACCTTGAACAAAAATTTGATCTTATTTACGGATTAAAACAAAGTTTAGCATGAAATAAAACTTATATACAGCAAAATATTGGGATGACCATTTGAAATTTGCATAAAAATATAGCATATCAACTTCTTAATTATCAGAATTTGTAAGTCCATGTAAATGAATTTTACAGGAACAACAATAAACTGATTTTCTTTCAAAGTATGACAAATATTTATAAAATTATTCATACTAGTTATAAAAACTGAGTATATAGTAGCATAGTTATCGCATTTTGTCCAGTGAGCAGTTGAGTTCTGGAGGTATAACCCCCTTCCCTTCCCATAATGACAATAAAGGCTGGCAACGCTTCTGCACTGCCTATGGAACTGTGGATGTTTATGGGCAGCATTGATTGCTTTCCATCTGGTGACACACTTGCTTGTTTGCCTTCCTATCTCATAAAAAACCCATTTAACAGAATAAACTATTTCTATAGTCCATATATGTTCTACTGTAAGGCCCCACAACTCCTGATAACTAGAGAATAAGATGCTAGAGAACAGGGAATGGACATTAATCCAGCACCTTAGTCTAAGATGGATTGATGGGTTATCCAGACTAGCAATAAATATGTCTAGGGCATACATATATTTATCCCGATGCGGGAATTGAACCTTCGACCATTGACTCTGAAAATTAATGATATAATTAATTGATTAATGTTTTGGAAATTAACTTACTTCCGTTAGCCTTTTTGGAATATATATACTTTTGAAAGCCTCTTCTTCTATTAGTTCCTGGGCTGTCATTTCATCAAAATTCCTAGAGGCAACCTTTTCAGATAATTTCTCTAAACAGTCCTCTAAGTTATTCACATTTATAGACGAATCGGTGATAAAATCAAATAATTCCTTTACAGTTAATGTAGCCACCCCTCTTTTCCTGAAGAATTCAGATATATTTGTGCAATCTTTTCGAAGGAATTCAAATGCATGAGGATGGTCATGTTCCACTGACTGTGATACATCAATTACAACAACATTACCATTATGATAAAGAAGATTATACTCAGATAAGTCAGCATGTACCAGTTTGCAAATATTAAACAGTTTCCACATCATTGTGATACAATTTCTATACAATAATCTAGCTGTGGATTGGGATATTTCAACATCTTTCAATTTTGGCGACGGCCAGCCTTTTTCTCCCATGAATGTCATTACCAATACATGACTTCTTAAAATGATTGGTTCGGGTACATTGAGCTCAGCATTATACATTCGTACAAGATTTCTCATTTCTTTTTCAGCCCATGTTCTTACCATTTTACGAGGATTTGATTTACAGTATCCATTTCTAAAACGATATTCACCAGACACATACTTATCTCTGTCTTTGAAAACTAAAATTGATGTTTTGTAAATTTTTACAGCATAGTCTCGTCCATCTTTGGATGTTGCATGATACACATTTGCTTCTTTACCAGTTGATATACACCCATTTATTTCATTGATAATACCTCTGTTAAGTAATTTAAACAGAATCATTTTTGTGCGAGGATCCATAACTTGCTCTGCTGTAGCTCTATCATGTTTATCTTTTGTTCTGATTCGTTCATTATCAACTTTTCTGTCATTTAAATCCATAAACTTTTCAGTATTACCAGAAAGAAAAGATGGTTCATATTTGTCCACATTTATTTTATTTGTATATTTTTTAAATAATTTTTCTGTAGGTTGAAATGTACTAATTTTCTTGGAAGGTGCTTGAGGGTTGACATTTGTTTTTCTGTTAGTTGTTTGTGTGCCATCATCAGATTCAAGAAAGTATTCATCAGAGTCTATGTCATCATCATTACTACTGTCTTTGTGGTACACAGGTAATTCTGCAAACTGAAAATGTTTTTAGTTAATTTATTATGTTTGTGGTGGTTTAGTTAATAAGATACTTAATATTTATAAGTAAATAAATAATATACATGAAATGGCCTAGTTAGAACAGTAAAAGAACAATAGTAAAAGAACAGTAAAAGAACAAAACACAAAAAGAACAATTTAGAGATGGGCTAATGACTTTATAAAGATTGTAAGATTGGAGAGGAGGCTTCAACCTACTAGGGATCCATACACATACATTACAAAAAATAAACAAATATTTAAATGTAAAAATGGGATAAAAAAGCTTATTTATTTATTTATACAAAAGCCGTAATAACTGCAGATCACAATCCTTAGGATTGTGGGAACAAATGAGAAGAAAACTATACAATGAAACAAACATTGTTCACATAGTATTTGACTATAATTATTTCACAACTATGAATTTAGCTAGAAGAAAGCTTTAATGTATATAAGCTCATCTTTTGAATATAATTTCTTATCTTACCAATTTTATGTGCATAATAGACATATAAAGAATATTTTATAGGTTTTTTACATCTAAGACAGACATCATAGACATTTAACATGGACTGTAAATAATAAGTTGATGGATCAAAATCCATCCACTAGTTTGTCACAATCTTTTACCATTTTTCATCTAGGTTGACATACTTACGATGTTGGCACCTTAAATAATATCAAGTTTAAAGGGGACATGGTCTGAATGGAATAGATTGTGTTTACAATCTAAGATCATGGGAATGTATCTATCTATAATTGTACTGTTGCCATGAAGGATTTTTCTTAGCAGAAACATTATGAAGTTAAGTTTATTTTAAATAAATAGGAATTTTATTAATGAAATAAGTATTGGTGGATTTATTTTACAAAGAAAAATAGATATAGTTGTAGTTGTAACTTTAAAAATATTTTACATATGAATATATTGAGTATTCATATGTAAAATATTTTTAAAGTATATTTAACTCAACTCAGTTAACTTCTTTAATAAAACAAAATTAGTGCACTAGATATTTAACGATATTAATCAATTATATAATTATTATAAATAGTCACATTACATCTGAAAGAAATACAAACTTTGTAAGAAATATGTGACTATAATACTTCAGCAAAATAGTAAGGGTTTTTTTAATAACCTATAGTATGACGATATTGTATTCATTTACTCACTCGTACTGTTTTAATTTTAATAGATAAATCTTCTTCATAATCACTGAATTGCCCTTCCGACATTTCCAATTATTAATATTGAAGTGTGTTAATTCTCAAGATTTTTTTAAGTGAAACAACAACGCAACGTGCATAAAGTGACATTGACATTTTTTTCTTTGATGGCAATTAGTTAAAACTATTATGCCAGTGTCAAGTAAAATACAACAATATCAAACCTCTCGAAATGTAACTAGTCAGCTCGTCTTGTTATGTATTGATAAAATGGTGGCTATTCTACTAAAACTTCTGTGAACGTTTTCAGTCAACTTATACATCCACGATACACGCATTTATTTCATATTACTTGACTTATACGCCTTAATCGAACTATATTGTATAATACTCCACTAAAATTAAACAATATAACTGACAATAATATACAATTATAAAAATTAAATAAAAATACGTCATTGATGTAAGTTGGCGAGAAAAAGTCGACATTAAAATTTAATTGACAATATTTTAATGTATCGAAATGAAATGGTTCATACCCCCGTCCTGTAAATATCGAATGATTGTTGATGCTTTTTGCGCTTTTTTATGTAAACAAAATAAAATTAAATTGTAAATATAACTAGTACATGTACTAACATAATGTAATACATAGATAACTAACAATTTTGGAGTTTATCCTATTTTAAATGCTTGTGTTGTTTTTGTTTAATGGCCAATCATAAAATATCTATTACCTACTCACTTAAAAATTCTATTGAGGTTGTAATCTCGATTGTACCGATTAATCTCCTTCGTGTCCTCTCCATTCTATTCCATTTTTATCCCGACCGCACCGTTCAATCTCATAAGTGTCCTGTGCATTCTATTCCTTCCTTATCTCAATCGCACTGATTAACCTCCTTCGTTTCTTCTCCCTTCTACGTGACATTAGCGAAATTATCCGTGCTATTTTGGCACTACTGAAAGCTATTAATTCAAATGAATGAAAAAATGAAATGGTTCATGTGCTTTAAGTCAAATGAAGGGTTTAGCCGGATAAATATAACCATGGGGGCCTCTTAAAAATAGTCCCCATGGTCAATCAATATTCAAACCATTCTGTTTTCTTGGCAAATGATAAATTAGTTTTCTGTAATTCTGTTTGAATCTGTAATAAAATTTTAATGTATATGAATATGAAGCTACTATAACCCTTTGGGAAATTTAGATTATAAAAAAATATTATATTTTTGGTTCAAGTTTTAATACATTAATATTTCATTAGTGTAGGTAAATCCATTCATCAGAATCAAAAGTAAACTTTTATAAACTTTGCCGTGTTAATAATAACAGTGACTTTTATTACATAATTATCAGGTATGTCAATGCCATATCAATAGTGGGATCGGAAATAGATACGGAAATATAAGCTTATTAATAGAGTTGGTTTTAAACTTTTCAAACATTGTCATAAATAAATATTTCCCAAGACTATCTTAAACGTTATTATTTATCTTCTATATCTATTGTTTATACTTTAAACGTTAATTCATACGTGCTTTGGAGTTCAGTGTATATAAATATATTCTGAAATTATAAGAAATACACTTTTTTCTTTAGTGGATATTCTAATTCAGGATGAATTTTTGCCTCCTCCACAATTTATTCTTCCCTATAGATCCCTATTCTTGGCAGCTAGCTCCATAGTCTAAGTTTTCCCATTGCCACTATATTTTCTTTTATGCAATCGTCCCTTCTCTTCTTTGGTGTACTGCGTGGCCTTTCTTGCTGTGTAGTTCATTTCTAAAATATACTATAAACACAAAATTCTAACATCGCGACTGGCGATAGAATTATCGAATTTTAGATTCTTATTTACATAATATATATTTTTTTATATGATTCTTTTATTTTCATTATATTATTTTAAAATGATTAAATAAAATCTAAGTTTACATAATAATATGCTTTTTCTAGAATTTTAAATGTTGTTTCTCTTCGCTTTGTATAATATATAATAGTAAGTGCAAATTATAAGACCAAAAACGTCAGGAGCAAGATAAAGTGGTATAAAAAGTTATTTAAAAGATGTTATATATTTTGAGATTATTTTATAGTTCTGTACTCATAACAAAAAATAATACTTAAAAATTTGTTTTAGGACAAATTCAAACACAAAAAAAATTACTTCTTTATATTTTTTCCGACATAACAAGATAATGGTACTGCGTGCGTGCCTGACAAGATCTTGACCGCTCTGTGTTTTTAGGTTTTCTTTTAAAACCATTAAGAAATGACCTAGTTCTAACTTCAATGGTTTTATGGTTAATTAAAATACTTAAAACGTAGCTAAGGCAATTCCATTCTTGATCGTCATCTTTAATTATATAATTAATAAAAAAGATCTTAAATTAATTTAATATTTGCCATTTAGCACCCTGGTTTATGTAAAAATTGATTTGATTTTAAAGTCAAAATAATTTTCTTCCATTTCTTTCTTAACAATTTTTTTTGTGGGATAGGACGGCAAACGAGCAAGCGTGTAGCCTGATGGAAAGTAACCAACGCCGCCCATAGACATTCAATAAGCAATATTCTTTATCTACGATAAAATACATTAGTGCAATAAAAATAAAACCTTTATTTTTTAAAAATACTTTTGTCGCTTCGTTACATGTTTTGATGTATGTAATCATATCTTGTCGCCTTAACTTTATTTGCACATGAAATATATGTAAGCTCTGATGAATGACTGTCTTGCGTTAAAATAATCAAGACAAGCTATAATAAAACATAGCTCCGTGACGGGCAATAGTGTATCTGATAAGTGATGACTGCCTCTATGGTTACTAGGACGTAGCTTTAAACAATCAAAAATTTAAAAAATAGTGCAAGTCAGAGGTTTTCTCGAAAACTTATTAAAATATTCAATATATGGATATTCATGAGTCCTAAAAGATGAAATATTATTAATTGTTGACTAAGAACAAAACAAAAATAAAAAAAAAACGTGGCTTGTCAATCAAAAATTATTCAGCCATTAATGGATCTGTCATTACCTTGGTAATGAAATAAATGTGAAGAATTAAAGAGGGTCGCTTGATTGAGGAATCAACCAATTCAATGTCAATTGAAAAAACTGTCTATTTAGATTTTGTTCAGAGAGTTGTTTTGATTCATTCTTCCGTGTTTTGACTTTCAAATACGATACATTTGACGTGTTTTGACTTTCAAATACGATACATAAAAAAGTTGTTTAACAATTTTTATAGCACATTGACATTACAAAGCCTTATTAGTAGTATAAATATACACACAACCTTCAAACAGACAGGAAGATACGACAAAATATTAGACAACTTATTATGTACTCTTTATTATTTTTTAAATTTTCATAATTTTATTTAAATAAACCAGGAAAGCGAAAAGTAAGCTATATATATCTAGAATATATATAAGTATTAAAAAAAGGAAATATTGTTTGAAAAGAAGAAATGATGATTAATTGATAAGTGATGACTATCTTGTAGTGAAAGTTGGTATAAGATTGGAAAAGTCGAAACATCTACACCTTGCTGCGCTTTCAGGCGGATCCCTCGAGGTTGAACTCTATTGCACGCATTGCTCGAGCACGCATCTATCGCATCGCACGCATTGCTTCCTGGAAGGAAAGTGTCAGATTTGACACTTCTACCTCAGGACGGATTCCATCATTCTGATGACTTCATGCCATCTCTTAATATGACTAATCCTTTTCTTCGTTGAGCTCGTTGCTCAATTCCGCCCCTTCTGGTTACTAAAGTTAATGCACTTAATTGTAAATTATGTGTTAGTCATTTTTGATAGTGGTAGAGCCACGCAGCAGACGAACACTTTGTCAAGAATGGCATAATATTTGTCTGTAGCATGAATGGGCCGGCTTGCCCGGGAAAGTACCACATTCTCGCAGATAACCGGCGTCTGAGTGGTAGCTTAGCTACCGCGCTTCGTACGCTGAGTTCTGGAGGCCCAATTCTTCCCACTCCCATAATGACACCAACATGCATTAGAACGAAACTACTAGTTTAAACAATAGCATTTTTACGAACAGCATCTACGGACGCAGCTTTATTATCCTATTAAAGTTAGAAGTATTTATGAGAAAATTTTTCCTAATTTTTATTTCGAATTACTTTTCATGGGATCGAAAGGTTAATAAATAAAAGCAATCAACGTCAACGTATGTATGTCTATAATACAAGAGGCATTGTAGAAGCGTTGTCGGCCTTTGAAAGATGTGTAGACATATTTTTAAAGCTTTCAATATCGTATCGTTTGGAAAATATAGCTTAGATAGCTGGTGGAGCAGCATGGTGGTGTTCTTATAGCAATAATAAAATTAAGAAATGTTTATAATTTATTGATCATGTTTGAATTTGAAACAAAAATCCGTATAAACTAATTATACAGTAAAAGTTCTTTATTCGGGGGGTATATGTTCCATAAATATGCCGCTGATACAGAAACTGTGAATACGGAATGGTAATTTATATGAGATTATAGGGGATACGTTCCTAGGCGACAACATAAAAAAAACAAATATATAAAAAAATCAATTTAATTAAAGTTTTTGAACATTTTGATTAATTATCTTAAGGCTTAGGCAATGGTTTGAAGAATTTTGTAATTATCTCTTGCTTGGCAGTTTTTAAAAGCTCCTTCAATTCAGACTGATACGTAGCAGACGCATTAGAATTTTGCCTCTTAAGAATAAGACTTCGTTCCATAGACGGATCAAAGTTCATAATAATAAGTACATACATACATATCGTCACGCCTGTCTCCCGTAGGCAGAGACCACAGATCTCCATCTGCTACGATCTTGGCATACATCCCTTGCTTCCTCCACACTCATTATTCTCCTCATGCAAGCCCGCTGGTTGAGGGTACTCTTGCCTTTCTTAAAAAGTTCAGCAATCTGGTCAAGATACGTTTTTCGTGGTCTTCCTCTTCCGGCCCTTCCATCGACATTCGCAAGGTAATATATAATAAGTCCTCGGCGATATCATTTAACAATATAGTTTATTTAAAGTTGTAATAAGATCTATTTTACTTTGCTTATTAGTCCATTTGACGGCATTTATAAAGTATATTGGGTTGGATACCATAGTGGATAGCACTCCACAATAAAAAAGCATCGTATTACTCCATTTTACCATTAGATCTAAAGTTTTATTTAGAAAAAACTGAGAAAGTGGCTCTTTATTTAATCATATTGATAAACAGGTAACAATTAACTGCATTGTACGAGTTAATTAATTGATAGCTCTTATGTATATGATTTAGTTAACTTCTATAACTCTTAGTTCTTAGTCACACGAGTACAAGGAAATAATCTGAGATACCATAAAATCATTCCGTTTATGACAAATGAGTGTATCTCTGGGAAATACGGGTATGATGCATTATAGTCTATATTTTATTCTAATATATTGCATATAATTATGGCAAGCGATCGTATAGATAGTTGTTACTTTTATTTTTTTTATATATTCACGCCTATCCCCCGCCGGGGTTGGCAGAAACCACAGAGCTCCATCCGCTACTTACTAAATCACTTAATTTAAAATTTTAATTTATGTACAAATGTAAGGATTTCAATCTGAAAACAACTAATATAAAATTTAAGTTATACTGGTTGAATTCATATGTATTATATTCATTCATTCATATTTAGATATTCAATGAATATTGATAAATATTGAGTTCCAAACTAGTAATAACGAAAAAAATGTAAAAAGAAAGTATTTTTGTTTACTCTGTATAGGACAGGAAGTAAGATTAACAAATTTGTCACCTGATGGAAAGCAATAAATAGAAGAAGAAAAAAGACATCTGTACCACCAAAAGCATTGCTGGCCTATTCGAAATCTGTAGGCTTCTAGGCTTCTAAGGTTCTCGTATTTTATCCGTTCAAACATCCTGCTGAAGGTAGCTGAGACGGCAAATTGGTGGTGCGTGTGGAAATAAGTTTAAGAAACACGCCCATACTTGATTGTCACTCATACTACTGTTATGAGTTGTTCTGAGTAGAATTTAGGGAAAGGAATTATTTTCAACAATTCTTCGGAGCATTCCTAATGGCAAAAGTGATAAACGATGCTGAGAAATGAGATATTTATTCAAAGTGCCAAAAAACTAGCTTTTCAGTACGATCTTGGTCATCGATGATTCGACTTGTCCATATCTTCTAGATAAATACTAAACTATACCCGTTGTCACTCGATACGTTAGTAGCAATGGTTTCGATAAATGACTTAGAATCAAGGGGTGTTGTAAATACAACACCCCTTGATTCTAAGTCAACAAACAAGGTAAATACCTTGTAGGTACAAAACTATATTAAAAAATATATATTACATTATTATTGTTATGGACAATAAAGTTGCTGCTTATTTCGTATGTAGTAACAACAAATGAATCAGTAGGACACAGAGCAAGGTACAATCCCGATTTATTTGGAAAGATTCATACATTACTCAGTTAACTGAATGCATCCAAGGATTTATTATATCCGCCAAATACCTACAACCTTATCCAACCCATTGTTCGTAGTAAAATAATTGCATTATATTATTCTTCAAATTTATTGTTGAAGGATAATATATTATATTAATTATTTTAATAAATAAATTAAATTTAGCAGCAATATCCTATTTGCTAACAATTTAGATGTGGCTGCTTAATTAAGATGCGCTTACAGTCTAAAGCCGTTGTTTCGATTTTATCTGCTATTGGACTATTGTTGTAAATTATCTTTTATAACACAAGTTTAACTGGAGTAGGAAACAAGTATTCTAATAATGTTATTAGCGTTGAATCTTGAACAGGTGTAGATGAGTTTAATCACTGGTGAATGGGGGATCCCCATGTACAGAGAAATGATAATTAATAGAGTCAGACGTTACTCGCGGAACTCTATTATTAAAATGGGCATTAATATCTTACTTTTCTCAAAAACAAATCAGATAAATAATATTGTGTGTTTTAGAAAAAATCGGAAATTGTAAACTTAATAGTCTGATTCTTGATGAAAAAAAAAACCATCGTCAGCAAATCCCCAAATTCTTCATTGTTGTCACTAATACTAATAACGTCAAACACATACTACTATTTTTTCCAAATTATTATATTTCGCCTAGACCCGAGGCATCGTCAGAATCTACGCTTGTTTTTTTTATAAGAATTAGATAAACAAACAATATATTTTTTTTTGATTATTTGTTCATGGATTTTAACAAATTGGGTTTTGACTGTCAAATTTAACGGAGGAATTTTTTGACGTTTGTCCAAGGCAAATTGGGAAGATCTTGTTTATTTTAGAGAATAATAAAGGTTCGGTACAAATGGAAATATCTGATAGATACGCATATAAGTAATTATAGATAGTGTATGTAATGTTTATATAATGATCTACATCAGGGCTGTATAGAGCACGATCTGCGGGTTGCATGTGTATTTTTAATCTATTATGTAATACGAAAATAAATTTCATTTTAAATATTTCGTTATAATGAAGACTAAAAATGTTATGTTAATGAACAATAGAAAACTATGATTCACATCAATAGTGTAATGGTAACCTCAAATCCACAATGGTAGATCGTAAGTGCAATCCTTACTAACAGGACCATTGCTGCTTTTGAATTTTGGATTGATATTAGTAAGATTGTAAAAGATAATGAATAACCGACACATGAATCATATTCTCTGTATTTTTCTTGAAAATTATATTTTTTTTCTTGAAAATCGTAACTGAAAGTAGTTGTTTTTGCGGCCCTCTAGGCTATTCATCAATTTATATATTGGCCTGAAAACGTCCGGCTTGGACATTCCTGATCTATACTAATGATAGCAATGACCTTAACGTCTTCATTTGTGGTAATAGTTAAGGGCACACCTTCCACTCAATACGTACAAAACGTGAAGTTTGCAGGTAATTAAAATACCACTAGTGATTTAAACAAAACTCTATTTAAAGTGACGGTGTGGATTGTATTATCTGTCATAAAAAATTTGGTAATAAATTATAGAAAGTGGATACGTGAAATCAAAGATCACACTAGGTGGTGGATGTATGTAGGTCTCTCACAAGACGCGTCTTGTGAGAGACCTACATACATCTATTTAATAATATCCAGCAACGGACATCCGCAACCTAAAGTTTATACGTAACCAGAAATATAAAAATTGTTAATATTTTATTTAATAAGAGGAAAATGAACTGATTATCTCCTATTACTAATGTTTTCAATTCGGTGTTAGAAGAGGTAGAGGGATCGCAATTTCCTATGCTGTCGTGACGTGTCTTTGGCGTTTCAGCTGGGTTTCAAGATTGAGGAGCAACCTTTATCGTCGTCTTCGTTCTCTTAAGTAATAAACTTGAGAGCCTCTTGGCGTGTCCCTTCGAACAACGTTGCAAAAGCCCTAGTGGTAAACAACGCTGTTCCACACAAAGGAAAGAACGAAAATGTATTTGTTGTCTCGATTTTGTGTAGCTTCTATGAATTTCTAACGATGTAATGATTATAGCTTAATTGCATATATATTGGAATATATATAATATAATTATTATTTTAATATCCGTCTGAAGCTAAAATTAAAACATGCAATTATGTCATAAGTCTAGTGAGACAGATCGTTACAATCTGTTACGTATTCAAAATTCAATTAAAGTTTTTTACAACAATTATTCGGACAATAAACTATATTTTGTGTTGTGTTATCATCAGGCATTCAAATTTAATAAAAATTGTGATATTTCTCTAAAATCTAACTTGAGTGAACGCGTCAGCGTCGCGGTGTACGCGGCGCTTGAGCGCTTTTTCTCGCGAGATCTGCGTATAGTCTGAATTATCTAATTAAATATCTGTCAAGTTAATTTTCTTACATCTTCTAAAAATTGAACTTATACGCGATTTGTAACTAAACCTAAGTATTGTGAAAAGGATTGCCTTTTATGGGATAGGACGGCAAACGAGCAAGCGTGTCGCCTTATGGAAAGCAACCTACGTCGCCCATAGACAACGCGGAAGCGCTGTCGGCCTTTTAGGTATGTGTAGGCTTGTTTTTTGAAGGTGCCAATGTCGTATCGGTTCGGAAAGACCGCCGAAGGTAGCTGGTTGCACAGAGTGGTGATACGTGGAAAGATGTTTCGAGAGAAGCGCACCGTAGTAGATCGCCACTCATCCAGATGGTGAGGATGAAACTTTTCTTTATTTATTTATTACCAAATAATTCTTTCAACAATCCATTTCTCTGTACGGGTCTTAAAGGCAAAAATATTAAAGAGCAATTTATAAGTGCCATGAGTGTATGGTGATAAGTAAACCAGCGTCTTGTGAATCCACCCCTAAAGAGTGGCTCCTGGCAGTTTCGAATTCTGTCCATGAAATCAGAAAAGTTATTAGACTTTTTTAGACTTAATTTAGTCTAGACTAGACTGGAATTATTGCTCGAATAATTTTTCTGTCAACAATTTAACAAATTGAAGAAAGAAGTTAAGTGCTTGATGAATTCTATTCAATTCGTGAAAAAGATTTTTGAGAAACAAAATACATTGTTTGAAAAGTCCTTGAGAAATACAAAAATTACGCTGTTGAAATGTAAAACTAAATTATTATACTAGAGCAGAAATGAATAAAAAATCTGTCATCACATCGTATGTTATTTTTAATATACCAACACGACTTATTAGTAATATACAACATGGATTCTTGAAGGGTCGTTTAACGTGAACAAATTTTGTTGTCTTTATATAGAGTTTTGTTGAACAATTAGATAAAAAAGTAATATTTTTTGCCTTAGTACAAAGTTTAGTGGAATACAATAGCGTGGTTTGGAATCCATTTTATATTATTCACTAAGAACGCACAGGAAAAGTGTAAAGAATATCCGATAAAAATTTTACGGTTATGGCTAACATAAAGCACGACTTTTAAACCTACAAACCGAAATTGACGTATCACCAAATGCTAAACCAAATAAGCTTAAAACTATATTATAAGCATTTATCATTAATGTTTCTGTATAAGATTTTACAAAACGCTATTCTATAGTCCAAATACTTTAGGTAAGATTATTATTTTCTATGCCTAGAATTCTTATATGCAGTTGTATGTAATTTTACTTGTATCATAAATACATGAAAAATAATTGTAATAATGTAGATATTTACTACCTGAGGTAGTTTTTTTTCTATATTATCCAGTCTGTCTTCGTTTTATGTACTTTTAGTATGGAAAAATATTAAAAATGAATGATATTTTTGAGTAGATATCTGGCCTATGGCCCAATTCCAAAAAAAAAAAAAATATAGAACATGTAATAAACAAGACAGGTAAAGAAATTTAACTATGCAATATACATAAATTAATTTAAAACAATTGCATATAAATTTATTTTTTGGCAATTTTCACTTAAACCCGTTAGTGATTTCTCAAAAACGTAATCATAGGAATGATACAATAGTGTGCGGTAGAGATTACTGTAACTAATTACGTTTCACTCCTTAGTCATTGTTTTTCGCAGTTGATTAGCCATGTAAAAAGGTCTGTTATGATTTAGGTAACAAAAAGCTAGGTCAAGGAGAAAGGAACTGCATCTTTTTATTTTTTTTTTGTAAAGAGTTAAAAAGGTAATTTAAAAAATAATCCAACTGTTGAAGACTGATATTAATAAATAAATAACCAGGGTAAATGAATGCAATTAAAATTACTGTTAATATGATACAAATAAAACTATATTACTATACCGATTTTGTATCATGGAAATACAAAAAAAATGAGTACATTTTATGATTTACTATTATTATATATATTATAGGAGAAATATTTATAATAATTTTAAAATAATATAAAAATGATTATATAAAAGGAATATTTTAGAATAAGAATAAGAAGTTAAGATCCCGTAAGATTTATGGAAAAAATATATTATATACAATAGATAAGAAAATAATATAGAACGTTCCGGTCTGTTTGTTTATAACTCTTCAATATTCGTAGTGTAGTAGTAACCTTACAAAGTGAATTGACATCGGGAATGGAAGTGATTGAGGTATATATGAAGGCTGCACTTCGAGAGTGGGGCCAAAACAGTATTACTAATGGCTGCGGCCGACCGCGATCACCAATTAATCTCAAGCCAAACGATATAGTCCATATAACAAAAATCGATTTTTGTTTATAATATATAAAACACAAGAAAATGCCAGCCGATTCCAATTTAATTGTAACCAGAGAAGAGGTAAAAGAAATTCCTTTTCAAAGTCTCCCCGAGAGATCGAAACATGAGGATTTTATACGAAGGGCTGTCGATTTGTTAGTAGAGAGAGTGGTGTTCGGGAGGTCTAAGAGATCGGCGAAGGTGGTGGAGTGGGCAGCGCCGGAGGAGATAAAAAATGCTATAGATTTGAAACCTAGGGACGGGCCCGTCTCCCATGACCAACTTTTGGCGATTATGGCTAATGTGAGTTATTTTTCCTTTTCAGTTGTTCATATTTATTAAAGTATACTTTTTCATTTTATATTTGGTTTTTTTAAACAAATTAAATTATTTTATTGGGGATACTAAATTATATTTATCATTACTAATTTTTCATTAATCATTCCAACTTTTACTATTTTTTTTGTATAAAAACAATATTCACAACAGTCTGTTTAGAAATTATAAAAAGGAAAATAAAACAAAAAAGCAATATCTATATAAATTATTAGAAATTTTTATGAAAATATAATAACCAACAGTCCATTTTGTGACCATGAAAAGTAAAATACAATAAAATTACAAATATGGCATATATTATTTTTTATATTTTTTGTATAATATAGGATGCCATAATTTATCGGCGACGTAATCAAGATAAGTAGCGGAAACCCATATTGGCATAAAAATGCATATTTTATCTCTATTATATTAATACAAGACATTAACATAAAAATTAACTTTGAAAAACATAGATGGGCAAATATGGTAAAACTTAACATGCTCAATGTATGTATATTATCAGGTTCAATTGATTTTGTTTTAATCTAAGGAAAAAGCGTTTTTTTCAGTATGTGTAGTCCTGAATGTCGTCGACATTTAAACTCGACGACATTGTTTCGTAAATTGTCTGCAATAAACGTATAGGCCAAAAAAGTGCTGAAACGCAATAATATGAAATAATGATGACATTAGATAGAAAAAAAAAATAAAAGACAAGGGGATTTTGTTTTTTAACTAATTGCTGTGGCCTGCAAAAAACCTTATTGTCGTCCGTGTCTATTGTCCTTAACTTTAGCACGTATGTCATTAAATCTTTATATTTTTTATTTACTTTATTGATACCATGTTCAAGAATTCAATTGCATTTTTTCATTACTTTTTGTTAAAAGTAAGACTCATGTTTTATATGTTTGAAAATGTATGATGTTTAACAAAAATACAATAAAATTGTTTTAGTCATTTTAATACTATTTAAGATTGTCAAAGGTTAAGTTGGACTCGGTCAATGAAGCGGTGCCGGTAATTAAAGTAAATTTTAAGGAAAAAAAAAACGACCTTATTAAAATGTTTTCCTTATATTGTATTACTCATTGAATTTTGCGGAAAGATGTGTTTGTTTCATTTTCCATTTATTATTACTAAAAAGTATTAATGTATTCAAATATTTCATATAACTAATTCTTGGAAATCAATCGATCAATGTTTCACAACAAAATGGCAATAGTTTATGACAATAAAATATGAAAAAAGTGAACTAAAACGATATAACTTCTTGACAAATTATCAAGAAATTGTTAAATAAATTTAGTTTAAATTTAATTTTAATTCAAATAGTTTTAATTCAAATAGTCAATTATACCGTGGTCTATTATGATACTTTACGAAATTTTTTCTCATGTCATAAATAAAGCTTGTTCTATATAAAAGTTGTATATCAGTATGAACTATTACAAGAATAAATTACATTATAGTATAAAGAGAATGACAATGTAAGTTATTTCGTTAAGTTCCGCGAATACCAATCAGAAAAATAATATTGTGTGTTTGCGAAGAAGTGTATAGGAAATTACAACTCTAAGCTTACCAAGAAAGCAAATCATCTAACATATATATAATACTCATAGTGGGCCTTACAAATATTTATTACAAAGCAGAAACTGAATCCCCAATCTAGCTCTTGCTTCCGAAAGTGAAATATTCATTCTATTCAGGTATCTGTCACTGCGCCCTGTCTTTGAAATGTTTCTTATTGAAGTATTTTAAATTTTTCTTAGGTGGCGCGCTATTCAGTAAATACTGGCCATCCATATTTTGTTAATCAACTCTTCTCAACGGTGGATCCGTATGGTTTAGTTGGACAATGGCTAACTGATGCTCTCAATCCCAGTGTGTATACTTATGAAGTTGCTCCTGTCTTCACTTTGATGGAAGAAGAGGTGCTGCGTGAAATGAGGGCGATTGTTGGTTGGCCTGACGGTGAGGGCGATGGAATATTTTGTCCCGGTGGCTCCATATCGAATGGATTCGCTATTAGCTGTGCACGGTATTATTTCTACCCTGAGATCAAGGTTGGTATTTGTTTGTAACTGTTAACTTGGGTGATTAGGTTATAAAATTAGAGTGCACAGGGCTTCAATTAAGTTATTTAATATAATAAAATTATTACTTGAATAACATTAAGTATATTTAATTTAATATTATTTCTGTACTCATAATATTGAGGAATTAAGATAAATAGAGTTATTTTATATTGTAGACCAGTACTGTAAACTGATTTTGTCACTATTAAAATTACTTTTCAATATTTTTTACAAGTAATACTAGCGATGCTTTTAATTTATTTTAATCAATACATAAAATTATTACAAAGTGTAAGGAAAGAAGTTAAGAATTATTTCTCTCCTTAGACCTTTTCGTTGCTTTCATTTAATTTATAATACTTGTAACTTCTAGATATAAAATAGGTTACGAATGAGTTTGTTGAAACCAATCTCTTAATAATTGAAATAAGACACGCGATTTCTATTAACAGAACCCAATTATAAAGTACTATCTGGTAAAATTGTCTTGGAATTATAACTAAAGTAACTGGTAATTACTGAAAATGTAGAACGTACCTTTAATAATTCTGTAACTAATATTTCATAGAATGATCTTGGTACTTAATAAGATACTCAGCAGCTATTATAATATTTTTTCTGTATTGAACACTTTATTTGTACTTGTGGTAGGAAGTATTTGGTTACCTTAACCTGGTTTCATAGATCATTATTTTACGTACGGTACTTTGTACAGACCTTGATATATTTTTACGAGAGAGCGAAAAACCTTACTAGTCAAAAATACCTTACATCCATAAATACCTTGTTTGGTTTGACAGTTGTAGTGGTAAAGCCATGTATGAATTGGCCGTCACGGTCAGAGTAGCAGTTCTCTCACAGAATATCAAAAGTACTATCTTGCTGTGTTTACGCGTTTCGTACGGCGAAAGATGGGAAGCGGAGGTCTAACTCATTTCCCTTTTTTTCTTTCTTCTGCTCCTCTTATTATTCACATTCTTACTTAGGGTAGGCAATGTACCAGCAGTGCCCTTTGCATTATAGATGTTCATGGGCGGAGGTGATACTTACCATCAGGTCACCCGCTAGCTCATTTGCCTACGAGTCTACCTTTTCTATCAATTAATATCTAATATAGTTGATCATAAAAATAAATGTCTAATAGGTAGTTGCACAAACAAAAACATGAAATCACTAGAAAAGTGTTTAACTCAGAATGGAAAGAAGTATTCTCAACATAAAACTAAAAGATAAATTACATTTAACAACAATAAGGAAACAAACTAAAATTATAGATGTTAAGTAAAAATAAAACCAAATAATACAATTAACATGGAAATGGGCGGGTCATCTAATAAGAGACACAACGGAAAAATGGGCTAAAGATGCAACAGAATGGTGCCCAAGATATAATAAAAGAAAGAAAGGTAGACCGTACAAGCCATCGTCCCACCTCTTGGTGGAACGATGGCTTTAAGAAAATAGCAGGAGCGACCCGGATGAGAAAAGCGAAGACAGAAGTCTATGGAGGTCGAACCGAAAGTTAACAATATTATTGAATGATGGTAAATAAAGGGTATTTTTATTTTATTAATATTGTGAATATTTTATTATGTGTATATTTTTATCTAGATATAGTTATGATGAAAAATTAGAAAAAAAATAACTATAAACGTCCATATCATAACTTCAATACTTTTCCAATTAGCCCGAAAAAAATAGCAACACAAAAAACTACGTCGTAATAATTCCTCATAGTTCTACGACTACTAGAAAATTTTGTATAGCGTTGAAATTGACTGTTTTTGAGTGATCAAATACAATTTTTTCGGAAAACTTAAAAGTTTTTTTTCTCTGTCTCAAATTTTAATTTTGCGGTTTACTAAGTTTTTGCTGTTTTGTGTCGATTTGTTTATATTATATAAATATTTGATGTTGAAGTTTCTGACCCCTAAGCTTTAATTCTAGATCCGAGCTCATATTAATGAACTAATACGTGTAATCTTAGACTTATGACTGAGTTTATATTTGTTAATTTATGTGTAACCTTATTAATGGAGTCAGGCTTTACTTTGCGGAAATCCATCACTAATAATAACAGAAAATTAATAATGTGTGTTTTTCCGTTGGGTTTAGTGGATTTATTTGGAACTTAAACCAAAAACTTACCGAAAATCGGCCATCAACTCTCCACCCACCAACCACTATACACAACGCCAAACACACACTATCACTTTTCCATCTTGTAAACGAGTCGTTTCGAGAAAAACACACATTATTAATTTTCTGTTATTGTTTTGCTTGTCGCGGATCTTAGCTAAGTAAAACTTTTGACTGTCCATATTATGTGTAACCTTCAGCAATTATGATATTTCCACAGATTTAGCAATTATGATAAATGTCCCTATGTAATAAGAAAAAAGTTTTATTATTTTTTTCAGAGCAAAGGCGTATACGCTGTCCCGAAATTGGTGCTTTTCACATCAGAATTAGCCCATTACTCAACGAAAAAGATGGCCTCATTTATGGGTGTTGGCAGTGACAATTGTATTCTTATTAAAACAGATGAATGTGGTAAAATGGACGTGGAAGACTTAGAGAAGAGAATAGCAGAAGCTCTTGATACGGGAGCCACCCCATTTATGGTAACAGCGACATCTGGTACAACGGTATTTGGAGCGTTTGATCCTTTAGTACCTATAGCAAGGTTATGTCGTAAATATAATATTTGGCTTCACGTCGACGCCGCTTGGGGTGGAGGAGCTTTGATGTCGAAAAAACATAAGCATCTATTGTCTGGAATAGAATTGTAAGTATTCACTTTTTAAAAATAGATTTTATCGATTGATTGAATTTATATAGCAGGCCGACTTAATTTGCTCAAATGCAAAGCTATCGCTGGATAATCACGATTACTTGGTGCAACGATCGGTGCAGCAAACTGGATGCGTGAAGCCGAAGATCGGGCTAGGTGGCGTTTCTTGGGAGAGGCCTATGTCTAGCAGTGTACTGCCGTAGGCTATTGTTGATGATGATGATGACGAAAGCTATCGCTGTCGGAGTCAATGATCGCAGGGTTCGATTCCCGCATCAGTATAAATATATGTATAGTCTATTAATTAATTATTATTATACATATATTTAGACCATTATATGTATACCGGTATTGATTCGAAATTCAAAATGCTTTTCAAAAGTTGGCAATCAATTTTGGCAAAGCATGGTGTGCCAATGTCCTTCTTCGAAAATGGGGAAGCCCGTGCCAACAACATATAGGGCTGTGGAAAAAAGTATAGTAATGGCAGGCGATAGATTATGCAAGCAAAGCCGTACTTTGTGTGGGGCCAGGGGACAAGCCTCGGGCGTCTTTGGGGCGCGCAAGATTGGTAATGATATATTATATAATATTTTAATAATCTAAATAAACCAATTTATTAAACTAAATTTCGTAATAAAATAGAAAATAAATGTTTTTATATTTAGGACTTTTTAGTTTGTCTGATTTTTCATTAGGGTTTATTACGTAAAATTTGGCGCTATTTTCGATTGATACGAGCATGCTAGACTCCCGATGTTAAATGACACACGGTGTGGCTATATTAAAAAATGAATATAAAAAAATCTTTAATTTATTATATTTAATTTAATATATATATATATATCTTTCGTTTATTTTTAAATTTATAGACCGTAGTAAAATAGTTATCTACTTAATAAAATTAACGGTGAGAAGACAATATACAGCTTAAGCTGGTGATTATAGAAGCATCATAGAAAATATTTTTGTAAATACAATCTCTGTGAACGCTAAATAGTAGTATATAAATATATAGTAGGTTAAATATAAATTATTATATGTTTGAAAGTAAGTGAATCTTTCCTGAGATTTTGCCTATGGAATAAAATGTTTGGAAACAATGCATAAATTAAAAAAAATATTAAATTATTTAACAATAAAGCAATTATCTGAATTGGAATAATAGAAAGGAAATTGCTGATTATAAATCTTTTACAAAGATAATCTTTTACTAATAAAATGTGTGGTTAATTAAATAACATTGTATATACGTTGCATAATCTATCCTTGAGTCGCAAACAAAACGCCTGCGCTGAATATTCAACAGCTTGAAGGTTGCACTATCTGTGTACAGTAATTGGTAGCTGTTAAGTTTGATTGAGACTAGATAGTCAAAATCGAAAGGATCTATCGTAGTTACAAAGAGTATTTACATAGGTTAAGAACATTTAAAATGTTTAACCTAGTCTAAAAATAATTTTCCTTATATTAGTAATATAATGGAATTATCTGCACCTATTTTTCTTATATACTCATCTTCAGTATTTAATTTTAGGAATATAACATATTTTTAATTTTATCCTTTTCGTCACTCCTCTGTGCGAGCAATGTGTTTAAAAAGGTTAAAAAGTACTATATTTTAAGTATATAGATAAAAAATTAAATATATAGATAACTAGAAGACCCGGCCACGCATTGTTGTGGTTCAGTTTATAACACGTTGAATTAATATTAAATTACTCTATTCAATATAGTTAAATCTCAAATATTGCCAATCTCAGAACATAGAATTAAGAATAAAAAGTTACCTCAAAATTAAGAAAGCACGGTTTTGTTTATATCGTATGTAATTCTAGAAAACACATGTGAAATGAAATAGTTTGTAGCATCAAGAAATAGAAATATGGCGCCATCTATTGGTTGGTTACCCAACCTAGATAACAAAAAATGTTGAAGTGTCGGTCAATAAACTTACGCTGCCATCTATTAGAAAGTTATGAAACTTTAAAACAATTATCTGTCATAATGTTATTGTGTAAATATGAGATAAAAAATTATCATATGCCTCTAGTTGGCCCAAATTATATACAGTGTACAAAATTTCATCAAAATTTGTTAAGTAGTTTCGGAGTTAAAGGGTGACAAACATCGTGACACTAGATTTATATATATATATATATATATATATATATATATATATATATATATATATATATATATATATATATATATATATATATATTTCGAAAGGTTAAATTTGGAAACCTATTAAAATACGATGACTGATATTAAATAGCAACATCTAGGCGGGAATCAAACCAGTATGTGTTCATGCAAAAAAAAATATCATTAAAACTAAGTGTTTTTTTGAAATGAATGTATTTTACAACAAATTATTTTTACAATTAAAATTAAAAAAAATGATGAAATATTGTTTTTTTAATTTAATTGTATTGAATGTAATTTAAATATTTATTAACATTAAATATTTCATTTCAGAGCCGACTCCGTGACATGGAACCCTCACAAGCTGCTTGCGGCACCACAGCAGTGTTCAACATTTTTACTAAGGCATAAAAATATACTACAAGAAGTACATTCGTCCAACGCTAAATACCTCTTCCAGAAGGACAAATTCTACGACACTTCTTATGATACTGGAGACAAGCACATCCAGTGCGGTAGACGTGCCGATGTTCTTAAGTTTTGGTTTATGTGGAAGGCTAAGGGTAGCGAAGGCTTTGAAAAACATATTGACAAACTGTTTGATAACGCTAAGTACTTTTTAGAGCATATAAAACAGAGAAATAACTTCCATTTGGTTCTTGATAAACCGGAATGTACGAATATCATGTTTTGGTACGTGCCTAATAGTCTTCGAGGATGCGAGAACGAACCAAATTATAAAGAAAGGCTCCACAAGGTCGCACCTAAAATTAAGGAACGAATGATAAAGGAAGGTAGCATGATGGTCACGTATCAACCGCAAGGTGATCTCGTCAACTTTTTCCGTATTGTGTTTCAAAATTCTGCTCTAGATCATAAAGATATGATTTATTTTGCCGATGAGTTTGAAAGGCTAGGGTCAGATATTGTTGTTTGAGTGGGAAGTATTACTACTATAGTTATTTATTATGTAATTCACCTTCCCCGTAAAAACTATCAAATATTTTATTATATGGCCTGTGATTTAAATTTATATAATTGTAAAAGATTATGAAGGTTAAGGAAATGAGAATGTAGTGAATTATAGTGTAATTTATATTAATGAAATAAATATAAAATCAAACTTTTTTGATATTTAATTTATTTTACCAATGGAATATTTGTGAAAACTTTGTAAAATACGAGTATATATATGGACGGCTATCAAACAATATATTAACAAGACCACAAAAGATTCGCTCTGACTTGTTTCTTACCAAAAAGAGGATTTTTTTATTATCGCATATTTGTTCTACCCATACGAGGAAATATTACTAATATCGGTAGAATAAATATACGATACTAATCACATTGTGTTCTCCCAACTGTTGAATGATGCACTCGGTGGAAACTGTAGTTAGTCGATCTCACGATGGCAGTGTGAGTATTGCAAACTAAGACCTAGAAAACAAGGCCCTCTAAGCGGTAGCAGCGTTGCCGAAAATCTAGCTTTGCGATTACGTACTCCGTCTGCCCACAAGGGAATCATCCCCTATGAAGTAGTTCTTCAAACCACGGCTCCTAATCGCCGGTCGGCCAGAACGGCTGATAGAAATTGCATATGGGAAGTTAAAGATCAGGCCGGGTAGTGAGTCTAGAGGGAAGCTTATATCCAGCAGTGGATTACCGCAGGCTGTTCATAATGATGACTTTCAGTCAGGTTCGATAACCGCTAAGACAAATAGCTGGTAACTTATACAATATCTTACAGACCATTAAGAGTATTTTGTATACAGCCTATCTTAATCACCAATAAATAGCTAGCTCAGTTCTTAAGGATCGGGCAAACGATCTGAGGTCCTGAGTTCGTATTTTCCATTGCAGTATTTGTGTGAATCATTTCTCAGCACAAGTTTATGTAGCTTAAGTGGAATGTTTAACAACAATATTGTGTCCTCTTAAAAAAATGAATATGTCTCACAGCTGGGTATGAGGTTTCCCCATTTATGGAGGAACGTATTACCCACCATGTTTATCCTGGGCAGATTGGCGGAATACTCATAATCGGAATAAATGCCGGTAGGCATATAATTATACCCCATGAAGGAATCGAATCCGCGACCATTGACTCTGAAAGCGTTAGCTCCGTTGCTGAGCTAAATAGTTCTCTGGATAAGGGTAAGGGTGAGTAATATAAGGTTAAGAGTAACTAGATGACGATATTATAAGTTAACTTTCGCCTTAATATATTAGTTTAAGCATAACTCGGTACAGTAATTAATGTCATACACCAATGAGCTGATACAGTTTCCTAGTTGATCGACTAATTAGGATGTTAGCTAAACACCGTTAGCATATCGCTCGGATCACGTTGCGTCGATTAATGGACGCTTCCGCTATTATTGTTCTCATAAAGCGGATGTTATTGGAGCGAGATCGTTCATCAATATTGAAGAACAATCGATCAAAATTATTTGGTTACTGAGCTTTGTAATCGAGAGGAAAGATAATTTAATTCGCAAATTCGTCTTGGACAAAGGTGTCCAAAACTATTTCATATACTTTGCGGGCAAGACAAACTGTAAATTGAAACTTTCGTGAAATTACTTTAGTGATACCAAAGTGATTTTATGATTGTTTCGATCCGCCCATTTTTCTGAACTCCAAATTTAAAACCTTAAACTGTAAGTTGATCAGTATTTGGACATATCATTAAATAAATGATATCCTCCATATACTATATCTACAAGTTCACAGTTTATGTGAAAGGTTTTTAGAGTTAACCGTATGCAAAGGTGGATAAATTCAAGTTACTGGTAACACTTGAAAATATTAATTAAACAATTTGATTTTTATTTCAGTATATTATAATTATTTACTTATATTATAGGTATAAATTATTTGTTAAAATAGTTTTTTCTTATATCTATCAGATGTTCTTACAAATTTTCATCCTCTTCAGATAAATTCTCTATTGGATATTCTTCATAGGATTGCTGTAAAAATTAAGAAAAATATTATGAAATAAAATCATGAAATAGAATATTTAAAAATATTTTAATCCTTACTTAATAAGAGTAAAGTATTAATACAAAAAATAAATATCTTGAAAGGGTTAATGTAATAAAAGGAGTTCCTTTAACAATATTTGATTTTTATATTTATATAAATAGATAGTTTTTAAACTTACTTAAAACAAATTTATCGTCTTCTATTACTGTTTGCTAGATATAGCACCGAACATTATGCTTTTTGCTATACAAGGTAAATTTTCGAAGACCAAACAATGGCCGATGACTGACTAACTAGGAGTATGCGGTAAGGTAACAAGTAAAAGATGTCATGCTTTATAGTCGCTGTTAAGCTCTATTATGATAAGAAATATAAATGTATTTTTTATTTATTTAAGGAGAGAATAATTTATAGCAGGGATTGGAGTTACTGATGTGATAATTTCATAAGTGTTAAATTTTAATGCGTGAATTTTAATGTTTACTTTCACTATGTAACTCCTAAAAATTATACTATATCAATAATCCCGATTTATACTTTGCTATTATTAATGGTCAGGCGATTTTAGTTTATTACGTAATCTAAAATTATTCAAGAACTGTTTGTGTAGACAAGTACTAGTGTGGAGACTGCGTTATGGCAAACAAAATTTAGGACGCTTCCGGCCAGATAGAGTAATGAATTTTCCCGTCAAGTTACATTGGTGAAGTTCAATTTTTATTATCAATTAAGTATATTGTTTTATTCTTGTGGCATACTACTGAATTTAGTTTGATTATGGTTTAGATTTTGGGAAATAAAATAAAAGCGTGTATAGTGTCGTTTTAATTTGACTGCAAAAGTTTATGTAAGTTTTTACAACGGTCACCATTTTGTCAAGACGTATCGCGACAAGCTAACTTTACATTTCAAAATGGTTGATATTATTTTACTTGACACTGCCGAAGTTTGGACTAAAAGTGATTTTGAAGGGGGTCTATGACCAGCAGTAGACTGTAGCAGTAAGCATAGTATATATAAAATATAAAAATTAGTACCAGAGCATCGTCATCGGGCACTCTTGACAGTAAGTCCATGATTTCACTATTAGGTATTCTGTTTGGACGTAGAATTTTTCTCGTAAATTTATGTATACCTGAAATTCAAATGTAATGCTAAAAAGAAAGGGACAATAATAAGTAATTTTAAACTATTTTCTTATTAATATTAGTACTTACTCCATCCCATTAAAATATATCTTAGCGGTATTAAATACATGGCGAATGCTATCAGCAATATGAAGAAGATAGCCAAATAACTGAGGTACGGTACTGAGAAATTGAAGAGGCTGAAAAGGAAAAATGATCATAAATGAGTTACAAAAGATTGTTCAAACCAAAGCATATCCGCGCCGTATAAACGGTTCACTTAGTCGTTATGGTTATTTTTTAAAAATAAAGTAGAACACTTTATTTTTAATTTAAACAAACATGGAAAAGAGATGATGAATGACTTTTATTATCACTGCCGATTGCCTTAAGACAAAATAATCGACTGTTGAAAATGATTTGGTCACAAAGGCTATATATTGTTCAAATCTGGGAGCCTATTGATATGAGGGAAAGGTATTACGACATCTGGGTTTGGTAGCAACGCAGCTGTTAAGGTCAGACTTCAATTTTGCATTGCGGTAAAAATGGGAGAATAAGGTGAGTTGAACAAATCCCTCCATCAAACTTTATTGAAACTCGTGCCAGTTTCTGTTGACAACGTTGTCAACGATGACTTAGTTTTCGATTTTGGCAACCCTTTGAAATGATGAAAAATGAATACAAAATCTGCGGTTGGAAGCGGTCTGGAAAAATGGAAATGAGTGAAAATTTGTAAAATTTCTTTGAAACTTGTGCCAGTTTGAAGACATTCATATAAAGTAAGCTACAACAGGCGGGAGTGATACATGTATCGCGTTCTTCACTGATTTCTCTTCAGTTTGGGCAATGTCTATCTGTGCATGTGTATACTAAGAAATGTACTTGCTTTTTTATACTTTCACCAACTGTGGCAAACTTCCCCATTACATTTTGCACGGTTTGTACCATTTCTTGTAGTGAGTTAAGTTTTTGTCTTAGAGTCAAATGCTTCTCTTCCTGCAACATTCAAAGTATTTTTTTCATGTTTTTATATAAATGTATATTATTATATAAATATGTGTCATCAATGATAACAAACCTTTTCAATTTTCGAACATTCTTTACTTTCCACAACATTTGGTTGCAGCCTTCTTTTTACTAGAAACCAAAAAATGTCACAGTTTTTATAATTGCTAAAATTTTTTTGGAAAAATAATTATCAAGTAAAAGCTAACTGTTTCGATATACCATTTCAGTATGATCATCATCTTAATAGCAGTGAATTGCCAGAGTCATTTCAGTGTATATATGGACAGGGGCGGAGAGTAACTTTGTGGGGCCTTGGGCTAATACTACTCGGGGGGGGGGGGGCTGTTTTGTGTATAGGTTGTTTAATATATAGGTATCAGAAAAAAGCTCAGCAGCAGACGGCGAGGCTGATGATGATGACAGACTGATACTCATGCTTGATTAATTCAATTAATGATATTATAAATTTGTAAACTAAATATATTATTTATTAGAAAATTACACGATGGCATTTGTAATAATTTATAATTTGTAATAATGTTATAGTTTTGCACTTAAGAAAAAAAAATGAAATAATATACAATTGTTTCATTATTTTTTTTTCAAATAACTGTATATTGCAGAACTAATTAATCGATACCTGGCTATATTGGTAAGTTTAAAAGTGAAAATAAACTTACACGTCATTACCGGATTTCTTGTCGGCTTATACAATGCGAAAGGTATCAGAAGAAGAAGAGGGAGCATCCATATTTTGAAGAACCAACAGAAGAGCAACCATACAACTAATGCTATTAGATTATGGTGCATTGAATCCCATTCAAAACATGTCCTGGAATGTACAAAAATATATTATGTAATTAAGAAAACGATTGTTTGTTAACGTCCAATATTAATAATCTATCTCCTGTTCAAAATTGAAACCGATCTTGGATTGCTTACTATCGAGTGATCGATCCACAATTGACTTGCCAATAACTAATTTGACGATCCCTAGACTGCTTTGACGATAGATTGACGGCTAACCATCGAGCGATCTTTCCTTCTCAACAGTTTCGTTTTGTGTAGAATCTGTGATCGTGCGATCGATCGATCTGGATTAAATATTAATGTCGGCAGTAAGTGATTTTCGAATACAATTACTGCATTTGATTTTTAAATTCGATATATCCGTATTTATAGGTTTATTTACGCAAAAAAATTGAAAAGCCATCAAAAAGTACATTTATTCAATAAATAAATATATATATTAGATTTGGGATCTCTGAATGATAAAAATACTTTTACAATATTTCGAATGATACTTGTAATAATAATTATGGTAAAGTTGATTCAACCTTGTTGTAAAAATAATTAGAACGAGAGAGTGCCTTTTGCATTTGCGCATACATTTAAGAGGTTTAAGCATATATTGTTGATATTCTTGGTATTTTTTAGAAGACGTTATCGTAGCCGAAACGGTTACGAAAACATTATAAACACGACTGAGCACAGCATTCGCTTTACTTGATACTTTGGAAGAAAGTATGAAAGACAAAAATGTTTGCAATAAATAACAACATCGATCAGAAAAAATAATAAGTTAAATACGGTAAATTTCTCACCTAAAGATTTGCAAAATCTCCAAGATCGAGGACAATATAGCCTTGGCACGTGAAATATTACGCGTGAAAATATGTCTGTCCAGTTTTTTTGTTGTTTGTAAAAGATCGACTTCCTTTGGATTAATCACACGAACTGATGCTTTTACCTTGAATTCATAGAAAATATTTATTAAATCAAAAATTTTAAAATATAAATACCTTATTCGACGTAGGAGGTCGACACGTGGACGCTGACAGTCCGTCTGCTTTACAAGTTTGGAGTCGCTAAGAGAGTTATGGAGAGAGCTCTGCTCGGAGTTTCTCTGGTAGATATGATTCGGAATGAACAAATCTGCCAGAGAACCAAAGTCACCAACATAGCCATTCGAATTAGCAAACTAAAGTGGCAATGGACAGCAAACGAGTGCTGGAGTGGAGACCGCGTCTCGGTAAACATAGTGTGGGATGCCTCCCGGCTAGATGGTGCAACGATCTGCGCAGGGCGGCTGGCAGAAACTGAATGCGTGAAGCCGAAGATCGGGCTAGATGGCGCTTCATGGAGGAGCCCTATATCCAGCAGTGGACTGCCGCAGGCTGTTGATGATAGGTATATACGCGATACTCTATGTTCAATAATAACTAATAAGAAGCTTGATAACCTTTGTTTTGTGGTTTCCGGTATCAAATAGGGTAAATCCATTCCTTCTCGCTGGGGGTCGTACGAGGTGACTTTGGGAGCAACTACCACTAGATGGATAGCAGCATTTACCAAAGTAATAAAAACGAAACTGCGATTCCCAAGCCCGTCAAGTAATATCTTCGACAACATAGACTGCATCCAACGAGGCGATGTAATGTGTACCCACCAATGGATTCTTACACATTAAATTGACATGTTATAAATAGCAGCGCAGGCAAACGAATAATCAGGTCACCTAGTTTGGTGCATCTCTCAATTAGCGCATTCATAAGTGGATTGTCTCAGATTGAAAGACATATTTCGTGGCATCTCTTAATTGTTTCTATTAGGTTATCAATTAACGTATTATAACTTATAAAGGTGTGAAATAATTTCGTTCGTCCATGACGCAATGAAAATAATATTAATTAAAAATAAAATGGAAGTGCACTTATATAATATTTGTACTTGAAGGAAAAATCATATGGAATGTATGTATATACAAAGGAAACAGAAAATGTCATACAGTTTGAAAGTAATAACAAAATAATTTAGAATTACATTTATATATATATATATATATATATATATATATATATATATATATATATATATATATATATATATATATATATATATATATATATATATATATATATATATATATATATATATATATATATATATATATATATATATATATATATATATATATATATATATATATATATATATATATTTCCCACGTCATATTAGCGGGCTATATAAATCAATATATTATACATATGTATATTATTAAATAAATTATTTGCCTATTGTTTATTCTTTAGCACTTGTATGTCTTTAGTCAAGAAAATACTTACGAGATTCCACGTTATTCCCATTTCCAATAATATTCTTGGATTATTTCCTTTAGCTCTCTCCCTTTGCGTTATCCCCTTAAGAGCGTACCATTTTTTAACAGTACCTTTGATGTTAAGCAAGGGTATAGAAACATTTCCCACCTCCTCTGATCTCCTTTCGTCCCAGATTGTTACTTCTAAAACGGATGTGATGTCGGTTACGGCACTGAAAAAACATATTTAATAATTTTTCATATTATTTTTAATAAATAAAAAGTTTTGTTTGTGTATTTTTACAATGCAAATAAGATGAATAAATATTACAATGCAAATATTTTCATCCAGTTTGGCGCATGTGTTTTATATTCTGTGTGCGTGTATAGTCTTTCGTTATCCAGTTGTAGAACGCATAAACAATCACTCGCAGACAATCCTTTGGCACCGTAAACTGTTACAGACAACCAGCCAACTTCTGAAAATTTGTCCCATAGGCGGTACCATGCCTAGAATAAAGAAAAATGTACATTAGCATTAATTTAATATAAAATAAATTAATTTAATATAAAATAAAATGTAAAATTAAATTATCTCATTACTGTTTTACAATTATTATAGACATATATAATATTATTATTCTCAAATTTGTAATGGTTTATTAATGTATTATATTTTAATGTTTTTTAAATGTAAAATATATTTTTATAAAATTTTGTAATTTTACGAACACTAGATTATAAGAAAGATTGTTACTAACGATATATGGGCTAGTCCTGAAATAAAGTTTTATTATTATTATTATTATAAAATAATTATACTACAATATAATCAGCATATTTGAAATAACGGATACACAAAATATCTCCAAATAGTTCACGATTTGCTTGAAATTAATTAAAAAAAAATCTACTAATGTTGGAGACATTAGTAGATTTTTTTTTTGAATTGACAATTAACATATTTAATAAATCCATTAATATATAGAGAGTGCAAAAAGCAAAATATGTATATTTAGTTTACTTTTTCTTGATATTTTGGTAAACTGTAATCACACATTCGACTGATTCGCATACTAGATATAAGGTCATTCGTTCACAGGCAGTATAATATAATACTAAATAGTGCGAAAGTATGGTTTGAACTCGATATCGATTTTTCGAATGATTGAACTTTGAAGGTCATAAATAACGTCAGTAGAGCTGTCGCGATAAAAGTTGATTGAATTGACACGTTTGCATTTACTGGGGCCGAGCGACAGTCTTCGAGTTCGCGTAGGAGTAGGCCTCCCTTAGTAATATGTTCAATGCCTGTAATATGTATCCTGCAATGTCTATGACACTGCGGATGTCTTTGGTCATCGTTTGCTTTCCATCGGGTGACACGCCTGCTCGTTTGCCTTTCTATCCTATAAAAAAAAATTGTTAAGAAAGAAATGGAAAAAAATTACTTTTGACTTTAAAATCAAATCAATTTTACATAAACCAGGGTGTAAGTAGGTACTCTTATCTCCTAACGCGTGTCTCCTAACTTGTGCGTGCAGAAAGACGTATTCGTTTAGTGTATGTGGCTCATTGTTGCTTTGGGCGAAGAGTTTACTAGTTTTAGTTAATTTTTTTCTGACGTAGCGGTTGTTTCAACGTCCACTCTCATGATGGTACGCAGGGTGAGATTATATGGAATTGTTAAAAAAAATAACTTAAAGCGGCGTATGAAGCATTTACCCTAAAGTACTTCTAACATTTCAAATATCGATCGATATTGTTGTATTATACTTACAAATTTTTTGCGCTCTGTCTCCATTCTTCTTTGAATTTTTTGATGATCTTCAAGATCAATCATGGTGTCAGTAAAAGAGATTCCACTTATTGTAAGTAAGAAAAATATTTCGATATTTGGGTCTTCACCTTCCAACTTCCTTCTAATTCTGTGGGTCTTTTCTTTCTGAAGTTCAGACATGTCAACAGTACATCTAGAAATTAAAGCAAAAGCTCTAAGTGAGCTGGCAATAGGCTGGCAACGTTTGTCGGAGAATTTACAAACTTAAAGTAGCCGAGTGCTGGAGTGGAGATCGCATCTTGTGAAACATAATGTGGGTTACCCCCTGGCTAGATGGAGCAACAATTTATGTAGGTCGGTTGGCTGAAATTGAATGCATGCAGCTGAAGTTCGGGCTATGTGACGCGTCTTGAGGAAGGTCAACGTCCAGCTGTGGACTGCCTCATGCGTTTGATTACTATTACTCTAAAATTGCTATATGATTTCTTTGATAGAATAGGGTCTAGTTTTTCCGTGGCTGTCGTATGCGGCGTATACTAAAGCAAATACCAATATAGTTTTATTGTAGCATCTGCCTTTTTATTCATAATTTTTATTTTTTGTCTGTATTACTTTATGGTTTTTAAAATATTTTTTTATTTTTTCTAAATGGACAGCAACGTTTACCTGGGTAATAAAAACCAATATTTAATTCTTTATTTTTTACTTCTTAGTTTTAAGGGCGACCATTTGATTGAATAGTGGAAAGTTACATTATTGATGAATTGCCTTAAAATTCTATTAGAATGAGGTTATAAATAAAATAGGTAATATATAATATATTTTTTTTAGTTCGTATATGACCTATTTTTGGGGGAAAGGGGCCCTACCCATTTTCCGAGGAATAGACATTAAACTATCCTTGTCCAAGGTGGATTGATGGAGTATAAGCAACTGTAGGCCATGCATATATTAATCTCGATGTGAGAACTGGCCTCGCGACCGTTGACTTCATAAGTATCAACGGGAACGAGAAACTGTTAGGTAGCTTTGCCATCTTACCTCTTAGTTCGTCGATATAGACATTGGGATAAATTAAATATCAGAATATAATAGATATAAAAATTAAAAACACTAACTTTCCAACAAAAACATCCTTATCCCACAGGGATATTTCTAGTAAAGTATCTTCGTACATATTCATATATATATATTCTTGCCATTTGGTTGTCGAAGCGTTACTTTTTACTGTTTTTGATTTTCGTTTCTCTGTCCCTAATCTGAAATATAAAAATCTTCTTACCAATCACAATAATATTTTTTAACGACGGATTTCATTCAATCATAACGTTCATTAATGTGAGCTTGACTAATAAGTATTATATGTTACCTAAAACGACAATATGGATATCGCCATTTTTCATCAGAGGTTTCTTTAGCAAAACCAAAAGCTTCAATTAGTCCAATCGTTACAGTGGCGGTCTTCGTCTTTTTAAACACTTTTTCAGGATCGTGTTCAAGAGTATTACTTAGAATAAAGTGATCAAGTGTATCTAAAATAAGCTGTAATACATAAAAATCTTTTAATGTTTCAAATAATTTTGAATTTCCTAAATAAAATATTTCATTGGCATTCGTATATTTTGGATGTAGAAAAAAATAAGCTAGACTGGATAAAATAATACAATGCTATTTTTATGATTAATAATTGACATAATAAAGCTATTAATATTATCGTCAGATTGCCTGATTTTCATGAGTCATTATCTTTATTTTTACTAATTGTACCACATGCTAAAGAATTATGTATTTGTTTATTCTTTATTTTACATAGAAATAGAATAATGTTATTATCAATAGCATCAGATAAAAGTAAAAAGTGTATATTACCCCAAAACAAAACAAGAATTTATATGAATTTATATGCTTAACTAAGTAAGCTAGTTTTTCCAATGAAATTTGGGATTATATTTTATCTATATTCACATTTTGTAATTTAAAAAGATTTCAATTCCAAGTTTTAGATGAATAGCTTTAAATTTTTCCTACCTCTTCATTTTCTTCTCGAAGCTCTCTTTTTCTTTCTCGAAGAGCATTTCTTTTTTCTTTAGCTGCAGATATTTTTGAACCTATTTTATCACGCAATGTTTTTGATGTTGGTGTAGGTGGTGGAAGAGATTCGTCGCTTTCTCTCTCACCTTCGGTTAATCTGTTTATATAATGTTGTGTTAGCTTCTGAAGGTTTTAAACATCTTTATTTTTTTTAGAAATAATTTATACTTACGACTCAAGACTTGCTTTGGACAGATAGCTCATGTCACCCAGAAAAAAAGTTTCGGAAATATTGTCCTCAATTTCACTCAACCCTTTTTCCTCTTGATTAACCAATGACTCATTTCCTGTAACTATAGCTTCATTAAAAATAATATTTTTGCATACAACGTCGGTTTTCTGCATGTTTTCTATCACCATTGTGCGGGTTTGCAAGTTTTTTTCGTTCACTGGTAAACTGATAGTTTGGTCACTTAAGTTTTTGATGTCATTTATACTATTACATCTTCTTTCGTTTGCGTAAATAAAATTTTCAGATAGTGATGTTAACATATCGATCGATTTGGATTTTTCTAGTTTTTGTTGCATTTCACTATATTTTTTTTGTATTCTTGCGTGAATTTTGGAGAATTGCTTTTTTGTTATAAAGTTCGTTTCCTCTTTTCGCTCATTTTCCATTTTTGCCATTTGTAACCACTTAAAGGACGTATATTTTAAACAATCATTTGAAACATAAAACCACCATCATAGCGGTTGATGTGGAACTGTGTAATATTTATACGTTATTGATTATCGAATGACGTTATCTTTGGCGATATTTTATCAAGTCTGCCATTATTGAACGTGTGGACTGTTATCTTTGTGTATCTGTATTTTAATATCGTATTCCATTTAATTTCGCAAAAACAATTGGAAGTCTGCTTTCCAACTTTATGCATCTAGAATACTCAGCAATATATTGATTTAATTGTTAATATATATTTTTTCGCTTTTCGCACATTCTAATGAGTAATGGTCCAGTTATTATTTAATGTGTGTATGTAAAATATTTTTCTTTGCTACATAACAACTGAAATAGATATGTTTATAAAATAAATTTAAACTTTAACGTTTTAAAATTTTAAAAAAACAACTCTTTGTATTCTAGTCTAATTTTGCCCAGCTTTAATGAATATTATATGGCCGTCAAAGACATGTTGGCTGCGTTTGCTATTAATAAGTAACAACGCAATTGGCAAAAGCTGAAAGATACAGGAAGTGCAAAAATTGAAGGCCACTAGTATATAACAACCGACATGTTACAACTAAAGATAAGTTTGGTACCGTAGTACCAAACTTATCTTTAGTTGTAACATTACTACTGATCATATCGCTTTTTGTAGACGACAGATAATATTTTTCTTTGATTACTGGTGAAATTTTAAAAGTGTATTATTTTTTATTTTAAAAGTGTATAATATTTATTTAAAAAAGTAAGGTATAAGATATAGATGACATTATTTGATAGTCGTCACCATCATTATTTTATTTTAACAGATTTTTTCCTATTTTTTTAACGAGACTTTGTAAACAAGTAGATTTCATGATGTTATTAGGTTTTTTGGAAACTTACTAATAATTCGAAACGTAATTTATATCTAGGTAAATTTTTGTTATTCTGTCTCAAAGATTAAACAGATTTACAGATAGCATTTAATAGGAGCGAACCCGATATTTGTACAAAATTATTATTTATTTAATAATACTGGCATACGAGTAATGTTATGAAATAAAAAAGAATATAGATTTAAGTGTTTTAACTTCTTTGACCTTTAACCCCACTTTCCTCTATTCTTGTTATTGTGTTTTTCTATTCAATTTTTGCAGCATATTTATTTTAAAGTCTTTATACATACAGACGGATAGATGGGGCACGCAGACTCGGAATAAATTACCTTTAGGCTATACATATGTATATTTATCTTGATTCGGGAAACATATCCAACCAACGACGTCGCAGGAAGTAGCTTTGAGAATGAAGTCGATTAGGTCGTGTTACAGGCTGTTATAAACAAATTATTTCATATTTTTTAAACTTATAATTAATTACGTATCTTAAAGAAACATGAAATGCACTTAATTTAAAAAAAAAGTCAATTTAAATTTTGAACCTAACAAAATAATTATGTATTTTTTCCAGAATATAGTAAATATTTCCATTCATAATTAACTATGCCGCTTAATTCTAACAGACCGGGTACTTTTTCATGTCTTATCGATAAGATATAAAATGAATCAGGTTAGTGACAAAACATTTTTACTATCTATAGTATGTCAAAGCGCCTACTTTATTTATAGGCGCAATAAACATTAGACATTCGCTGCGATTTACAAATGTCGAATTTTAATTTCACTTCCCTTAGTTTGTTATGTATTTAGTTCACTGGTGTTTTATAGACCAGTGCATTATTTTTATAGCTTATTCTGAGAAGGCATATACAATATGGGAAGTACTACAACGCCCGGGGAAGTACCACACTCCCGCAGAAAACCGGCGTCTGAGTGGTAGCTTAGCTACCGCGCTTCGTACGGTGAGCGGTCAGAGTTCCGGAGGCCCAACACCCTCCCCTTCCTACGCCCCCGCCGTTTCCCACTCCCACTCCCCCTCCGATTCTCGCTCCCATAATTTCACTTTCCTTTAAGGTCGGCAACGCTTCCTACTGCCTATGGCGTTGCGGATGTCTATGGGCGGCGTTGGTTGCTTTCCATCAGGTGACACGCCTGCTCGTTTGCCTTCCTATGCAAAAAAAAAAAACAATAATTTATTATCATGCTCATTAAGGATTGAAGAATTTGACATAATATATTATTTTATTTAAATTGTTTTATTTTTATATCGTTTTTTTTATATATTTTTAGTGAGTGATTAATCAATATATATATGTTTATTGACTCCGTATGGAGAGCATATTGGTTGTCAAAATATAGGTGAAAATATGTTTAAATGTAGATTTATGTAATAAAATGTTTTTTTTTTTGTAATAAAGTATTTATACTCTTTATTAAGTACAAAAATAAACCATATGTACGTTTCATTTAAGACTTTAACACCCAACGAACGGGCTGTGACATGTCCAAAGTTTACATGGCAGTCTAATTAAAGTTTGCGGAGCTGAAATTGTTATAAAATAAATGTGACGTGACATCAGCTTGTGCTTGAAATATTGCTTCACGCAGTCAAGGGACGCCCTGCAATTTGTTACGAGCGTTTATATTATGAAGTTTAGTGCAACTTTACTGAACCGGTTGTCCTGAATAATGTTTGTTGGTTTTCGCAATTTTTTTTAATGAAGATTGACTTTGTTGCATGATGGAAAAAGTCGTATTCATATAGTATGTACAAATATTTTTTGTTGTTATATGGATTATTATTTATTTCCATAGTGAGTGTATAGTCATGTTCTATGAACAAAACTCAAAAATAAAACAAAAAATATAAATGTCAAATTCAGGAATATTTTACTTTCAATTTAAGAAAACAGTGTTATGATACATTTTTATTTCACAGCCCATATATATATATATATATATATATATATATATATATATATATATATATATATATATATATATATATATATATATATATATATATATATATGCGGGTTCAATACCCGCGACCATATACTCCGTGGGCGGAGGGCCCCGCCACTAAGACTCCTCCCTACATCATTGACGACCACTTCGTCAATGATGTAGGGAGGAGTCTTTCATGAGCGATTGTCTGTCATAGGAAGTTGATGAGGATGAAAAACAAAATTATCAATTTAATACGTTAGGTGTAATCCGGTGTTTTACCCTGCTTGGTTATTATTAATATACACTAGATTATAGGTTCTACATTAATAAGCTAATTTATTAAAAAAGCGTTAATTAATTATAATTAACTCAACACTAAAAAAAATGGTAAAATTTATGATGATTCTCAACTACTGTGCCGGCAAATTCTTAGTCTTCCGCTAATCTTTATAAATGTTTATATATGGTATAAATTATAGGGTTTTATTTTATTATGAGTTGAGTTTAAATTAAAGAAAAGTACTTATATGTGTTAATTAAAATTGTTATTTAATTTTGTTTATTAATACATATTTTAATTTTGTTATTTAATTGTTACTTAAAATTTCATACATTATTTTAAAATTATATTATTATTAAATAAAATTCGGATATAAATCATAATACTTATTGTTAATACTAATCATATACTATATAATTGCATGTATATAGTATGTCGTATGTGTTTAATACCTTGACATAATATTATTACCACGTTAATACTGAAAATATTAATCGTATTACATAACGTAATCCACCGCTGAGCTAATAAGAAGTTGTATTACAACAACGTTGGCTGCAACGAGTTCCCAGCAGAATCCAGAATAAGTGTGAAGTTTTAAATAACTTTGTCATATGAACTTCGGACTCCAAATGAGCGCCAGGCTTTTGAGCTGTGATTAAAACTTCGCTTTTTTTATTACTTTCATGAAGTGAATTACGCTGAACATACGTCAGACAATATATATATATATATATATATATATATATATATATATATATATATATATATATATATATATATATATATATATATATATATATATATATATATATATATATATATATATATATATATATGTATGTATGTATATTGAGATTGTAAGTCTACCACTGAGGTAACCGGTCATATTACGAAAAAACTGTTTTTTTTTAAAATATAATTATAATATATTAATTTTTATGTTTCAGGAAATGGGGATTGGGACCAGATAGTGCCTTCCGCCTAACGAGAACGCACTTAAGGAAAGTTTACATTGCATAGGAATATAGGTTTTCCAAATTTTTACATAAGGAACTTTTCCGCATCGAGCGACTGGCAAATATTGTAAATATAATGAAATGTAATGACAGACTAAGGTGTGCTCTTTAGGGCTTCGGCAATTATGCATATGCTGATTAAAAAAAGCAAAATTAGCGTATCCTAATGGAAGTTTTAGAAAACATTAGTGACTTCTAGTTTAAGGTCCATAGGCATACTTTTATAACATAACTATAATACTTTTTGAATTAGGTTGATAGACTTAGAAAGAAATAAAAACTTTTCGAAGTATTAAAATTTTAAAAGAAATAAAGATAGTTTTATATTTACATTTCCACCGAAAGGGGATTCCCGAAAATAAAAGTGTTGTCTCTTAGATATTGCAAGGATTAATATAGACGCTGATTGTTGTTAATCGGTTGGATAACAGCGTCTCACAGGTCTTATCAGAAAATTGATTATCTGTATCAATGATTCTCAACTACTGTGCCGCGGGGGTTTTGTGTACCGCCAAATTCTTAGTGTGCCGTTAATCTTTAGAAATGTATATAGTATTAATTATAGGGTTTTATTTTATTACGAGTTGAGTTTAAATTAAAGAAAAGTACTTATATGTGTTAATTAAAATTGTTTGTTAATTTTGTTTATTAATACATATTTTAATTTTGTTATTTAATTGTTACTAAAAATATAATACATTATTTCAAAATTATATTATTATTAAATAGGATAATTTTAAAAGAAAGTGTACAAATTATTTTAACAGGAATTATCGGGAATTAAATCCATAAAAATATTACTCGTTTTGTAACACGTTCTTTTTAGAATCATAAACAGATTTTTATGCCTCAAGTCGGTTCACACATGTCAGTGCCGTGCCAAAAAAGGTAAATCACTGATCTATATCTTACTGTAGGTGAATTTTTACTTTAACATTACAATTTGAAATAAAATTAATTAAGAATTGCATGATTAAAAAACGGACGTATGTTATATCCAAAAATATTTTCGATACTGGCAACTATTTGGACCACTTTCTTTTTATTGAAACTTGATTTTATTTTTGAAGCTGCTCATTTATTTGTTTGTCGCTCGTTTGTTGCTAACTTTCTTTTTCTTGTCTATTTATAACTAGTTGCTGCTAGTAAGCAAGTGTTGTAGTGCTAATAAAATAAAAGAAAGTATTTATGTCTGTGTGAAATTACCTAAAGTCTCTAGCGACACCAATTGAAAAATGGTTTTACTAATATAAAAATCTTTTTGAGCTTGCCGGCGACAAATATTCATTTTTACGTCGGTATAAACATAATTTAAAGTTCTATTCCAATAGTTTAGTCGGTGAAGATTGCGCTTACGATCTAAGCTTTTGATTGCGATTTACCATTGGACTAGATGTATATAATAAATGACATTTTCGTAGCTAAAACCATTATTTGCTTAGTAAGGATTATTAATAAGAATTCTAGTTATACCAAAACATTGCTAATATTTGTTTGATTCGTTGACGACTTAATTGGCAATAATTGGTAAAAGTCAATAGTGGCGCATTGGGATAAATACGAGTTGGTGAATGGCTTACACGTATTTATTCCAGGTCTGGTATCCTTTTAATCCGCCTTGGACAATCGTGGTGGGTTAATTTCCATTTTTCTAAACGTGCTCCTTTCCCAGTGATGACATATATGTATATTCTGATAAAAAGCTCTTTTCTATCGATATAAGAATAAATTGATTTCTAAATAAAATCTTCTTTTAAATGAAGAAAGAAAGCAAACATAGAAAATATGCTAAGAATACGAGTGAATGTGGTCCATAATGTGCGGAGTTAGAGGTTGTAAAATAAATGTATCATGACGAGAGAGTGGCGTTGAAATATCGCTGTGTCCGGTAAGAGGGATTCTCTGCGTTTTGTCACGCGCGTCGCAGATTATAAAACTCGATTTGTGATTACAAAGCAAAAGCAATTTTGACCTTACGTGTATCAATGTTGTGGTTAGTATTATGGTTTTTTTAACAGTCCTTATATGTCCCACTGCTGAGCATTGTTGCCTGCAAGGTCTATTGGTGATGATGCTCAGTTCAATGACTTAAAATTAGTGAAAAAATCTTAGTGATTTAAAATTAGTGAAAAAAAATAATTAAAATGCTAAATGCAGATTTCATTAAAAGGGTAGGCAGAGACCACAGATCTTCATCTGCTACCATCCCGGCACACCTTTCTTGCTTCTTCCATACATATCCATCTTTTCATCCATCCTTTCTCTTACATTCATCGTAGCGAAACGGCTCTCCGTTAGTACGCTTCTCGTCCTCGTGGAATTAGGACGTGTCGCGTAGCGAACCACATCGCCGTCATTTTTAACAAATTAGGTTTATTATAATTTGTCATAGTAAATCCCACGAGCCGCAAGGGAGGATGGAGGCTAGAAGAGGCCCGCATGCTATCCTTATCTCAAATTAAATTTCAAAATGAATTTAATCAATTGATTGTGCAGATAGAATAGTTTGGAATAACCACAGCGTGAGATCGACATTTCTTTGAATTATTGTTTCATCTTGCACCGGGACGATAACCGCTTTGTCAGGCGCACCACGAGTTCTCAACTTCAGTTTCGTTTTGAGAAATGTTTCAATTTCGTATCGTTGTAAAACTGTTTTAGAATTTCAATTTGCTGTTGAATTTTTATTTTTGAAATTAAAATTCAACAGCATTATAGAACACAGCGACACTGACGACCTAATTGGCTTAGTAGTGATTCTCCCGCTTTCGGAGACAGTAGTCCTGGATCCGTGTTTGTAGTCTAAATATTTTATAGTTTTTGGTATAAAGATAACAGTTTTGATACAAATACAAAACAGATGAAAACAATTTGCGTTTTTGTATTTAAGAAACGTGAGATTTGTTGTTCCTTTTATTTATTATCATATCTCTCCTCTCTTTGAATCGAATTTAAACAGGTCAAGTTGGCTTTGTGGTATCATAGTAATATAAAAGCTTAAGCGTAATCCATTCTGTTACTTTTCTTTGTTATTTATGATGAAAGTTAATTATTTGTTGTGCTGGGATCGTGGCAGATGAAGGTCTGTGATCTCTGCCTACCCCACGGGAAACGAGCATAATTATATGTATGTTAATTATTTCGTTTTAATTTATTTGGTAGTTGGAAAAGATGGATACGAGTTGTATGTATTTTTCTGAAATACAAACAATCATATTATAGTTTTTTAGTGGTTTTTGGTCTAATAAATGGATGCTATTTTTACAAATTCGATACTTTTCTTTCGTTAGTAAAATATATATTATATTTGCAAAATTTTCATAGTATTTTCGGATTACGTACCCATGAAATAAATAAACTGTTATCTGTCTAACGATAGCAGTAGGTAATACGATAAATAATACCGGAAGAAAGTGATTAGTTTACCAAGTGCGATTGGTATTATCATGAGAAGTTAATAAAATAAAATGCATTGGAACCAAGAATAATCTTGTGTTTAATTTTAATTTACCCAAAATCTAGTTTTTTTAATGCCTTGTCGACAAAGATAGAACTAATAAAGCTTATTGAAAAAAATAGTATTGTATTAACATGTGTTGCTTGATTGTTAAAGTTCTAGTGAATGCTTTTCTGTTATTTGCTAAAATAAACTTTTTGCTTAATTTACCTTAAAAAGTATTTAAACTTTGACTTAGCTGTGCACTATTAGAAAGTAGACGAACAAAGTGATCCCATTTGAATTACTTTAAAGAGCATCCAGACAGTCAAAGCAACGAAATTCAAGCTGAAACTTTTGATGTGAATAAATTTTGATAACTTAGGTAGATAGGTACAAAATTGTTATACGGTACAACTACTTTTATTTAAATTTTATTTTTATAAATGATGGTATTAAAAGGTATTAAATAACAGAAAACAATCTGTGAACTGATGAAGTTACATTTAGTGCCAATAATAACAAATAAAAAAAAATATCTATGAATTTCTGAGTTTTGGGCAAAATCTAAATTTCATGCCAAAAACAGTCTTATGGTCGAATGTGGCAAAAATCAAAAACGAAACGGAATATCCGATCGAGCCTTAATTTACATATAAAACATTCAAACTACGCTAATCATGTTAGTGCCAATAATTCTTTGTGTTATTTTAATTGTTAATTATAATATTATGAATTTAAACAGCTGTTATATTCCGATTTCGGATGCAATACTCAAAATTGGGGAACGCACGCTGTAAAAAGATAACCCAAAATATTTCATCATAAGTACAATGCCTAATTATTTAGGTTATTGCTATAGGGGGAGGGGAGGGGGAGGGGGAGGGGGAGGGGAAGGGGGAGGGGGAGGGGGAGGGTGTTGGGCCTCCGGAACTCAACCGCTCACCGTACGAAGCGTGGTAGCTAAGCTGTGGGCGTGCTACACTACGTTTGCCAAGATACGGTTTCCATTCTAGTAAACGACTTCTAGACTGGCTGTCGGTACTTCGACAGACGTGGCTAGCCCATTATCACTTCAGTTGGCGAAGTCAGAGAGCTATATTAGTCACTTTTGTTTACTTAATGCGATATTCATTTTCAATTTGTCAATTTGCTGCATTCATACAAACTTCGAAAATACTGTATTTTGAAATGTAACTTTCCAATACTAGAATACAAGTACATTTATCCTATGCAGTAATAAAATTGTGATCAGCAACGCACAGAATGTTTTGTTAAAAGTACAATATATACAATGTTTTATTTAAAAGTGTTTTATCATGAAAGCGATAGGCAAATGAACAAATGGCCCATCCGATGGTAAACAATTATCATTGCCCATGCATATCAATAGTACTATGGGCATTAAAGATGCGTCGTCTACCTTAGGGTAAGGATGGAAGATTGGAAGATTATGAGAGGGGATGGAAGTAACGCTAGGGGAAGAAATATCTATCTAGTATAGTCGAGTTTTCGTTAGGAATGATTTCTAACATACTTTTTACCACAAATAAATGAATTCTAAAATCCAAGTGGACATAAACGCAGTGAAATGATAGTACTAGAAATATGTGAAATATTTTACCTAAAATAGTGGTTCGAAATACAGACCAAAAAATGTTTTGCTGCGTCGTTTTTGCAACAGGCACGGCATCAGCTAGAGACGAGACCTGGAAAAATAAAAGCTGCAAAATTATCGTTAGCAGTGCGTTTTACATCAAAAATGCGAAATGGAAACTGAAACATTATTTACAATGATAATACCTTTTATGGGATTATAGCTAGGTAGAAGTTATACAGAATATAATTTGGCAATCATAAAAAATCTACATTCAAATATAGAAATTTTAATATACGTCTTTGTTTTAACAATGGTTTTGAAAGAAATTATGAATATAATAATAAAATTTTGTTTATATTTAAAAAATAATAATCTATGTATATACACACTTTTAGGACAAAGAGTAATTTGCTATATTGTTTCATTTTTATAACTAATTAGTATCCATCGTCAAGACCTATAACTAAAAGTAGGCTTAGCATAAATTATATGATTAAAAGTTTTATATTTTGTTAGTTGATTTTTCAAATCACATGCGGTGCGATCTACTAATCTATAGATGAGGTTATGACCAACAGATGATGATAAAATAGACTTAAAAGACGGTCGATAACGTTAGTCGATGTGATATTACTTGATTTTTGGTCGATAACTTGCTTGTAAACATGGTGGCATGCTTTACCTTTATGGGAGAGGTTAATGTCCAATAGCGAATTATTAACACCGTTTACAGTTAAAATAATTATTTTGTTTGTAAATGAATTTTATTTATATTGTTGTGTGATGAGCCAGAGAGTTACAGGTGGTATAATTTTAAATAAAAATACCTGGGGGTTTATAAATATTCACTTGATTCACTTGACACGTAAAGGGTATTGTAACTCGCTATAGCTTTAAAAAGTTTAATGACTTGTGAGTTGCGATAAAAGCTTTTGCGTTACGCTTTTTCTTTTACGACCTCTAGAATTTTAAATGTGTTTTATTTTATAACGTCAAATCATTCTGTGATAGCAATGGCCTTTAATGTTATTTCGTTATAAATTTAAGGAATAAAAATTTCGCAGAAACTGTTTAGAATTAAAATATAAATTTGTAAATTATGAACTTTCAATTCGAACTTATAATAAATAGTTTCAGCCGCATAAATAAAATGGGTAATAATTATATTTTGCCGCTTCTATTGTTAAATTAACCAGCATCCGATACGATTTGTTATACCTGTAGATTGTTTGATGACGTGTGATGTGAAATGGGTGAGAATTTGAAGACCAATTGATGATGATAAAATTATGAATACTAGATTTGAATAAAGATAAATATAAAAAAAGTATAGATAGTTGTAAGCTGATAACGTGAAGTTTTAGCGGTGGGAGATGGCTAGCTTATATGGGAACTATGGGCATTTTCTCTTGCTTTGAGAAGAGCCTACGTTTAGCTATTAACTGTTATAGTTAGTTGGTTCTCCTCTTCTGGACGGCTTGTGAACATTGTAATGCTGCCGAACGTGAGGTATACAAGTACGAATCACCTTCTCGGATTGCGCCCTCGGGAACTCTTTGCTTCCATTTTGCCGGTAACTATCGGCTTTACCAAGTTGTTTGAGAGTTTTCGTACAATTTGGCTGAATTAATGTAGCACTCTATTCTTTAATGTTTCTTTATGATCGAGATATTTGTTCTATAAGCCGTAAAGATATTTAATAAATATTAATAAAATGTCTATAAATATTCATTTTTATCCGTCAAAAAATAACCTTTAACACAATTATTCTAATGAATTTCGCCCGTATTGTAATCATGGGGATATCACATAGATTTTTAACGACCTTCACGGGTTTTGATGTTATTTTAATTATCAACTTGTGTTCTTGATTTCCCCAGCGTCTCGTGCCAAATGTATTGTGTGCCATCGTTTCTTTTAATTACAGAGAAATACAAGAGCCACTAATCGACGCTGTATATTACAATTATAAATTGTAATATTACTATTAAAATGACTATTAATTTAATATTAATATTTTAATATTAAAAATAGCTTTTTATTATTTCTTATTATATTGGAAGAGCTAACAATTTTTTGACTGGATAATAACGATGATAAAGGAACTAAATGACGAAGGCTTTAAAACATAAAAAAAACTGTAAAACTCGAGTCCTTAGCTTAAACGTTATTAGAGAGATATGTAGGTACATATATCAGTTTAGGAGGGTTTGTATGGCTGGTACGCTTTACGTGTATAGTTAATGCAATGGTTAATGGAATTAAATATAATCACATGCAGCGATAGCTCAGTTGGTAAGGACAGTAAGAGCCGATCAGTTGTCGTGGATTCGAATTCTGGATTGGACTATTATTATAAGGCATATTTTCCTAGAAGATTCGATGACGCAGCAACTGAAGAAATAATCAGAAAAGACCAAGAAAGATATTATAAAAAAGGAGAGTGAAAACTATAAAAGATTATACGCCACGTGAGCAGCAAAAAATCAGAAAAAGCAGAGAAAACAGTTATCAAATTTTTGCACACTGACTACCTCGGTTTCATCCCGTTCTAGCGTTGCATCGACCAATCGCCACTCATCCGGATGGTGGGGATATAAGGATTTTAAGATGCGCAGGAATGTCTACCTGATTGATAAAACCAATCTTTGATGACACGAACCCTTTACTTTTGTAGGAGGCCAATGTCCAGTATTTAACGGTTACCATTATTTTAAATGTGACCGTGTACCATTATTTGAAATGTGTGTATCAAAACAACAACAAAATACTATGCATTACAATATACATACACGTATATACGTAAAATGTTTACGTTTCAAAAAATCATAAGTGTAGAAAAACAATACGGAAAACCTTATACAATAAATATCCACAAAACGATGTTTACACATTTTCGAATGTTTAAAAAATCAAACCAAACAAAAAGAGAAAACAAATATGTACGTATTTTGTATAAATATGGTGCAATAAAGTCTATGGGAACTTTTCATGAATAGGACCTCTTTCTCTTTGACTCGATGAAGGAGGTCAAGCTGGCTTTGCGATATGACATCACGGAAGCTTTTATGCATTGAATTTGATTACTTTCCTTTGTTATATTGTCAAAAGATATTTCATTTTTATTCTTCCTTTGGTAAGAAAAGATGAAAGATTCTATTTATGTATTTCTTTTTTTAATTGTGGTTTTGTTTTTGATTTTTAATCAATAGTTCAAAACACTTTATATTATATAATGATATAATAGTACCATGTATACTAATATATAATATTATTACAAAAAAGCGAAAAAATATAAAGTGTTTTGCTCCTATCGATCATGTGTCACCAGCCCATACCAAATTATCCTTTTAACACCGTGTCTATTCAACGGTTGTCTGGTAGAAATCGCTATTAGCGATAAGACCGCCCTTTGTATCAAATAATTGTATATTTTTGTTTTTGGTGTACAATAAATAATATATTTGAAGAATATAACGGACAAAAATGTCTTGATTACGTAATATCAGGGAATGGACCTGGATAGCGAGTGCTCCAGAACTACTATGGCTCGTGAAATACGAGGAAAACTATGCTGAATTGGCTGCCAATCTTCGCTAGTCGGAGAGGCACTCTCAGAAGAAGAAGAGGAAAGAATATCTCTATCTAATAAATACTTAAGAAAAGCTTATATCAACTATGTTTGTTGCTTTATGAAGTTGAACTAAATAAATATGTTTCTCTCTCTGAAAAATATATTTAGACAGCGACACTTAACTTATTTTAAAATATACGAATAAGACATTACAATATCAAGGGGACCATTAATGTGTTACCCACCTTAGGTTTTGGGAAAAATTAGGGCCAATAATAGAAGATGAAGAATGAAGGGGTAAAAACAGAGCTTCCAGTTACCTGCACTCACCATACGATATGCGGTAACACAGTAAAATAACTATAATAAAAAACGAATATGTTCTGTGAGAGTGTGGTACTTTTCCAGCCAAGCTAAAATGTCAACCTGTAATGTCAACAATTTTAATATACTCACTTCGTTTAGTCTTTATTGAAGACGACTCCAAGTTTCAATCAACAGCCTGCGGCAGTCCACTGCTGGACGTAGGCCTCCCCCATAAAGCACCACCTAGCCCGATCTTCGGCTTCACGGATCCAGTTTCTGCCAGTCGTCCTGCGCAGATCATCGCACCATGTAGTCGGGGGGGGGGGGGGTGTTCAAAATCCAATTCAGTGCTTAAATAAAAGGAGTCTGATTTAATTCGATACATTTTTTGCAATACTGAAAATTTCTCAAAAAAATATTTAAGTATTATAGTTTAATTATCAATTAATCAAATCAATCCATATATCTGTAACAGTGCGAATAGGAATATTGGCTTTCTACATAAATGTGGGATGTTGCCGAAATCTCCACATATTGCAGACGGTTTGGGATTGTAGATTGGTATTAATAATAATATTATAAGTATTATTTGTATAATGTGAGGTAAAACAATATGAAAAAAGACGTATAAAAGCTCCATTACATTGCCATTTATGGTGTACAAATTTCATTAATTATTACAAACATAAAGATCTAAATACATAACTAAACTTTTATGTTGTCATTAAAATAATAATTGATTTATCTATTACATACATTCGATCGATCTTTTAAAGTAAAAAAGTTCTTTATATTATAAATAATGCCATCTATTAGCCATTCATATAGTATTATTTTGAATAATCTTGTGTTCAATTGTATTAATAATGCGCCAATGCGCGCCAATTACCCTGATCTTTGATTCATTCATTCAGTGTGTGTTAAGCGCGTGTACAGATTGTTCCATCATCTAGTCGGGTGGTATCCTATACTACTTTTATCAAAACATGTTTTCCACTATAGCACTGGTAAACTGTTATTGATTCTCTGAACAAAAAAAAAATACCATTTTCACTGGAAGTAAATACAATGTAGACATTAATTATCCAATGGGTGACCAATAACGGGCACAGGAAAATCTGATGCAAAGTTGCTTGCTTCTGTTGTAGTTAATCCGACTGTTTAGCATAATAATCAGAGGCAAGTCCACAAGATCTGAATCGTCGATGATCAAGAAGTTTCGCCCCAACACGAGGCATCTTCAGGTATAGTAGACTCTACGGAAGACGACCGAAAAGTGAGAGTAGAGTAGAGTCTACTATACCTGAAGATGCCTCGTGTTAGGGCGAAACACGTGTCGTGTATAAGATGGAAAAGTGATAGTGTGTGTTTGGCGTTTTTCGCGGGCCGATTTTCGGTAAGTTTTTGGTTTAAGTTCCAAATAAATCCACTAAACCCAACGGAAAAACACACATTATTATTTTCTGTTATTGTTTTGCTTGTCGCGGATCTTAGCTAAGTAAAACTTTTGACTGTCCATATAGTGATGGATTTCCGCAAGGTAACGCCTGACTCCATTAATAAATCTAATGTTATCAATGTGTTTTACCCTTTTCAAAGTACTGCTATTAAAACTTTTAAAAAAACTTCTAATCAATAACTTCTTTCTTTGGAAGTTAATATAAAATTCTCTTGCAAATTTCTTTTATCAACTTTCCTGTAGGCATTAATTTCCTATAGCTTAAAGTAATTGGGAACGCGGAAATTCCGATGCATTTCCGTCAAAGAATGAAGGCAGAACTTGGAAAGCAGGGAAGCCGAAGTTACAGAAACTTTTCACAACTTTGTCATTCGAAATTCAGAAGTCGGGTAACTTGGAAATCGAGTAGGCACGGTAATGTGTTAATGACTCGGCGATGATTAAAAACTATTATGTTTTGTATGTCTCACAGGCGGGTATCGGTTTTCCACTTCTAGAGGAAAGAACAGTAAACCATCCCTTTTTCAAGGTGGATTGGCGGAACAACTAGACTTGAAATAAATACCTGTATATATACGTAATAAATGCAGATTATTATTCTATTATAATTATGAGTCTTAATTTATACTCTTATTATGTGTTAATATAATATATACATATCGATTTTTGAATCGATTTGAAGACACTTGTCTCTTAAAGCAAATTTCGCTACCGCGCAATTTCACACGTTGTTACAAAGACATTAATACTTTGGGAAAAAAGGAGAAAGTAGTAGGTATCTTTTAAAATATGCACATACATAGGTGGCCAATGTTGCAGGCAATAGTTATTCTATAACATTAAATTTCAAGGTGGTAAACAACTCTCATGAAAAACATACAAGCTCATCTTTCGCAAATCTTATTTAGGTGTAAAAACAATAATTATTGAATTAGCTGACCCAACAGACGTTCTGCTGTCCTTTCTTGAATTCACACAAAAATGTATTCTAATAAATATAATAATTCATATGTAATTTAAAATAATGGTAGTTTAAAAGAGAGCCCACTTACTTTTATCACAGATAAGTATACTTATTCTTACATAACCAGTATATAAACGAGGGAGGTAAGACGACGGGAGAGGGGGCATTTTCATTGAAAACTTTGGGAACCCTTGGTCTATCTATTCAAGAAACTTGTGACTGGAATGTGATTAACGCTTAACTCAACTAGGTCCTTAATCACTGAAGGCCAAATACTATACGCTATCTAAAACAATGTCCCGTCCTTTGAATTAAGAGGGGCCCTTAGTTTACATGGAATCGTGTTTTCCACGAACAAACATCTTATATTGAGTGCTCTTTAGAAGACTTTATTTGTGCTCAGGAATACGTGATGGCGTTTTAATACAACATATTTTATTATAATTTGGCATATATTAATGCTATATATTAAAGCTATAAGTACGGATGTGAATTATAGGCAAGTGGAAAGGAGTTCCTCCCCGCATAAAACATGCTTTGCACACACAGTTTTGTTTTTCAGCCAGAAGAATCAGTAGGTATTCTTATTTCTAAAATATTTTATGTAAATTTTGATTGCCACTTCTTGACATTGGCGCCGCTCAAAATTGAGGGGAGTTGCTCTAATCCCCACGGTTGGCGGATGGATTGTTTTTTATTTAGGTTTTGCTCATTTAGTATCTTATATGTATTATATAATACTTCCTTGTGTACATCCTAAAGAAGAAATAGAGTTGCCAAATCTATACCCGAAACCAAACAATACATTACGTATTATGTTATATACATATTGTTAATACATGTATATATTTTTTTAAAATAGACTTTTAATATAATATTTAACAAAATATATTCTAGCGATATAAGAGTTCACAAAGTTTTTCTTAAAAATATATTTTTAAATGTTTTTATATAATAATATTTGGAAATATTATTTAGAATTTATAAAATAAATAACAATACCCCTTACATTTACCGCCTTCAAATTTTTTTTGACGTGTCCATCATAATTTACCTTTACTGAAAAACTTAGTCTCATAAATCATGTAGGCTTATGGGTTCACCGTATCACACAGTACGTAAAGCACTGAATACGTTTCTAAAATTTTTCTTTATTAGAAAATATAATAAAAATAAACCTACTGTAGGGCTTACGACTTTATTTTGGTAATGGCTTTAACATTTTGGGCCATTGATGTTTACATTATTAATATAACAAAAACTAAATAACTAACTTTGTTGGCGTAGCGACCCAAAATGGATCTTGGCCTCCGAACAGATCTTACGACACTGAACTTTGCCCTGTCCTGCACCACCTCCTACCCGTTACAGACTTGAAGGTTGCGCAAGTCATCTTCAATCATGTCTCTCCAGCGGTACCTGGGGCACCCCACAGGACGTCGTCCAGTTGGGCGACCCATATACGCTCTCTTGACTGCGCGATCCTCCCCCATCCTCTCAACGTGGCCCAGCCAACAAAGTCGGTGAGCCTTAGTCACTCCTATTACATTAATATAACATCACTAGTAATATGATTGCTCAGCTACTGCTAAATACTGATTTAGTGTACCTTATTTCCGAGCAAAGGGTTCTGAGTTCAGATCCCGGTCGAAAGTAAAATTGTTTTAAACATCGAAGGTGCCTTATGTTTTGCGTAAACGGTAGTCTAAGATCCGAATTAGAAACGACCTTCACTTGTATGTTTAATGGATGAAAAGTATTTTATATCAAATTTAGTATGTTAAAAAATATATCGGAAAAGGATTGGCTAAAAATTCTTGGCTCATGAGTTTAACGAATATATATAATACTAAACGGAAGAAGTATGAAGCCTGTTGTCTAAGTTTTACCTGGTGTAACTACTCGGTTGGCAGGTATAAACAGATATGTTAATATTAGTTATTTTTACCCATTTGGTTAATAAATATATATATTATATTAAAATATATCAAAATAAGCATTATTTTATTGTGAACATGATAATATAGGGTTGTCCATTGTCGAGTTTATAAAAGTGAAATTTTCTGTGTTTATACCTGTCAAAATATATCAAAACAAGCACTGTTTTATTGCGAACACGATAATATAGGCTTGTCTATTGTTGAGTTTATAAAAATGAAATTTTCTGTGTTTATACCTGTTAAAATATATCAAAATAAGCGCTATTTTATTGCGAACACGATAATATAGGGTTGCCCATTATCGAGTTTATAAAAGTGAAATTTTCTGTGTTTATACCTGTCAAAATATATCAAAACAAGCACTATTTTATTGCGAATACGATAACATAGGGTTGTCTATTGTCGAGTTTATAAAATGAAATTTTCTGTGTTTATACCTGTCAACCCAGAAGTTACAATACAGATGTTAAAGTCCATTGCTGGACATTGGCCTCGTTCAAAAGAGAAGAGAAGAGAATTTTAATCCCCGTGCTTGACGGGCGGATAGGAAATGGCAGATTTATTTTAAGTATATGTATGTATAAGTAGGCGCTGTGTCCATCTATTGGAATTTGCAGTCACTGCACTGAAAGTCGCCTTGTACGGCAGCCACGGGAAGAATCGGGTGGATAAATTTTATGGCTGGAAACATACGGCTATTTCAATTTGAATAAAAGGTAGGTCAAAAATAGGTGTGGGTCGGTAAAGGAAAGCATCTTTATAGGTTTCTGGTTTGCTTTATAATGATCCATCCATTTGCCTATTGTATAGTAGAATATAGAGAAAAAAAATTATATTTGGAAAAGCCTAAGTTCTAAAGTATACAGACAGACTTCTTTAGATTGTTGACAAATTTTACGAAATAGTCGGTTCATTGCTTTGTCATAAAAATAATTTAATGAACAAGATTTTTTAATAATTATTAAAGAAACCTTTTAAGTACGGATATAGCTATTTTTTTGTTTGAATAAAATATTAGGTTTCTCACAGAAGCACAGATTATGCTAAGTCTACACCTTTTTTAGTACTCAAGGGCAATTGCAGAGTATCTTCATTATTTTTGTTTTTCTGAACTCAATCTAAAACCTGTTTATTTCTTTTTCCCGAACAACAATAAAAAATATAGTGATCTATAATATACGATGTCGCGTTTATATGTTATTAAACCTAAAATAATATATTTATAATGAAAATTACAATTAAACTTATTTAACCTCTAGTTCAAATAGTGTGAAAATATATAGAAGCTGGATGCATGTAGTCTAAAATTGAGCTAGGGGGTACGCCATGGGGTATAATGTTCAACAGTTCACGCTGATAATTGCACCAATTTGGAAATTACAGGGCCAATTAAACACTCCACTCTCAAACACATAATCTCTGATCACAGTTCAATAGTTCTTTAGAAAAAACAGCATCAACAATATGCTATAACTTATTAAATCAAAACCTATGTGTCTTTTTACAATAACTCAGTTATTTCAATCATGTTACATTTCCACAGGGATGCTATTCGACAAACACGAATATTTGCTATGTAATTTCTCTGAGGGCAAGTTTCTTCACTGCAGAAGTAAAATTGTTTTCCATTGTATTAAAAAAAAACAGCGTTGCCTATAAGTTTAAGATTTTTTAAGATTGATTATCGAATTGATCATACATATATCACATATTATTTTTTAGAAAATATTTTGCTTCATATAATTTACTTCTCAATATTTGTCTATTTACTTACATTATTCAGAAACTACAAGAGAGTATTTTTGCGAAAAGGTATATCTTAAACCTACAGGTTTAAGATAACCTTCGAGGGCCATTCATCACTTAAGCGTAATAAGAAATCGCAACTTAGAAAATTAAGATGATACATTATGTTCTAGTTATACAACAAATTAATAAATAGTTATAACATACAAAATAATAAAGACAAAGTTTTTCACACTTGTCAGATGGGAACTTATAAGACACATTTATTATATTTATTATATACTACAAAAATGGTATGAAAAAGAAATCAGAAATAGTTTAACAAAGCCATTTCATTTATACTGAAATTCCTTCCAGCAAAGGGTCCTGGCGTTGAACAGAACTTCCCCTAATTTTGTTTGTTGGTGGCATATAATCGTCCATCTATGTAATAGTGGGCTGCTATGACTGTATTGATATTGAAGGAACTAACGTAGAATAACTTATAGCATTCGCTTATTATGGGGTTGAGAGTGCTGATGTGATAGCTCGTAGCATGGAAGCAGATGTCGCCGTATAACATACGTTTGGAAGCATCATGCAGCAACAATGAGCTAAGTCTCAGCAAAGTAAAATTAATTAACACCTAAATCTTACCAAGTAAAATTGTTTTGTATTTTTTTATAAATTAATTTCAATTATTAGAGCCAAAGGGCCCACTTCGTAAAAATAGTAGATGCTAAGATGTCTATAGAATATAAATGTAGAAATGTGTGTATCATATAAATAAATATCTCGATATTATTTTATAATAAATAATTTTTTGTAAATAAATGTAAAGATTAAAAATTGTCGAGATATTTAATACGTGAAAAAATACGGACACACGCAGGAGTGTAAAATTTGACATAGTTAATATATGTTAGTATGGAAAAGGAATGCAGATAGATAAAATAAAATCCATTCAACGAATTACGGTCGAATTTCCATCACTGAACGACATATAGTAAGTATGAATGCTTATAAACGAATATGTACATTTCTAAAATACATTAAACAAAAGGATTATACAGTAGATATTTCTATATAGGACTTGTATTTTATTGGACAAAAATATTGAAGACGTGTTGAGGCTTCGAGTTGAAGTTAAAATAAATCCAGATTCACTTGCAAACTTTCGATTTATTACTTGTACACAGAATTACTTATTAATATTTATATTGTACAAAACAATGATAGAAATTGTAAACAATAGTTATATTGAAATTGCGCGGAACAAATATGATGCGTGTCGTCGCTATTCGAGCGGACGGAGAAGTGGACGAGGCACTGGGTGTACAATGTTGCCACACTAAAAACAATGTGGTGTGTACAGATGCCACAATATGATAAGACATTTTTCTATCTCTTCATTGCATAATACTCTTTCTTAAAGTTCACAAATGACTAGCAGTGGGGACAAAGGCCTTAATTCTGGAAGAACAAACATTAACCAACGACTCTTCTCCAAGGCGGATTGGTGAGACATAAATATATACCTACCATATTTATCCTGGTTGGCAACACCTGCTTTAGGCCATACGTAATATTTATCTCGATGCACGGTAACTGAACTCGCGACTGTTGACTCTGAAAGCAGTAGTACCTTACCCACTGAGCCGATTGTTTTGTATTTATATAATTAAGTCGCCAATTGCTTATATTACTTTCGAAGTTTTCATTCAACTAGAAAGTCCCTCGACATTAAGAGCTTCGCAATAATTTTATTCGTTTTTGAAATGCATAACAAAGTATTTAAGCGTTCTATAAAATTAGTTTGAAAGAGTGTAGCTTACTTTTAATACCTCTGTCCGTACGGACGCCTGAAGTCTTATTTGAAAGGATTTCAACTTGTAATTATACTGGCCACCGTCTGATATTTTGTAGATGAAACCAATTTCATTTTTACACTTAAAATTAATTAAACATATGCTGTACAAGTTTAATAGGAATTCCATTTAAATTCTGTATGCTTTTACTTTTTAATAAGAAAATCAATAATACAGTTATGATACAGGGTTGGATCTAGCGATTAAAAAATTGCGGGTTTAAATTGGGCACATTTTTATAAAATATAATATATTTTATAATCTAAGTAGATTAGTATGTGTATAAAATGTTTTTTTATCCCTTATATGTTCCTGATTCAATCATCCGATTACATTGACATTTAGGCGAATTATATGGGCATACTAGACAAGTTTTAAAGATGAGCACAATTATGTTACCGTGGCCTGCGAACTCAATTATATTTTAAGGGCAGTTATTTTTTTGCGTAAAAGAACATATTTTAATCACTTTAGCGTTGCAACGTACACAAGATAAGACAACTAGTACAAAAATAAATAAAAATTAAAATGGAAATATTAATTTATTTGTGACAAAATAAATACTTAATGTTAATTATTATTGAAAAAAAATTTAACATTATTTCAGATTTGTTTCGTAATTAAAAATATTTTATGATTTACTTCGCAAAAACAATGCAAAAGTTACTTACTTCAAGCATTGTGTTTTTAATCGTATTACTTTGTAGAACAGCAGGAATATATTTTTATTAATTTCGTTGTTTAATTTTTCTTTTTCTTCGCGCTTGCTTAGTTTTATAATGGTTGATATGTAAGTTGCAATAGTTGTAACGTTGTAACTAAGTGCAAGAACGTTCCCCAACTAGATGGAGCGACGATCTGCGCGGAGTCCCAGCCGCCCTGCGGATATTTTCGCTCGTCGAATAAAAGTATGTAAACGATAATGAAAGAATGGGAAAGGTAAACTTTGAAAATAAAGTAGGAAAAGTTTCAGAAACTCCATCAGTCGAAATCGGAAACTGGCTTCGAAATTAAACCCAAGAATTACCTTCTTAGTATTATTGAAGTTTTCAGTAGTTCATCTGAATGAAACTTATAACATTGAAAAATTATATATTCAGAAAAGTTCACTGTGATAAACTATAATTATGTCCTTCAATATTAAAAATTATGATCTGTTTTATTTATAAGATTATTCACTCTTTAAATCTATTCTATAATTTTTCTAAAGCTAGATTCACTTTAAGTGACACCGATTTAAGCTGGAAATCTTCTCTGTTGAGTTCTAGATAAACCAAAAGTTTGCTTGCTATTTTAATTAAAACGATTTTATTTTTAGCGTGGCTTTAAATAACAAATAGCTTCATATTTCTGAAATATATTATTTGTTATAATTTGTAACTGTAATGACAAATAGGCAAATTACGAATATTTGTGATCAGATTCAATGATATGTGACGTCATATGCTATAAAACAATATAACTGTTTGCTCAGAGTCTTACTAACTCAATCCCTGTAGTTTTTATTGAATAATTGAGTAATAAAATCACATAATGTTGTGTTTCTCTAACTACTAATAAATTTCTTGGCTATTCCTGAGTATCATGAACGATTAAGATTTTACTTTAGTTTACGAAAAAAGGTATATTAAAAAATAAGAAATATTTGGTATTAAATAAAATTTAAGTATCACATAAATTATAATTTACATAAATATACTATATAAATATATTATAATATACATAAATTATACTATTAAAATTATTATATTTTGTTAGTTAATTTGTCAATTCACATGTGGTTCAATGTATTAATCTATAGACGAGGTTCCGACCACCAGATGACGATAAAATATGCTTAAAATTAAAGGCAGGTTAAACTCATAGCCCAGTGACGGCCAATAGCTTTATCGATTTGATTTCGATTAATTCGATTTGCAGTCGAAAACTTGTTTGCGAGAACTTAATTGCGCACCTAACAATTAATTATTCATAAACTTAAAGTGTAAATTATCTCAGTACTCATCATGATCAGTATAACTGAAAAATAACCTTCAAGCCCTCATCAAACTGTGTGTGACTGTATGTTGGTTTAATTAGTATAAATTATATACTCATATCTAAAATGCTATGAAGACTGGACTGTGTCACAAGATAAGGCTTGTAACTAAATATAACAACAATTCGTCGATGTCTTATACAATGAAATATTTTTTTATTTACAAAACCCTTTATTTTCTTTTTCATACTTTCAAGCAGCTTAAGCAGACATACGGGTTGGAACCCGCTTATAGCGGGTGCCTTTGCAACATAAAGGTGTATTTGGTTCCGGGAAAAAATTTGTGTATTACATTTTCATATTTAAAAAGGGGCTTATTCTGAGTTAGCCTTGTAAAGAAAACTTTTGAAAAGCTGCTTGCTGGAGGGGCTGGACTCCAATACTTACAAAGTAATATCTTTATTCCAATTTGTAGCTTTTGTTCCCGTTAAATTGATATATACCAAACACCTAAAGATAAAAAAAATGTTTCAATCTGATTATAATTCGAAAATTGCTAACTAAATAAAAAGGTGAATTTAAATGTAATGAACTATAAAGATTTCAATAATAAACAATCCCTTGTAAAACAAAATGCTTTTTGATGACAAAAATGATTAAAATTTCAAATTGTTTTTTTCTAAACGAAAAATATATTATAGAAGTCTAGAATAATATATTAGGAAAATATAATTTGATTTATATAAAGTATATCATGTGTTTCTAGGTGACGTATATCCAACAGTGAAATGATGACCTAAAATAGATTTATTTTATTTCTATGTTATATGGGTATATCTTGTTGTGTATGTTATGTAACTCCATTAACTGTTAGTAAAATATTTTTACATAAAAGTTACAAAGAACAATAATAAAACGCGATACATGGAAGAAAATGGCTACTTGACCCAGTTCGCAAAGTCAAGTGAAAAATGAGATTCTTGAATACAAGCCTAAAGTATTAATAATAAACAATATTCGTCTTACAGTACAAAGGATTTTTACTGAGTTATTTGAATATGAAAAATATATGATACAATTATACGTAAGTATATATAAATATACATAGAATAGAATGATTCTATGATAAACTCGAATTCGTCTTCTATTGATTCATAACTAATTGTAGTAAAACTTCATTTTCTAATTCACCGATATTTTCTGAAAAAGTGAATTGCTGAAATATATTTTGTTATTCTTATTTTTTTATGGGATAACACATATTCAACACTAGAGGAATGCCTCTAATCTACAATGGTAGAAGCGTTGGCGGTGTTTGAGAAATGTGTAGGTTTGTTTTTTGAAGATTCCAATGTCGTATGGGTTTATAAATACCAATGAAGGTAGCCGGTTTCATAGGTAGGTGGCGCATGGAAAAACGCACTGACATCGCCACTCATTCAAACGCGAGGATGAAACTTTTCTTTGCAGCGGGTAGTGCGGTAGTAGAATTGAAAAATTTTTCCTCATAATTTTTATTTTTAATCGAACATCTGTAAGGCTGTAAAGGCTAACATAGCTTTAGAATTCATTTCGTTGGTTGCATACGTTGAGAGAAATCTAATTTATTATTTTTTATTATTACATTGCGTCGTAGTTCATCCTCTTAAAAGATCGAAATTAAGTTACTTAGAAAACTTAGTTAAATATATGAATAAATTAATAGATTAATATAAAAGACCAGTACATAATTTGCTCGTATACATTATAAAGGAATATGATTTCTTGTTTTAACCATTAATGGTTTTCTTTGACTTGTATTATTAATTCTGTAATTAAATTTCTCTACTTCTATTATAATTTTTGTGAATAATTTACGTCGAAAAAATTATCAACTTCGATTACGAAACATTATATGTGTTTTAAATAAAGTTATAAAAAATCTGTTATTATTGGGATAGAAATAATCAAGCTATATAGCGTTATCAAGGCAACTGTATACAGTATATAAAAAGTATTTTTTCTACGAACCACTTAAATATTTTGTATCAAATCGAAAACAAGAATATGAAAGTACCTTTCCAATGTATAAATCACATTGGAAAGGTACTTAAAACATTCTAAATTAAGTAAAAATACCTGTGTGATGTATTATAGATTTTCATATCATTAGACCTTTCATTATATTTAATTTCAAACGAATATTCTCCGAAGGTTTTTAAGATATTCATTATTCAAGAGAATTTTGAAAAGTATGGAGTATACTTGATACATTCACAAAAATAATATTATGTACTTACAGAATAAGTACAGTAACTTAGCAATAATAATAAACTAAAGCACGAGAATATTTTCATTATGTCATACAACAGAAAAAGCACGAATCTGCTTCAGATTTTACCTTCGTCATGTATTTATATTATGTATTAATTTATCTTTGAGAATAAACTAGACCTTTTTATTATGTGTAACAGCGACATCTATTTCCTTTACTTTATATTACTTAATCGCAAATCGAAGCTTCTAGTTATCCCTTATTTGAGGGTTCTTTAGAGGAAATGACGGTGTTGATAATGCTTTTTTGCCCACTGTACGCGCATTATGCTGGCTTGTGATCGGCTCTTTTTTCTTATTATAAATGGTTATTAATGGAGTCAGGCGTTACTTAAGTTAGGCGGTAAAAAAAAAAAAAAAAAACTTTTGACTGTCCATATTATAAATGTAGCAAGACGCACATCTTTAATTTTTTTCCTCCACCCAACCCCAATCGTTAACTGGACCTTTCACACGTGCTTAATTCCATGCTTAATTCCTTTTGTCAAACATGGTCGCTTCAGCTTTTTATGTGTGAAATTTCAATATTAAATATTTTAATACATTTGTCTGATTAGACTGATTGGAAGGTAAAGGAGCAGTTGTGTTACCTGATGGAAAGTAATCAATGCCGCCTATAGATACCTGCTGAGCCATTGTCATTGTAGAAGCTTTGTTGGTCTTTAAGAAATGTGTATTGTTTTTTGAAGGTTCTAATATCGTATATTGTTATCTTGGTACCAGCAATGATCACTATAAATGCTCGTATAACGTAGTCTTATCTTGGACACACTGGCAACAAAGAAGAATATACAATAAATGATTTTTTATACTATAACTTGATCCCCATATTTTACTATAATACATTCATGAAACATGCATACTCGTAAAGCTATTTTTACAATCACTCTTGTGTTGTGGATATCATTTTAACAAAAAAGAATTCCAAGGAAAATATTTAGAAAAAGATAAAGAGAATAAATTAGTAGGCCCTCATCCTGATATGGTAATCGAAGCTACGACATCTGGCTCAGATAGCAAATAATCCACCACTGCGCCATTAGATTCTTCAAATGACATTAAAATAAAAAATAATAATTTTCCCTTTTCGATATTCAGACTGGCACCAGCTGCTTAACAAAAGACTATCGCTTAAAATAAAATACCAACTCACATTTGAAGGCGAAACTTTGTAAACAGCTCGGGGAATTTGCTTGAAGACAGAAAGTTCCAGTAAACAAATACAACTGCGACAGCAGCAAGTGGAGGAAGTTTATTTTGATTGTAAAAACAACACATAAAGGGTGTATTAAAACTTTAAGCCAAAAATTGATTTTGAAATGGTTCGTTACTTGCATCATTTTTATAACAACATTTATCATTCTACAACGGTTTGAGTGGTTCAGTAGCAAAGTTACCGCTTTTTGAGTTATTTGTAGCAATTTGAATGCCGTGTTAATTATCCTGATAATGAGCAGGCATGTAACCTAATGGAAATTAATAAAAGTCACTCATAGACATCCACAGTGCCATAGGTATTGCAGAAGCATTGCCGGCCTTTAAGAAATGTGTAGACTTGTTTTGAAGGTTCCGATGTTGAATCGGTTATCCACAAATCCGTTTTGGACGAGTGTCTAAAGCGTAAAAGGTTATTTTTCATTATTTTAGTATTAAGGAGGCCTGTACCCAGATACGCAGTGGGATATATACATATGGCCTGTTAAAAAAGGTTCCCAATAAGTCATTTTTTCCTTTCCATTATTCATATCCTTACCTTATGACTGGCATAAGATGTCTGTGAGCTGCGGTAATTATTTACTATCAGCTGAATTTCTTGCTCGTTTACCCATCTCTTTCTACAGAAAAAGGTACGAGCGAGAAAAATATTGATCGATACATGATCAATATTTCTGAATTTTATATATCTGTCAGACATTCTGAGACCTCCATTTCGCTCAATTGGGCATGCAAAGTTTTCTGTGATTGCCTTCTATTATTCAGATCAGATTGTTTCAAATAGGGTTTTAACGACAATGGAAAAAGAAGGTAAATGAAAACGCATGTCGATAGACATCTGCAAAATCAGAGGCCTAGAGATGCGTGACCTCCCTTTTAGAAATCAATTTACATAGATAGATACATATCATCACGCATGTTTCCTGTAGGGGTAGGCAGAGACCACGGATCTCCATCTGCTATTATACGATCTCGACACACCTTCCTTGCTTCCTCCACACTCATCATTCTCTTCATGCAAGCTCGCCAGTTAAGGGTACTCTTGACCTGGCCTTTCTTAAAAACTTCGGCAATTTGGTTAAGGCATGTTTTCCTTGGTCTTCCCGTACCAACCCTTTCATCTACATCCGCAACGTAAATTTCTTTTACCAGTCGTCTGCCTTTAAGCGTAACTCTTTAAGCGATCAATTATTTTACCAGAAATGCTTCCAAAAAAAGGCATATTTTTTTATTGCATATAATTAGGTACCATACGTAATAGAATAAGAATATTAAGAATATTTTTTATATTTTTTCCCTTTTAATTTTTAACCCTTTAAGCAGTTTGCAATTTCGGTTAATTCATCCTATCTACGTGCCCAAACCATCGTAAATCTTTAACCAAATTAATTTAATTAACTTTTAATATTATGAAAAATTTCAAAAGTTCTAATTGAATATAAATTGAAAGCTTAAATCGTCGTTCGTTTTATGTAATACCTAAAGTGCTCTACATACGAAACCTTCGTTAGGAGGATTATACTATCCTATCCAAACTAAGGTCCCGACTTAATTAGCCGGGACAGAACATTGTATGCGACGACGCGTATTTACTGTTTAAAGATTAGGTAACACACGAGCAAATCGTTAATTACGTTTGTTGTGTTTGTAAACACTGAATAGATAGGTTTTTGTCCTTAGAAAAACAGTTACACGACGGTTTGATTAAATCCACATATTAAGAGTACGCGGCCTTGTTTAGTTTAAGGTATTATATACATAGTTGTATATAATATCTTAAACTAAAGTATCTTATTATATACTAAAGTCACCGACATAGCCTTTCGAATTAGCAAACTAAAGTGGCAATGGGCTGGTCACGTTTATCGGAGATCCGACAATCGTTGGAGCAAACGAGTGGTGGAGTGGAGACCGCGTCTCGGTAAACGTAGTGTGGGACGCCCCCCGGCTAGATGGTGCGACGATCTGCGCAGGGCGGCTGGCAGAAACTGGATGCGTGTAGCCGAAGATCGGGCTAGGTGACGCTCGATGGGGGAGGCCTATGTCCAGCAGTGGACTGCCGCAGGCTGTTGATGATGATGATGATGATGATTATACATAGTTGTAAGGCATTGTTTTGATAAAACGCTATTACGCACCCATGGTAGTCCCGCAAATTTTTAAATAATAATAATGTGTTATCATTTATTTAGACACTTCAAATTACAACATCTTACTTGCATAGGTTTTAATATGAAAATAATTCTAAAGGGGCGGTTTATTACCTGAACTAGGGGATAGCCTGTATCTCAAGTCACCAGCCTTCCACACCTTATGTTTAAAATTTAAATAACTCTTATTGCTGATTTTTTATATTCATTGAGAAATAAATAAAAGAAAAGAAATAAATATAAAAGCTTAAATATTATATAATATATTGTGTGTGGTGTGTGCATATGTGTCTGGGTGTGTTTTTGTTGTGTTAATATAGAATAGGGTCACTCTATTTCGTTTTGTAGGTCTCGCACATAACACCAATAAATACAAATGGACGGATATAGTTTTTAAGTTTTAAAAATCAATCCGGCTGCCAGTTGTGGGTATTTAAATGTAATTTTTTGACATAGCTACCAATGTTTAATGTTAACCGTCAATCTACCAACTATCAAGCTTTTACCACCATTTCATACTGAATATTTCGCACTGTTTCTGGTCTGGTTACCCCACCAATCCGCATTGGATAAGCGTGGTGAATTAATATCTGTTCCTCTAGAAATGGAGAGACCAATAATGCCTAGCTGCGAGACATATATAGGATAGGGAAAAATTACAACTACACGTGCATTCCTAGCTATCCGAACATGAGCTTCGTTCATTTTTTCATTTCAAAAAGTTGAGAGCTAAATTTAAGTTTCACATTAAACAGCCGTACTTTAGTGTTTCAAAGTTGCAAAATAAACATTTTTACGGAGTCACTTCATAGTCACAGAGTTTCAATTTAAACTTCTTATTAGGTGTGGGCGACACTGGGAACAAAGCGAAAGGACGTAAGTTAGTTTAGTTTCGCTCATGTCGCTGAACTATGAGAGCTAGGCGAAGCCAAATGAACTAAGGTCAAGCAATAACTCTCGATAGATTGTCGCCTGTCTTCGCCACGCGTGGCGAATGGGACTTCGCTTTTCTTCGTCAGCTGAATAATTCACGTGACCGAAACTTAGCTCAGAACGTAGAGAAACAAAACTAAACAAATTTAAGTTTAAACATTTCACTTTATTCTCGGTGTGTCCTGCACCTTACTCTTTTACAAATTGCATAAACATTAAGTTACAGTGAATAACTCGTTATAAATTTAGTTTTTACAGACTTTTTTGCTTTCTGAAATTTTCTGTGTAGAGAGCTGCGAAGGAAATTTGCTCAAACACTGTTTTGTGTTTCTCTAGAAAGTTATCAACATATCCTTTGAGTTAGTTTTGGATAGCTGTGACCGGAAAATGCGTCATAAATTTACTATAAAAAGTTTCGCCATTTAGTGCTTGTGGCAATTTAAAAATATTTTGAGCGTGTCAATAATAACTTGCAAAAGTTTCATTTCAAGCGGAAGAATGGTTTAAAAGCGTTTAAGGAATTAACAAACATTTCACGTGTAAGACATCCTATTTCACTTCCTTAATACTAATTCGGTGTATAATTATGTGTCAGTGTCAAATAAAATGAAATGTTCTTGAAATATAATAGTCAGCAGGTCCTATTACACGTCGATAAAATAGTGGTTGTTATACTAAAACTATTTATGGAATTTAGCAGTCAATTTAAAAATCTACATGCATTTATTTCATTTCACTCCACTTGTACACTTTGTTCGAATTGTATATCATAATTATAATATCATAATTACACAATACCTCATCAGAATTAAAAACAATAAATTTACTAACACACCTGTTAGCCGAAACGTTACAAAGACAGTTTTTGAAAATTTACCCAAAGAATGAATTACCGTTCCTTTCGTTTTATTGTAGATTAATTTTTACACTTAATGTAACACTTCAATGAGAATTTCACGACGACCAATTACAATAGCTCAGTGGCGCCCTCCCCCCCCCCCCCGTGCCCACGGAGTCAATCGTAGCGGGTTCGAAACCCGCATCGGATTAATATACTATGTATGGCTTACAGATATTTATTCCGGTAACCCCCATAACAGCATTGGAAAAGCGTGGTGGGTTAAAGTCTGTTCTTTTAGAAATAGAGAGGCCCGTGCTCAGCAGTGGGATATACTTTATTAGGATGGGGAAAAAAAAATTACATTCAATCTTTTGTTACAATACTATTCATTAATGGTTATTAACAGTTTATTGTATTCTATTTGTTAAAAACCACTTTCTACTTATTCATTTTTTGCTTTATGCAATGCATTTTTTGACATATAGTCAAAACCACAAGATATTCATTAGATTTTTAAGTCTATATCACACAGCATAGTTATTTTTAAAGACATTATATGCAAATCTAAGTTAGGTTTTTATTTTATTTTATTTACACAAAGACAAAAAGCTATTAAGACTATAAAGAAAGCATAGCACCAAGTCATTGCTCACACAAGTATCACGTCGAAATATCTTTCAACAGACCTGTGATCGGTGAGTTATTGTGTAAAGACAAGTAATGTTTTAGAAGAATATAAGTAAAAAAAAAACACACAATCATAATTTTTTGTGTATATGTTTGTATGTACATATTTATTTATAATATTATGTATTTAATATTTTAAATTTAATTAATATTGTAATTCTTTAAGTATATATTACTGTGTGAAACTGTTTGTTTTTAATAAGTAAGTAATTTACAACCGGAAGAAAATAATTGACTTTTTATGCTATTAGTACAATCGGCTAGTTTGTACAGTCAACTCCAAATGTTTAATGCTTTAATTTCTCCGTCGTTGCTGGATGCTTGGCGTCGGATTCGGAGAGATTTCAATTTTCAATTTAATTTAAATCTAACTGCAATCGCAGCTGAAAGATAAAAGCTCCTTTTACATAACAAGAAACTAAAGGATTTCCTTTGAATTTTATGAAAAAGACAATTTCCTGCACCTTTAAAAATCAAAATCATAAGTCCAAAATCATTAAATGTAAACTATGATAAAACTTTCTACTTGCAGTTAGTAGGAGTTATGTATGTATATAATATTTTTAATGCATTATCCAATGATAAATATTATTAGGTCCACTAATCATATTTATGATGATTTTTCATTAATAAATAAAATCTTTTTATAATAAATAGATAGATAAATAAATAGTCAGATATTTAGATAGTAATTGGGTCGTCAAAAATACAATTATAATATATAATAAGTCAAAAATTTATTCATTTAAAAATATTAAACAACACGAAATGAAAATATTTCAAATAAACAGTACACAAAAATTACTTTCACTCTCTTCCGATCACAATTTGATGGCCAAAGGTTATCCCACGAGGTTTCGTATGCGGTGTACGGCTGTATAAGCTCCACGATATCACCCCATTTTTGTATTATAACAAACCGGATTAGTTAATGAACATAATCTTTTATGAGATCAATTTCCGTAATACATCCTTTTTTCCGATACATGTATTTTATTGTCGTTTTTATTAATCAATTGCCGTAATACTAGTTTTAATCAATTGTAGATGCCGATAACAATTATCTAGGAGTAGCTCTACCGATAAGACAGACCGCTCATCACTATAGTAGTTTTTTTTATTTAATTTTCTCGCGTACTTTATAGTGTAGGTAATGAAAAAAAATTACAAAGTAACAGACAAATCAGTTAGATTAATGAGCTTTTAACCATTTCAAATTTATATTAAATAGCTACTATTTATATAGGTAATTACAGGTACTAAGGCAACGCTTCTGCAATGCGTATGGTGGTACTACAGATATCTATGGACGGCGTTGATTGCTTGTTAACACGCTTGCTCGTTTGTCTTTCTATCCCATAAGAAGTGGTAAATTTTTTTTTTAGCTGGTAACTTTGTAGGTAGTAATAGTTTTGTTAATGTGATTCATGTTGTGAGCGTTGTCGAGAGTCTGAACCCCCAACACCTTTATATTCCTCCTCTGTCCCTCTATTATCCCACATCTTTTCAAACGCAAAGGAATAGACGTATGTTCGCGGCACTAGATGATCACCTTTTCTATTTTTTTACTGCCCATATACATACATATGTCTCTCTGCTGTATAAACACAGTTTGTCCAACGCGGATCGATGAGGTAACCAGACTATCGGAATAAATATCTATAAACTTTACTTATTTTTATACCGATGCGGGGATCGAATTTGCGACTTTTTCTGTCCCTGTCGGCGGCATAAATTATATATACATATATTAAAAACTGTTTGAAGTTAAATTTTAAATCTCTCCCTGTTACTGGACACCATCTGATTCCTAAGGATTTTAAGCTTCTATTAAGTTCAAACCGTACTACAATCGTAGCTGGAGTTATTGGTATTAAATCGTTAAAAGTTCATAACAGAGACTTAAAACATCCACTATTTCATTCGTTCTTGCGTTTAGTGAGGTGCTCAAATATTTTGTTTAACTTTGATTATTATTATTTTAACCAAATTAACTTATTTTAATGGCTGGTTAAAAAGTATATATACAGGTAAAATCATATTCTTTAAACAACATAAACATCTTTTGAATTTGAAGAAATTTATAAGTTTTATTCCAGGTTTAAATTTTTTTAACAACTGATTTATTTAATTAAAGAAAATATTTTGTTTGAACCTGGAGTCAGGCGTTACTTTGCAGAAGTCCATTACTATGTGAACAGTTAGAACTTTTACTTAGCTGAGACCCGCGACAAGCAAACCAAATCAGAAAAATAATAATGTGTTTTTTTTTAATGGAAGAAATGGATTTACGGGGAATTTAAACTAAATTTTACCAAAAAAAAGGCCGTTAGCAAATCTCCACCTCCCAACTACTATCAACAACAACAAAACACACACTACCACTTTTCCACCTTGCAAACGACACGTGTTTCGCCTCAACACGAGGTATATTCAGGTATTGTAGAATCTACGGAAAACAACCGTTAAGTCACTTAAGTTCCCCGTAAATCCACTTCTTGCAGTAAAAAAAATACTTAATATTATTTTTCTGTTTTTGTTTGTTCGTCGCGGATCTTAGCTAAATAAAAGTTCTAAAGTACTGTTCACTTATGAATATCATTTAAAAATGACAAGTAAATCTGATACAATATTCATATGGCAACTCATCTTCAAAATCTGTAAACAATACATATAAGTCAAGTTTAAAGTATCAAAATAACAAAATGTTTTATTAAAGCTCATGTCACAATGATTTCAATACCACGTATGACCGAATAACTAGGCTCTGTTTACTGTTTTTTGGGACATACGAGTATAAATCCAATACATTAGCGGTGAATTTATAATTTCATTTAAATAAAAATCTAATCAGTGAACTTTTAAAGTTGTATTAATCAAAAACATAATTATTTATGGATATTTAAATAATATTGTGTTGTATGTTAATATGTTAAGAACTTTAAATAAAAAGTAAAAAATATCTTTTCCATATAAAATTCTAATTTCTTATGCAAATATTCTATTGGATTACTCAAAAAAATATCTGAACACTATAAAAATATCCTGATGAAATAATAGATTTCATGACCCTCGGCAAACAAAAAACTCTTCAATGCTTCTAATCCTCCTTATTTAAGTCGTATTTAATAAATTCTGAATGTTCGTTTAAAAACATTTTTTAAAAATCTCCATTAGCCTAAACTAACAAAAAGATTACGTTTAATCTGTCCTGATGACCAAAACTGGCAGTTTTCCTTTTTGAATAAAAAAGGGTTTGATTTAAACGGAATAAAGTGTGAACACGAGTAACGAATGAATACATTCTATTTATCGACACAAAAAGGATTTAAATTAACAATGGCCTGAATTACTTCCATTAAAACTGATTCAATTATATTTATGTAACATCTATTTTCATTATGTTTTATGTGTGTGTATGTGTGAACTATGTGTTTTAACTTAAATTAACTATTTATTTATGAAAAGTTTGTATTTATGAGAAGCGACGAACAGAGAGCCGTTTCGCTACGATGAATGTGAGAGGATGGCTGGATGAAAAGATAGATGAGTGTGAAGGAAGCAAGGAAGGTGTATCGGGATCGTAGCGGATAGAGATCTGCGGTCTCTGCCTCACTCTACAGGGAGACAGGCGTGACTATATGTATGTAAGTTTGTATTGTTTTACGTTCAGGAAAAGGAATTAACACTGTACATTCGTCAGTACCATAGCAGTCCGCTGTTGGGCATAGTACTACTCGCGCTACCTTGCCTGAATTCTTTTTTCTGTCAGCCACTCTGCAAAGATCGTCACTCCGTTTGGCCATGGTCCTCCTACACTACCTTTAAAAAAGCAATCTCCACTCGTCTACCCCAGCGGTTATCAATTTTTCAAGAGGGGTTGGTTTCTTTAGTTTCCTAACTCAATGAGTTGTGACGATGACTTTTATGATACATATATTTTCTTTCGTCCTCTACTAACATTTCTTTCTTATTTACCATTACTCCCTTCTTCCCTCTCATTATTTACATCCTTAACCTAAAGTAGGCGACGCATAGTGCTTAAAATACAGTGAGGTGAATCGCTGGCTAATTTGACTACATATTTAATTAAACAACCGTTTATTCTATAAAATGATCCATCAAGCTCTCTACATTTATGTTCGCAATTCCGAACCTTTTAAATGTATGTATGATACTTGTAATCATTAGAGTAATGAGAAGCGGACAGTCCAAATTTCCCCACATCATTTTCTCTAATTGAAAGCAATTAGTGTAAACGATGTGCGGACACTGGAATGGTACGCTTTTGTGTAAAGGCAGGATATTTATCTTGTAAAATATAATAACTCACTCTCCCGGGATCAGTTTGTTTTATTGTCAGTCGTGTCCGGTTTTATAGGTTCGAGTACATTAATATCCGGGACCTAGAATAATAAATTTTAAATTTAATTTAAAATGTATTTATTAATATATATATATATATATATATATATATATATATATATATATATATATATATATATATATATATATATATATATATATATATATATATATATATATATATATATATATATATATATATATAAACACAGGCAGACCATTAAGCGGGGTCATCTGATGGCATATAATCACCATAGCTCTTTCGTTCAACCATTTATTGTCTACCTTAGGGTAGGATGTGATTATTGGAACGGAAAATGCGAAAAAAGTAGAGTTTTTGTTTCGGTGTTTCAGACAGACATTTCAGACAGATTCGACGACATAAACAAACGACGACGACATTGGAAACAAAAAAAAAATATTAGTCTAATTCTCAACGTTCATCCAATGGAGCGTAACAGCACAGTTTGTTTACCTGATAGTTGATTTTTGGCAAAGAATGTTACTCGGAAGTTGATTATCCCGAATAAACTGGTCCAATAGTAATATAGACAAAAGTTTAAAATTTTTTATCATTTTTTTTTGACAAAAATGTACTTCCTACTCTTACCAAAATTTATTAAGCGTTTTTGATAGAAATGGCTCTACCACATAAAAAAAACTTGTTGACTAAAATCAAATATTTAGGAGGAAACATAAATTTAATAAAAAGTAAATTAATTTCACATTTAATCAAAGTTTGTTTTTTGGTTAAAAGGCCAATTCTATGACATTGAAAGGTCTAATTAAAATCATGTTTATTCTATAATAACTTTTTTGTTGCTTTGCATATAAATAGCATTTTAATTATATTAATGGCGCAAATCGAGGTTCATGATTTTAATTATTACAATTAAAAGTTGTATAAAATTATTCCAATTTCTGCTTAAAGTTAGGCAAGAACAAAGAAGAAAAGCAAACAATAATTAATTATTGCTTTGTATTGTAATTTAATTTTAGTAAGCTTTGTGAGGGCCTTGTAATTCGGTCCACAAACATTTTAGCGTGATCATCTTGAAATTAAAGTTAGAGATATATGAGTTCTTTGTCACAGGTCATTGATAGGTTAGGAGACGCATGTATGTGTGGTTGCCAAATTAGCTTCAACGGGGCAACTTTCAATACATTGTCTCAGTCTGGACAGATTTACGCCAAACAGTGGACTGTTATGATGATTAAGGTGAAGCATTTATGATTACAATTATTAATGGAGCCAGGCCGTGGTCGGAAATCCATCACTATGTGGACAGTCAAAAGCTTTACTTAGCTAAGATCCGCGACAAGCAAAACAATAACAGAAAATTAATAATGTGTGCTTTTCCGCTGGATGAAGTGGATTTATTTGGAACTTAAACCAAAAACTTACCGAAAATCGGCCATCATTTCTCCACCCACCAACCACTATATACAACACCAAACACATATTACCAATTTTCCCCTTGTAAATGACACGTGTTTCGCCCCAACACGAGGCATCTTCAGGTATAGTAGACTCTACGGAAGACAACCGAATAGTCTACTATACTTGAAGATGCCAAAAAGCTGGTAGAAAGTAAAACCAAATTTTTAAATTGTTCTAAAATATATAATAGTGTTTATGATTTGGAAAAGTCATCCGTGACATATGTAGGTCTCTCCCAAGTTGCGTTGTGTGTGTGTGACCTTTGGCTATGCGCAATTAGCTTCTGCCAGTTGCTCTGCGGAGATTGTTGCTCATCTAGCTGGGGGTTGTCCCTATTATCTGTAAATGAAAATAAAATGTATATATTCTTTTTAAATAATACGTTTGCTTACTTTGCAAGGGAACCATGCGCAATAGACATAATTTTATCCTAATATCATCCAAATATACAAGTTATTTATGTTCTCGTTGACTACTAAGAGAATAAAAATAAAATATCTTTAAGATAAAAGTAACAAGGGACAGTCATAAAAAGTAAAATAGTAAAGGCAAAGGCTGCTTGACCCCTTTCGTAAAGTCGAGTGAAAAATGAGATTCGTGCATAGAAGTCAAATTATTGAAAACATTGTCCATTGTAATATAAAAGGGATTTGCAGACTGTAATTTTTTAATACTCTCATCAGCTTTTTAATAATCTCATTTTTTATACTACATGTACTTTTGGTAGTAACGGATAATTTTTATTTTGAAATAAATTATTCTCTTCACAAAAGTAGTTTTGGACTTTACTTGAGAATTTACTTATTTCGTATTTAGAATTTGATTATTCAATTTATTTGATAGAGCTCTATCAAATGAATCCAAAAAACTTGGAAATTTATTTCATTCATTTTTTACTTTGAATTATAGAGTAGATACATTTTGTGTTTTGCAAACATAAAATTACATGTTCATTCATTAAAATAAAAATGGGAAGACGTCGTAAAGTTAGGGGGAAAGGTCCTATCGCCGAAAACGGAAGCCTACGATATACCCTGCAGTAATCAAATTATGATCAGTAGGGCGCGGATGGCATTTTTATGGAGTGTACATTTGACTTGTTGCGAGAACTATGTTCATTTGTTGTTGTAATAATATATGGAAATTAAAGTGTAATAAATGAAATATATATTTATTGGGGTACCAAATGTAATTTATAATTTGCTACCTAGTAATGACAACGTATTATTATTTTATGTGAGAAGGTAGGTGAGGAAGCAAGCAGGCAAATGGGTCTCCAGATGGTAAGTAAACATATATTGCCTACCTAACGATAAGAATGTAAATAATGGGAGGAGAAATAAGAAGTAATAGAATGAGAAGAAGGAAATAAAGGGGATCCCGTTCCTTTTATGCATCGTAACAAACGTAATAAATTAAAATTCTACCACTTGACACATCTTTATCCTGTAAAGATGTGCTAATTCCCTGTCAAGTCAGTCCTATTCGTACTATCATGGCTCTACGGCGCTGCCGTATGTTGGCCTTTCTTAAAAACGAGAGGACATTATCGTAATTCTCATAAAATAAATATGTTGTGTAAACAAGACTTCTGAATAACTTGTCAGATTAGAAGAAAAATTCAGAATTTAGCAAACGGGCTTGCCAAGGAGCTAATCACGTTTATAGGAGAACCGAAAACCGTTGGAGTAGACGAATGTTGGAATGGAGATCGCGTCTTAAAAACGTAGCGTGAGTCGCCTTCCGGCATAGAAAGTGCGATGATCGGCTGGCAGCAAGGATACTTGAAGTATATCAAGTTAGGTGGCATGTCTAATCTCATGTCCAGCAATGGACTGTCGTATTCTGTTGATGATTAGAGAATGATGATTCGCTCTAATGCGGACACTATTAAAAACGCAATAGAGCGACACAAGGGTCCTAAAGTATTTCTGCAAAAGCTTGGGAGAAGCCATCTCACACATTTAAAAGCTCAAAATGGTAAAATGCTCACGTCCAAATCCGAGGTTCTCGCTGAGATTGAAGACTTTTATGGAAATCTGTATGCCTCTCACGCACCACAACCTGAACCCACACGCAATGATCCCAGAGCCACACTTACCCGCCACTACACCGACGAGCTGCCAGATATCTGCCTTGAGGAGATAGAGCTGGCTCTCCGGCAACTTAAAAATGGAAAAGCCCCAGGCGAGGACGGAGTTACTGCAGAGCTTTTAAAGGCAGGTGGTCGCCCCGTGCTGAAAGAGCTCTGCAGAATTTTCAACTCCGTCTTGCAGAACGGGAGAACTCCACAGGCATGGAACAGGAGCATAGTAGTCTTATTCCACAAGAAAGGGGATAAGACGCTACTTAAAAATTATAGGCCGATCTCGCTCCTGAGCCATGTCCATAAGTTGTTTACGAGGGTCATCACAAATCGACTCGCGCGAAGGCTTGACGACTTTCAACCTCCTGAACAGGCTGGGTTTCGGGGAGGATATGGCACCATAGACCACATCCACATAGTGCGGCAGATTATACAGAAGACTAACGAGTATAATCAGCCCCTGTGCATAGCATTTGTGGACTATGAGAAGGCCTTTGACTCCATCGAGACCTGGGCTGTCATAGATGCCCTGCAGCGGTGCCAGATAGATCATCGATACATCGAGGTGTTGAGATGTCTGCAAAACGCCTCTACGATGTCCGTTCGAGTACAGAACAATCAGACAAAGCAAATCCAGTTGCATCGTGGAGTGAGACAGGGGGATGTCATATCCCCGAAACTGTTCACTAATGCGCTGGAAGATGTCTTCAAAACATTGGACTGGAAAGGACGTGGCATAAATGTAAACGGTGAGCACATCTCACACTTGCGCTTTGCCGATGATATCGTGATCTTGGCAGAATCGCTGCAAGAACTACAAATAATGCTGAACGGCCTAAATGAGTCCTCCAGACTGGTCGGTCTGGCTATGAATTTGGATAAAACTAAAATAATGGTAAACCAACATATTGAGCCAGAACCGACCACGATCGATGGTGAAGTTCTCGAAGTTGTCCAGGAATATGTCTACCTAGGCCAAATAGTGCGATTAGACGGAGACAACTTCGAGAAAGAAGCCGACAGAAGGATACAGCTAGGCTGGGCAGCGTTCAGGAAATTCCGTCAAGTCTTCTCGTCGCCCATACCACAATGTCTGAAGACAAAAGTCTTCAACCAGTGCGTCCTGCCCGTACTCTCTTACGGTGCCGAGACGTGGACACTGACAGTCCGTCTCCTCGCAAAGCTCAAAGTCGCTCAGAGGGCTATGGAGAGAGCTATGCTCGGGGTTTCTCTGGTGGACAGAATTCGAAATGAAGAAATTCGCCGGAGAACGAGAGTCACCGACATTGCTCTTCAAGTTAGCAGACTGAAGTGGCAATGGGCTGGACACGTTTGTCGGAGAACCGACAATCGTTGGAGTAGACGAGTGCTGGAGTGGAGACCGCGACTCGGCAAACGTAGTGTGGGACGCCCTTCTGCTAGATGGAGCGACGATCTGCGCAAGGCGGCTGGTAGAGACTGGATGCGTGTAGCCGAAGATCGGGCTAGGTGGCGCGCCTTGGGTGAGGCCTATGTCCAGCAGTGGACTGCCGCGGGCTGATATTGATATTGATATTGATTCTGTTGATACAGTTGGTTCAGAAGGTGCAGAATCACTAAGAGACGTAGTACGATTATTTATACGTATATAAAGAGTGTTTTGTATGAATTCATTGTTATTACATTGAATTTTTTTTATGGGATATGAAGGCAAACGAGCAGACGTGTCACCTGATGAAAAGCAATCAACGCCGCTCATAGACATCCGCAGCGCCATAGGCAGTGCGGAAGCGTTGCCAACCTTTAAGGAAAATGACATTATGGGAGTGGGAGGGAGAGGGGGAGGGTGTTGGGCCCTCGGAACTCAGGCCGGTCACCGTACGAAGCGGTAGATAAGCTACCACTCTGACGCCGATTTTCTGCGGGAGTGTGGTACTTCCCCGGGCGAGCCGGCCCATTCATGCTACAGACAATATGCCATTCTTGACAAAGTATTCGTCTGCAGCATAGCTCTACCACTAAATAGATAATAATATACCTATATTTTGTCATGAAGTAATTCTATCTTGTCTAAACTTTAACATAGAGTAGGTAGGAAAAAAAGTTTAAGCTCTAAAGCAGATGAAATCCAAAAGGAAAGACAAAAATATCATAAATTATTGTTACTTGACAATTTTACGCAGAATGGAAAGCTCTCGAGCGAGTGTCATCTGTACAGGTGAAATGGGTTATTTTTTACTTTATAAATTTTGATATAAGGTTTTTTGTTACAATATCTGGGTGTGGTGCATTAAAATGTTATATCGTCGTTTTTATAATGTTATTAACGATATTAATAAATATATCATATAAAAATTTCACAAAATATATCTGTTGTGAAAATTATTGATAAACCTACATATAAATCATTTCCACAACAGATTTATTTATTTTATTTTCCTAACAACAAAATAATTGATGAATAAAAAATAAGTCAAAATCAACATATAACAATCGAACACTAGATCGAGTGTGAGTTTTTAATAAATTTTCTTAATTTATTTAACTTTTATAGAAAACTATAATCGTTCCAAAATCTTGCTTATACGTTTTGATTTTCAAGCGTCTACACATTCCGAAGTTTTTTTTCAGTCCTGTTATATTACAGTTAATCAAGTCAAATAGCGGAACGGGTGGAATGCGGCCTTTCCATTTGTATTTCATCCCAGATATCTCGTATGGCTTTGTACCATTCATAGTATCAAATAGTTCGTGACCAGTTGGTTAGAATAATTAAATCTATATAAATAAAATATAGAATATCAAGACTATATTACTATAACATAAAAATAAAAAAACTGGCAAGTCAATATTGAAAAATTGTTCGAATAAATTTGTAAGAATGACAATTAAGCTTTGTTATTTAAAAGAAATAAATGAATCAATATACCGACGTACGATTCAATCACACGTCGGTAGATTGCCAACTATCCCGATGATGGGAATGGAACTAAACTTCTTTTTTAATTTTAAAAGTTTTTTTCAAATAAAATAATTTTAAAAGAGTTAATAATTAGACTTAAATATTAATAATTAAAAAATTTTGCTGTATTTTTTCTAAACAAATGTTAACAAATACAAATGTGAGGCTTTTCCCGCCAACTTACATTAGTGACGTTGTGTTTTTATTTCATTTTTATAATCTTATATTATTATCAGTTATATTGTTTAATTTTATGTATTATACAATATAGTTCGATTAAAGGAATTTAAGTGAAGTGATATGAAATATATAATGCGCGTATCGTGAATAATAGATAATACGCGTATCGTGAATTTTTAAGTTGACTGAAAAAGTTTATAGAAGGTTTTGATAAAATAACCACCATTTTATCAAAACGTTACGTGACGAGCTGACTAGTCATTTCAAGAGATTTGATATTATTCCATTTTACTTGACACGTAATAATTATACTTTATAATTATAACTAATTTTCATTAAAAAAAAAAACAGAATACAATTGTGTATTTGCATGTGAAATCACATTTTACATTCGACTAGCTTTGTTCGACTAATATAAAACAATTGCAAAACAATGTTTATACGTTTTACTATAAAAGTTATAAGTTTGCGTTACCATTTATTACACGGCTTCATATTTTTTATTGCTTAATATTGACCTTAGATTTTCATAAAATACTCCACTGTAATTTAAATACTGGCTGCATTATTAGTGACGTCCACCGCAAGTTGTGAAAGTTAATGTTGGAGAAGAAATTATTCTAGCTTTGAACATTTATAATAAAGTGATTCATGTTATCTTGCTTATAAAAATTTAAAATTTAATTAAGGAAAAATAAATTTCTGAAATGTTATTGTAGGTACAATTTTGTGACATTGTTAGAAGTGTTATAGTAGGTACAGGTTAGTGTGGATTTTCGTTGTGGGTCCTTCACAACTTCGTCAAAAGGACTTCTAAGCAGAGGCCTGCAAATTGTGTATGGGGAACATTAAGGAAGAAGACGAAAGGTAGGCGACGATGATCAGTCAGGTTTTAAGCCCAGCTGAACCAAATGTAGACGTATGTAATTTGTACTGAATCATAGTACTGATCCTAGGGTTCTTCGGGTAGGATCGGGAATTTAGCTTAGACCGTGATGGTAGGCAAGGTATATAATTATATATCTATGTAATAGTTTAATTAACTCGTAAAAAGTACAATTTTTGATGATAGTTTTAAAAAAATTTGAAGAAATTAAACGTAAGAAAGTTTTTAATCTTAATTTAACAAGTAATTAGATTAAATTCAAAAATATTTTCTTTTTCTTTATATATATATATATATATATATATATATATATATATATATATATATATATATATATATATATATATATATATATATATATATATATATATATATATATACTCTCTCTACTCATTATTGCTTTCATTTTATAGAAAATAAAATGAAATAATGTTTTTTAGAAAATAAATATAAAATTAAAAGCTAATTCCATATGAAAAAAGTCGTGATCACTGCTAGTATTTTAATACATTTATATAATAATATATTAATAACAGAAAATGGAACTTAGTATTATAGAAGAAGAAATATTATCCATAAGATATTTCTCAAAAGATAATTCTGGACTAAAAACTTTTTAATTACTAAAGACCAATATTTTCAGCTGCAATTGTAGTTAGTTTCAAACTTAATTGAAAATTGAAATCTCTCTGATTCCGACGCTGAGCATCCGGTAGCGGACAGACAAATTAAACCGTTAAACTTTTAAAGACCATTGTAATACTGGCAGCTTGTAATAACAGTGAAAAATAAAATATAGAATATACTTTTGCGTGTCAATTTTAATTACTTGGTAAACTTCGGGTCTGATATTTTCAGAGGATATTTAGAAAGCTTTGTTTTATTCGAATTAATTTACCTATTTAAAAATTACATAACGATAAAGATAATAACAATATAGAATAGTAATTTAATATTACCATTATTTTTCTGTAGATGACCAATTGGCTCAATGGCGGGGCCCCCACCCACGGAGTCAATGGTCGAGGGTTCGATCCTCGCATCAAAATAAATATATGTATGTATGGACTACAGATATTTATTCCGAGTCTGGTAACGGCGCTAATTCGATTTGGACAGGCGTGGTTGTTGTGATTAAAAAAATAATATTAACATTTTTTGTGTTAATCACATAATTCTTCTTAACTTTTTATATATTGCATTATGTAACTAATATTTATAAAAAAAGAGAAAGGTTCAAAATTAAAAGCGCAACTGATCGCAATGGTCAGGAAGTATCTTTGCCAAGCCGCTTGTCCGGTATTTACGGTATTGGTACACGGGTACGCGACCCCAGCCTCCCGAGCTACTACCGTATCACTCCTCGACTTCCGTTGCGGTAGTATCATATCCCTATCATCCTGTCTAAATCCATCTTTTCTTTCTCCTGTCTTTTCCATTCTTCTCTATCCTTTTCCCTTCCTCTCCGCCAATCCAGCTCGAGCTTAGTCGCAAACATGCTGACCGTCCCGGGATCGGGCTCCCCCGGGTCTTAAGATTTTCTCATACTGAGGGTATGAGAAAAAAATTTGCTGACAAAAGAATTATTTGTGGCTTATTTAACCTCAAAATGCAAATATGGTGCAGGTGCACAGAAATCAGTTTTAGTGGCTCTAGAAAACACTACCTTTTAAAATAAAAGTCACTCGGCGGTTAAGCAGCAAAACGTTGAAAACTGCTCAGGGAATTATTTGTTTAGGGACTCTGGAGACAGAAAGTTTCAGTGCACGACTGTAAAAACATGAAGTTACAACGAATTTCATTTCGTTTCGAAAATAGAATGTAAAAGAATAATAAAAACTTTAAATTGGAACGAGCTAACTGTGAAGTGACTCGAGAAAATTGTTCATTTTGGAATATGAAACAATTTTGAAGCGAAGATTTAATTTAATTAATTTATATAGCCGAAATAAAAATATATATACATTCCCATGCATAAATAAAGGACCTAATTGGCTCTTCGGTGAAGCTACCACTTTTAGAGTATATTCTATACTGTAGAAGTCTGGATGCCAATACACCTTGGGCAAGCATGATGGGTTATGGATCATCCTTCGAATAATGGAGAGGCCCGTGCTTAGCAGTGAGACAAAAACAGAAATAAATATCATAAAAAGTAAATTAAAATCATAGGGCTTTTAAATTATTTTTTAAGTTGATTTTTTTAATTAATTCAAGAAAAGTTAATTCTAAGAACACCAGGAATCAACAGTATACGCAAAATCACACACTATTTCGTTATCCAAATTCGAATCCACCCTCATTTCTCATTATCATCTCATCATCACTTCATCAGCGTGACTTAACTCTTGATAGTACTAAATAGTAGTAGAAATAATTAACCTATGATGATTTTGTAATAAAGTTTGGTGCCGGTTCATGTTCTGTGAACATTGGGATGCAACATGCGCATTTTCTGGCGCCTAACGCGGCCTGGTAATTTTAAGTATTTGTAAAATATAAATGGATATTCTACAGTTTTTTTTTTAATTTTTTTATTATACTCACTTGTAACAGAATAAAAAATATTTTGCCTATATGAGCTTGTACTAAATGCGAAACCTTTGTTAGGAGGATTATGTACTCCTATCTAAGCTGGAGACCTTTAATTGAGCGGGACAGACAATAATATGCGACAATGTGTGTTTGCTCCACAAAGATTTAGGCATGTGAGTTTATCATTAATTAAATTTGTTGTGCCTAAGAATATTGACGACAGACTAAGTAGATTAAATATATAAAGGACCAGAAAGTATTCTATGAATTGTTAGTCCTCTTTATGTATTTTCTCTATTTGATTACTATGACGTCCATTCCTACTATTTGAATTAGTGGCGAACTTCACATAATAAGTTGATACGAAGCCGAGATATTGGAACCTTTCAAAAATGATTCCATGTTTCTCAAAGACTAAAACGTTCTGTATTGCCTATAGTGTTTCAAATGTTTATAAGCGGCGTTAGTGCGTTCTATCCCATAAAAAAATCTCATTGATAATGCTGATTAAAAAAAGGTCACGTCTTGCTAATTTCTTGGTTAATATGAGATGAAAAACCATGTAGTTTCTTTTTATAGAGAAACAGTTGCATTTACTACAAAGTTTAAACAATAGATGTAAGTGAATTATTAACGTATAACGTCGGTGTAATTGCCTTGTCTTTATCTCACATACATATACATACATATATATATATATATATATATATATATATATATATATATATATATATATATATATATATATATATATATATATATATATATATATATATATATATATATATATATATATATATATATATATATATATATATATATATATATATATATATATATATATATATATGTACCTAAAGAAAAGAACGTTAGACCGCAATATGGTAATTAAAATATTTATATTAACACAACCTTATCATCAACCCTAAATAAGTAAAATATTTTTCTCCCACTTTTGTAAAAAATAATATATAAATTACAAATATGGAATAAATACATGTGATTATTTTTTATAATTTATACTATTGCAATCGGTCGTCCAAGTTTGACATAGGTGTCTTTTGAATTATTTTATCCATTTCTAGATCCAGCAACTCTTAACTATAGTTTGAATGATAGCTTTAAATATCTTCCTATGTTTAAATGACAAAAAAAACTATGGTTTTAAAAAAAATTGTCTCATACATTTTTTATAACGTTGCTGTTTCTCGAATAAGAATTATACGTAAAATTAATGGCTGTAGTCGCAGAACCACTGTTAAAAATTACATGGAATTCAATTACAGTGTGATCAGAGTAAATTAATTGTATTAAGAAGTTAGGCCCGACGTTGCCGAGACACAAAGCAAATTTCGCCGAGTCTAATTAACTAATATCAACATGAAATATTTGTAATTTAACGTCGTTAAAAATAGTACAACTTATTTATTTTCTTAATTAGACGTATATAATAACTATTAACATCAAAATGCGCCTAGTTAGAGCATTAATATTTCCCATTTTGCAAATAAAATATTTTATTTAAGTGGAAAATACAACACCGGTAATCGGTAGACGAGTGCTGGAGTGGAGACCGCGACTCGGCAAACGTAGTGTGGGACGCCTTCCTGCTAGATGGAGCGACGATCTGCGCAAGGCGGCTGGCAGAGACTGGATACGTGTAGCCGAAGATCGGGCTAGGTGGCGCGCCTTGGGTGAGGCCTATGTCCAGCAGTGGACTGCCGCGGGCTGATATTGATATTGAAGTGAGTGACTCACTTAAATCAGGTTATCTTCCGCAGAGTATTCTGATGATGCCTCGTATGTCGAGGCGAAACAGATTTCGTGTACATTGTGGAAGAGTGGTGGTGTGTGTTTGGTGTTGTCGATAGTGGTTGGGCAGTGGAGAGTTGCTGGCCGTTTTTAGGTAGGATTTAGTTTAATGTCCCCGTGGGAAACAGTCACCATCGCCCTTGTAAATCTGTAATATCATCATCATCATCAATAAAACGTTAAGTTTCCACGGTAAAAGCCGTAAATAAAAAGAATTCTTCTCAAAACTGACATTATATAAGGGATAGTTGAACTCGAAAGCAGGTATCAGTAAAACAGGATGAAATCTCTGTTTTTACGTCATATATTCCGGGTTAGCGATTTCGTTGAGTCGGATATAGCGAATTAAAATGTCAAACCCATGTATCTTAATATCATTCGTATTTTGTTGACTACACAAAATGATATAATATAATCTCACAACGGTTCTAGTATCAACCCGTTTTTGTATGTCAAAATATAATATTTTTTTTTACGCAACCACAGAAACGTCAACTGTGTTGTACTATTTAAGAGCCTTGTGTGGGCTTACTTTTTTTAGAAGATTTAACATTATCCTATTAAGTACTAGTACAAGACTCGGAATAAATACTTATAATCCATACATATATCTACCTATTTCGATGCGGGAATTGAACCCGAGACCACTGACTCCGAAAGCAGTGACATATTTGCCTTTGATAAGTGGAGTGTACTAACGTCGATTCTTCCAGAAATGGGGAGGCTCATGCCCACAGGTTATAGAAAAAAAAATCTAGACACCTAAAAACTAATGTTTGTTTATTAAACAAATATAAGTTTTAGTCGGGGCTTGAATAAAGAATGTCTCTATGCACTGAATAAAGCGATCGCCTGAAAATCGTTTCTCTCATATGTACGTACTTGGAAGCTTGCCATTTTTCGGATCGAAAATCGCTTTTTTATGAAACAAATTTCATGACCTTTGAATTTCATGACATGAGGTTTTTACATGTTAACAAAGAAATGAATTTAAATTTCTTTATATTTTCACATATAAATCTGTCATTTAAACTCTAAAATTCTATTTCTTTTGTTAGAATAAGAACCATCTTCGATAATTGTCCAATCTACAGATTTAATCCTCCATAATTTGAAAACTTAATTGAAACTGTTTTATCTTCATGTCTTCAGAGTAGAAAATGGAGTATTTCTTTAGACATATTTTTATTTCGAGTATATATATAATATATACTCGACATGCTATTCGAAAAATAAATATTTTATTAATATGTATTTTAACAACATGAGCTTTATATATATACTATAAAGTTATAGTATATATATAAAGCTATTGTATTGCCGAGATCACATGCACCAACAAAACAAAATAGTAGTTAAAATTGGATCAAATCACTTAGTAGGAGCCAAATCTACAATGTTTTAAATATATAATATATATTATTATATGTAAGACTATTTACTTTTTATTTATTTATTTACTATATATTTAAGAATATTTTATCGGTTATTAATATAACAATCTAATTCTAAATACTAATAATCTCATTGAAACTGTGCCTCCAAATTTATAAGTGGTTAATCATATTTTTTTATTTTAAATAAAAATAAATGAACACTTTTAAATTCAGCCAAAGAGTTAGTTTACTGCGAATAAATATTTCAAAGTCAAGTTGCAGGAAATCCAACCGTTCACTTTGTTGAAATACTGAAATAGCGTGTTGTTTTCCCACATTTATTCGAATCCCGTACGGATTTCCATTCACCCTTTTTGTTGACCTCGAGTTCAATAATTATTTTATAATCGGATTTTGAATTATTAAATGGATGTTTTTATTAGAGCATGTAAAATGTATAAATTAAACTAACAATAGTAGGTATATGATGCTTTATAGTGAAGTCTTGATAATTAATTTGAACTGAATCTACTCATATTTGTTGTTACAAATAAAAATAATAAGAACATTGTTTTAATATGACTTCAAGAAATATACTTTCAAGAATTTTATAACAAAATGTATCGAAAAGACAACGAACGTAACAAAACATGAATGCATTATAACCCATCATTGAAGAGTTTTATACCCTCGTAAATATACAGTCATAAAGCTATAACAGCCTTTCATATGAAATACTAATGGATACATTAATAAATCATATTTCTGTTTTAATAATATGGTCTTCACTTTTACGGTGAGTTAGTAAGTATGTAGATATAGTTTTGTATTTTTTTTTAAAATCGTAAATTTATATAATTTTTGTGTTTTGTTAAAACCAAATTCCTATGTATGCACTTTGAAATTCAGAAATTCTGAGAATATATGAAGAGAATAAAATAAATGAATCATGTAGATTTAATTACTAATTAGCAGTCAGAAGTTGTTGACAAGTCTTGTTAGCCTTTAATTATCAACTTATGGTAGGTAGTACACTGCTAGACATAGGCTTTTCGCGAGGAGCCACAGTAGTCCGATTTGACGATAAATGCATACAGTTCCTGCCAGATGCCTTGTGCAGATATTTATTCTATCTGAATCTCCCATATCACATCAGTTAATAATTTTGTTGATGAACCCAATTTATCTATATCCATGGTTTCTTTTATTTTTGTCTCTTAAAGTTATAATTGAGCATTAATTGGTTCCCAAAGCTTCGTTGACCTATCATCAGGCTTATCAAATTTTAGTCGATATGGTATTATATAGTAACACTCTTATAATATATTTATAATGAACAATAAAAATATTTTAAAGCTATGAAACAAATGATAAACCTTCGCAATAAAAACAATGTAAATTTAAATAAAACATGAAAGGGCCATGTTGAGAAGGGTATTTATTTTGTTTGTTTAAGAGTACAACTGTACTCATTAACCCATTTTACAGAAAGGATGGACATCGTAAATGTTCTAACGGCACAAGCAGAAACCCACGCAATCCCCAGCGGTAATCAAATTATGATTAGCGGTACGTGAGAGGGATTTTGTACGAAAAGTCTAATGTCCCTTGTGAATAATTTTAAATATTTTAAAATTAATGATCGCGAGTAACTGGTATATGACAAGTTTATTAATAGTGAGTTCAATGTTAGTTATGTATTTATAGCCTTACAGGAATTTAATAGATAGATACCTTATCTCTTATTCAGTGCGGCGAATAAAAAAGTTTTTGCACGCTGTATGCAGGACACCACGAGTACATTTTTACAATATAATTAATATCTCTCTTTTTATTAATGTATATTTAATTTTTATTTGTGTGCCATAACTGCGTGCGAACCATATAAATACAGAGCAATGAGTTATCTCTAACTTATAGCAAATGTATTTATTTATTTGAGTAAGATATATGTACATTATTAAGAGATTGATTATATAGGCACCACAGTGAAGGTCGGTTAAGTCTTTATAAGTCTCAAACACACTGCCAGAGGGTTCTTTGAAAATTGCAACGCCGTGAACATTTTAAGAAGCAGCTTTTAATGTAAGGAGTATGGTGAACAATTAAAATACTACAATACATACCTCAAGACATGAAGCTTGAAGAACTAAACTTAAATGCTGTTTAGTTATACCATCAATTCAAAATCTCAAATGTTATAACTTCGTTTCAAAAAGCACGACGTTCAAATAAGTATGATGCTTGCAGAGCTAAAATATGGTCTCAGTATATGCCAAAACACGAAATAAAACAATTTGAGTCTGTAATACCATTACAGGAGTTTATTTGAAAAAAGATATGCCAGAAAGAAAAATTGCTACGGAATGCCTACCAAAGCGATGTCATTGACAAAATAAATTGTAGAAATACGTGAGCAATATAAATAAATTGGCGAGAGATTGTTAGAAATGTTTTGCTGTAGGGATGAGAAAGTAAAACTTTATCTATTTATAAACTGAAAAGAAAGATATTTAATCATTCAAAGGGAACTTGCATATTTCTATGTCATGATTGGGGCTCATATATAAATGGGGTAGTCGCGACAAACCGTGCATTTTAACGAGCGATGCAATAATTCAACTGAATGGTGTGACAAGAAACACTTATTTCAAGAACTACTGATATGGCGTTGAAAAGTTTACGTGCATTCGGGTAAATTTTTCTATTTTTAGATATACACTACAAAGTGAGAAACTTTAAAGCACGGAATAAGTTTTAAAAGAAAGAACTCATATCACGGAATACCTGTATAATAAAAATAAATATTTTATTGTGTTAGTCCCCTATGCGTTCATAGATGATTCATCTGTGTTTTAAGTTTTAAAATTACATACTTTGCTGAGTTGTTCAATATTCATACAATAAATAATACACGCGTATCATAAAATATCTTACGAAGAAAATGCATAATTTTTATAAATAATGACAGTTTTTAGAATACACTTTAGAAAACCTTTGAAATAGAAACTTTTATCATACTCATATAGTTTGCCTGATAGGGTTGGCGCCTGATGTATTTTTTAATTTCAGCGAATTCTTTTATGTTTTTTTCTTGTAAGTATGTATGTTTAAAATCGAAACACTGCATAAAATACATTTCTTATGTTAAAGGACTATGAGGAATCTTAGTATGCAAAAAAAAGAGGAATTGTAAATCGTGTTAATATGATTTTTAGCTTACCTTGATTTGAAATGATGATTATTAATTGAACTGTAAAGTATTTTGATTTTAATATTTGTTATTGAGTTATTTTTTATAGGTAAAAACAGCAATCAAGTTGCCATGCCCGAGGAAATCTACAACATCAAGAGCAATGCAAGTGCATAACCTCACTTAGAGTTAGCACGAGTTAGTGAGAGGTGAAGAGGAATTTAATAAGATGAAAAAAGGAAGTAATAGGCGAAAAAGAAAGTAGCAAAGGGGACATGAGTTGGACCTCTGGAGCTCATATAAAGTAAAATGTTACCATTTTATGTCGATATTCTGCAAATATAAAAAACATCACATTCGTAAATATTTTTTACAATTAACTAAATTCTCAAGTCATCGATCAATAAAAGTACTCGCTTGTTTACATACATATTATACTTGCTAAGATATAACGATACCAAATTTTGTGAAATATTTTCTCTGTAAGTGTATTTTTTAAGAAATAAATACGTTTATTTATTTAAACTTTTTTGCACAAGAGGCGGACTTAATGTCATTGGGTATTCTCTCACAGTCAATGAAAATGAGAAATATGCTTGGAAGGTTATGCAGTTTGTAATAAAAAAAACCAAATAATTAGTTATATTTATCTGTGTTGTGTAAGGGTATGGTATTTCCTTGGTATAGCTGGCCCATTCATGCATGACCCTACGACTTTTAATTATTGTATTTCACCGTAGTCGAAGGTCTTATCGGAATACTCTTAGTATTTCTATAGAAATAGAATCCAAGGTGCCACCCCTTGCGTAAGTAACATGCGATCTATGCTAGGTCGCATACGAGTTCTCGACGTCGCTTGCTATAATAATTGTAAAAGGTTTTAGCGGTCGATTTGCATTACATTAATGAGTGTAGTCACAACTGGTGCTCTGGAAATAAATCTTTTTATACTCAACGAGAGCATTCTGAACAAAACAATAACTGTATTGTATTAAAAGCATTGAGCAAATCATGAATTATGGATTTGCTACATGTATTTACTTTACAAAACAAATGACACATTGTATGTAATAAAAATATTAAGCCTTTGCATTTTTGGTTTATGAAGTAATATGTTGGTTTTTTTGTAATAACAGGTGGCGGGAAACTCTGTCGATAATATCTAACTAATCAAGTACGTAGAGTTAACTTACTACTTCAAATAATATTAACCTTTGATAAATATCAATTGATACAGAAAGTCACTTTACGTCGATTATGTTCTTTTTCCCTATATTATATTTTGTATGGGGTACAAACGAGCAAGCGTCTCGCCTGATCGAAAGAAACCAAGGCCGCCCATAGACGTCCTAGGCATTGAAAATGCGTTGTCAGTCTTTGAGATATGGCTAGGCTTGTTTTTTAAAGGTTCCAATGTTGTATCGGTTCGGAAATACTGCTAAAAGGTAGCTGTTTCCACGAGTGGTAGTGGAATGAAGTTTTGAGAAAAACGCACCGTACTGGATAGTACCCATCTAGATAGTGGAGATGAACTTTTTCTTTTTGACTAGTTGTGCGGTAGTGGAATTTAGCGATAGTAATTATTCCGTACAATTGCTCGGAGCACTCCTCGTTGTAAAGGTTGTAAAAGATGCTGAGAGATGCATACATATTTCCACATTGCCAGTGAACTAAGCCGTTGAATGAGAGGTTATTGACCATTCGAAAAACCATTACTTCATTCTTCGCAGGAAAACAAGTGAGTGAGTTCATAAACAAATGGCTATCCAACCTGGCATATAATTCTACAGAATTAATATTAAATAAACATTAGCTTAGTAGCACAAAATAAAATAAAATAAATACACATTCAGACACAGACACATTTACAAAAGAAAATGTTTTTGGTTTGTATAACTTAATAAAGTTTTTTAAATTTTAAATTTGTATAGTTATATTAAGTATGGCAAGTAAATAATATGTAACTCATAAATATGTCATAGAAGGGAACTGTCTACCGTAGTACAGGGTTCGCCCTGGTTTGGCAGGCAGTGAAACAAAATTGTAAACTTATCAGTGAACAATAAATATATATATATATATATATATATATATATATATATATATATATATATATATATATATATATATATATATATATATATATATATATATATATATATATATATATATATATATATATATATATATATATATATATATATATTATTAGTTACTTAGTAGTAAGAAGTAACTGCCACCCATGGACATACAAAACGTATTGCTTACTTTTCCAACTTCTTGCGGGATTTGAATCTGAAAAATAACTATTCAAAAACAGATAACAGTTCCTATACTGTGATGTGGCTACTGCTGGTGGCTCCCAAAGCGCATTGCTTAGCTTGTTGTCGTTGTCTCTTTATCTAGTCAGGCGCCGTCTCACATCTCTTTTGTCAAGACGCAGGTTCCACCCTAGCATTCGTAGATTTCAATGATTTTCCAGGTCAAATATTGTCCAGCTCATTGCTACTTCATTCCGCTTACTCCATTTGTTATAAAGTGACCTAATTTTTTAAAGCCATTTAGTTAAAAAGCATTAATAGATAAAAAAACTTTAATCTTATATACATATAATCACACCGAGGTTGATTTCCCATGAGATCGCAAATGGTATAAGTATATGACATCGCTTTATGTAATTGGAGGACGCATTTAGTTATTTGTATCGCTTGAGTTTTTCATTGCGAACAACGGAAAAACATATACAATTTTAAGAAAACATTAAATCTGTCGCCAGTCCGTATGTCTTGTTTTTTTTTAATGGAAGTAAATGAAATGAATGAAATGGATGAAACGAATAAGATGGATCAAATGAATGAATGATACGCAAATAAGTAAGCGAGTTACTTGATGGTAAACTACCACTGCTCGCCATGAACGTGTGCAGTTCAGTGTGCTGCGTATCTCAGGGTTAAAATGTGAACAATGGGGGGAGTTACATATACAAGAGGAGAAAAAGTAATAGAAGGGGGAGATCGAAATAAAGTAAGGGGAAAGGAATTAGACCCTGGATCATTGCACTCACCATACGAAACGCGGTAAAAGTAAAATGCTTATTCAAAAATTATTAAAGAAAAAGTTTCGTGATTGAAAAAAGTATTTAAATTAAGCGATAAGCGATTTATTAAATAAGCGATTTATTTTATGAAAGTAGCGAATGGATTAAGGTGTCTAGGCAAGCCTACATTAAATGAGTATTTGAAAGCTTTTTTATTTAATTCAATCACATTTGTCTGTAACTTTTTTATCAGTTATAAGATTGTCTGTATTTAAAAAGCATAATTTGAAATCGTTTATTCTAAAATATTTTTTTTTTAAATTTATTTATGGACCATCAACAGGAGTTATATATTATTCTAAACAGGTTATAAAACATGTTATAATGTAGATGATCTTAATTAAATACGGACACAACATTAGCAAAAACTAGCCATATCAGATATAATACACAAACTTAAATGTTAGATTTAATACGGTACTCGAATTGTACTACACTATCTTAGAGAATGTCCAAGTTATTGTTACTTTTCTAGTATTCACACAATGATTGAAACGGGGCATTGGACCCAAAAACGTTTCTTTTCTTTTCATGATAATATGGTATTAACTAAAATTTTGTACCCTACACTTAACTACCTAAAGTTGTGTAAAATTTTGTTTGCCATTGTATAAGCACATGTTAATGCAATTTAAAATTTCAGGACTATCTATGCTTTTTATGCGAGATCTTATACAGATATATCAATAAAAGATGCTCTTTTCTAGTTTTAAGCTTAACAAGAAAATATGCCAACCTTTGTTCGAATGTTTGGAACTTGTGATTCATGCCATAACATACGTTCTGAATGGAGTTTATAGTATGGGTTCCAAACTACGCTATTATATTCCACGAACCTTCGCATTAAGGCATTAATTATAACTTTTTTAGTATGATTAAGCCTTAAAATTTTTGAGATTCTTAGGACGAAATATAACATTTTAAAACATTGAGGTATCATCAAATCATAATGTTTTACAAATTGTAGTTGCTTGTTTAAAATTATACTTAAGACTTATATCAGTAAACGAGAGCACAACTTCTCTGTTGATATAATATTATATTTGCTGGTATCATACCTAGCCGATTTGCCTAGCCGCTTGTTTGGGTTGGTACAGGGGTGTGCTACTACCGTATCACTTCTCATCTATATATATATATATATATATATATATATATATATATATATATATATATATATATATATATATATATATATATATATATATATATATATATATATATATATATATATATATATATATATATATATATGATGAGATGATAAGAATATGATACTACACTATCATATTCTTATCATCCTGTCTAAATCCATCTTTTCTTTCCCCTGTCTTTTCCTTTCTTCTTTATCCTCCAGTGGCTTACCTCAGTATGCGGGGCTCTGCTGGGGCTGACCTCCATCCTCCCTTGCAGTTCGTAGGATTCAATTTGACGAATCTTAATATACCTAATTCCTTAACAAATGACGGCGACGTGGTTCGCCACCCGTCATGACTTGATTCCCACGAGGGCGAGAAGCAATGAATGGAGAGCTGTGTCGCTACGATGAATGTGAGAGAAAGGATGGATGAAAAGATGGATGAGTGTGAAGGAAGCAAGGAAGCTGTATTTCTTCGTTTGAAATCATATTCACAAAAGAAACATCGGGCGTAGAATTATCCAAAGCTCTCAGTGTACAATCTCATGTAGGTACCAACTCGGCACTTAAGTGCAAGATGCCTGTAACTGAGGCTCCCTATTCGCTTGCACAGGAGATAAATATGGGCAAATACTCCCAGTCTGGGTTGCGTTTATTCTGTTTTGTTCTTTTATTAGGTATGTTGTTAATGTGGTACATATCATAAGTTTTTAATAAATTTTGCAACTCGTTACATTTGTTTAATTTAATTGTTTAATTTATTGAATTCCTAATGTTTATTTAATATTAGGTATAAGATTACACTATTAAATATATGTTTTAAAATTTTCATCTCTTTTAAGATATCTCCGCTGGTGGCACGCCGTCTGAGAATATTGTAACAAAATACGATTCTATTTTCCGTGAATTTCTAACAATGTAATATTGCAATCTTCCCTTGGGGCTATCAAAACGAATCGCGTTGCGAATTCGTTTCGTTCTGTTTACAGTTCTGTGGTGAACTTAGATTATAAATGATTTTTTTTTATTTTCTTTTAAGAACTTTAAAACGCACTATATATATATATATATATATATATATATATATATATATATATATATATATATATATATATATATATATATATATATATATATATATATATATATATATATATATATATATATATATATATATATATATATATATATATATATATATATATATATATGGTAATCATTATAATTTATATCGTTTAAAAAATGCATATAAATTTTGTTTGGGGGGAAGTGATTACATATATTTTAAAGTGGAATCAAGCAAAAGAACAAATCCTAAGCAATTTACTTCCAAGATATTGTATCTTCTAGGAAATAAAAATTAATAAATAATATAAATATAAATAAATATTTAACAATTAAATACATTATTCTGTTTAAACAGGAGTATACTCGTATTACATCATTAAGAATGTGAAAATGTCTCGCAAAATAATTTAATAAAATGAATAGGTTGTTGAAAAAAGACGATGTGCAATATTATCTTTTATTAAATTCCTCACTAGTTTTATAGTACTTTTTATAACATAAAATAAAAAATAATGATATCGAGAATTAACTACAACTACAGCATATAGCACAGCAGGCAAACGAGCAGGTCACCTGGTGGCAAATGATTAACGCCGCTCATAAACATCCGCAATGTCGGAGACGTCTTGCTCGCTTATATTATCTTGTTCTTACTTATATTATTCAATAACGATTGTATATTTCGTTTAGTCTACATAATTCCTCTTAACTATTTTTACTATATTCTTAACACATGTAGCTAACTTGTGTGTAAGTTAAAGAAGCTGAACATTTACAATTTTTTTTTACTTTTACAAAAGTTTTTTGTTAATATTATTAATGTTTTGGTATTAGTGCCCTTAATAAAATAAAAAATACCAGTATAGCATAGTATAGTAGGCCATTTTAAATCACTGCGCCATTCGGGACATTTAATAGTAATGATGCTCAAAATGAAAGCCGCTGCATAATAATTAGTTTATTTATTTCAATTTATTGTTTTCCACAGTGGTACATATATACATATATTTATAATGTATAAATTGATATTATATCACCATGGTAGTGATATGATAGTAGGGCACAATAAAAAGGGAGGTGGATTCATCAGTTCATAAATTTTCGTAACATTTCAGGGTAGATAATTTTATTATATTGATACAGTTGCTGATTATATTATTATATTGCACTAAATATATTTTAAGCCAGTCTTAGTAAATTCAAAATTATACATAGCTTATAATTCATCCACATGCGTATATGAGCACATTTTTAGAAAAAACATTTCGTATCAGTAAACTTTAGGTAAATATTTCGGTAAGCTTCCAAAATTCCTTTCATAAGAAGGCTTCGTTAAATCGGGTCTTACGGAGCCTGTACAAACTGCGATAAACCATTAGTCGGTATTTTATGATCGATTGAATGTTTACGATTTATGTACTGTTATATTTTTTGTGAGTTGTTAGTCGAATGCGTGTACTATAATAGATTAATATGGACAGTCAAAAGTTTTACTTAGCTAAGATCCGCGACAAGCAAAACAACAACAGAAAATTAATAATGTGTGCTTTTCCGTTGGGTTTAGTGGATTATTTGGAACTTTAAACCAAAAACTTACCGAAAATCGGCCATCAACTCTCCACCCACCAACCACTATACACAACGCCAAACACACACTATCACTTTTCCATCTTGCACACGACACGTGTTTCGCCCCAACACGAGGCATCTTCAGGTATAGTAGACTCTACGGAAGACAACCGAAAAGTCCATATAGTCCATATAGTGATGGATTTCCGCAAAGTAACGCCTGACTCCATTAATAAATATAATAGATTAATATTGAATGAAAATTAACGACTTTACCATGCCGTATCAGTTCTGAAATACTGCTAAAGGTAGATTCCGCAGGCAAGGAAGGTTCTGCAGAATAATGGTATGTAGATAAAAGTTTCGAAAAAAAAAACCGCACCACACTGGATCGTCACACGTCCAAATGGTTCCTTTATATAAGCAAGTATGCTATGGAAAGGACTTGAGGCTCTGAATGGCACGGTGGGTATGTAAAAATACACAAATGAGAAGAACAAACACCTAGATACGGAATAAATAACTGTGACTAATATAAATATTATACTTATTCTGATGCCGGAATTAAAATCAAACGGCCACTTCACCACTGCGCCATTTGGGTCGTTGGCACAGTAATAGTCTGCAAAAGCATAATAAATCAATAACAAAATATTATCAAAATTGATTTGATTAAGTGAGAAAAGATGTCTATTCAAATTCGAGTGCTACGTTATGCCTACATGTGTAAATAGGGATTAAAATACATCAGTTTACTAAATTCCACAGACAGTTATGATAATCCAGACATTCAATTTATTTTCAATCTAGCTGTGCAAATAAGTATTGTAACGGGTGTTTTTTAAAATTGAAAAATACTGTTTTTCATATTTTTTAGTAATTGGTATAAGTAATCAAGTATTAAATATATTAACATCAAAAACGTATTAGCGCAATAGCGAAAAGGTTGCTTTCGGAAAAAAGATTTGTGGGTTCCGATCGAAAGTATAAAACTGCTTATCCTACAGGATTTATCTGTTTTCTGTAAAATCTTTGTACCCCATACAAAGATTTTACAGGAAACAGATAAATACTGTTTTTCATATTTTGTAGTAATTGGTATAAGTAATCAAGTATTAAATATATTAACATCAAAAACGTATTAGCGCAATAGCGAAAAGGTTGCTTTCGGAAAAAAGATTCGTGGGTTCCAATCGAAAGTATAAAACTGCTTATCCTACAGGATTTATCTGTTTTCTGTAAAATCTTTGTATGGGGTTATTATGAAATTTAAATTCATATTTATTCTAAGTTTTATTTTTTCTACCAGTCCTTATCCGACTTGAAACATAATATTCTTAACAAATATTTTGTTATAATAGTATAATATAATATAAATAGAGTTTGTACTGCTGTCACTTTTAGCGCATATATAGTAAAGTACTAACAATAATAAACATTTTGAAAAGGTAATGCTTATTTCGTTTTTCAATTTTCTTCCACAATTCCTACATTTATAATTTTTAAAATTACCCGATTAAATTTTAGTTTGAATTGTAGAAATTAAATCATCTAAATTTTTAAATATATGCATTTCAAGATGGTTAATTAAATAGGAGGTCTGGCAACAATTCGACGCATGAGCGTCAATTTGATGCGATGGACATTCAATAAATTACTACTGACCACAAAACCAATTACAAGGATAAATTATGAGGACTGCGTACAAAATAATACCTCAGTTTATAGGCCCATTTGTTTTTAATTGAATTATATATAAGTACAATTAACTAATTGTTTGCTAGTTATTAATTCATACAATGATTTCCATGACAAACACGCGATTGAAGGATTATAAAATACTTTCAACTTTTGTTTTACATTAAATAGAACTGTTTATAGTGACTGCTCATTTTGTATTTTTTTAATTAAGTACTAGTTATTTTTAAAAAGTATTCTAGTTTGTAATGTATACCGTACATTACAAATTCTTAGATTAGACGTAAGTCCTCTTAAGATAGATTAAGATAAAAAAAAATGTAGATTATTTGATTTTTTATTTGCAATTATATTTATTATGCTGGCAAGTAGAGTATTTCTATTATTATCACATTTATTATAAGTAAAAGTTTGTTGAAGCAAATTACTCCCGGAGGACTTTAGTTTAATATTAACTTTTGAAATGCAAGGTTTCAGGTTAAATGATAAATTTTTATTTTATTTATTAATTTTTATTCAAGAAGACACTTTTTTACTAAAAACAATATCACATTTGTATTAATAATGATAATTTAATATTCAAAATTAAAGTATTAATTTTGAATATTCTGTAACAAAACTACGTATAGCAAACAAAATTTCTATGATTAGGTCATAAATGAAAATGTGCATCAAGAGTTAACAATTATGGACGTGATAATGATAGCATTTGGCTCGATTCTCACTTGTTTTTGTTGATAAATGTTGGCATACAAAATAACGACGCACGCTTAGCAGGCATTATTCCAAATAATCAAAATACGATAGTTCGAATACTGCTATTTAATTTTTGTATAGACGTTGCTTCTATCGTCGTATGATATCCTTGGATAAAAATGGGTAATAAGAAATTCACATATAGTCTAGTCCAGTGCTTCCCAAACTTTTTAAAGCCGCGGACCGTTCATCGTTAGATTATTTTACCGCGGATTGCTGAGGGGGTTAGTTGTTAAGATTTACACACTTTTCCATAAAATCTATAACGCAATTGCTGCTCAGCTCATGTTAATTAGTTGTTCATGGAAAACCGCATCGAAAATCGTTCATGGAAACCTTAAAAAAATCATTCAGCAGGTAAATAATGTTATTTATTTGACAAAATCCACAGCATATAACATAATAAAACTTACATAAATTTCAAAATTCAAAAAAAAAATCTGGGGCCATTTACGGATTAACATTTTTTCATTTTTATGAACTTATATTAAAATATATACTGCCTTTTGCCGGTGGTCACGATGGTTATCCAAGAACATTTAATATTTTATATTTTACATTATATATTTAATATGTTGTGTGAGCGTGTGCGTGTGCATGTGTGAGAAGTACTCTTGCTTATTAAATGTACTCTTTAGTATATTTAATATCAATTATTAACAGAGAGAATTTGTAGAACAGTTTTTTTAAATGTGGTTTTAGTATTATGAAATAAATAACTAAGTATAGAAATATTTAATGTATCTTGTGCAATAACTATTGTGTTTTGAATAATAAATGAAAATAATTTAAAGTATCTTGTATGGCCCGGTACCCGGTACCAGAGATTGAGGGCAACTGGTCTAGAGTGAAAAAGAATATATTTTTTGTTTTTTTTTTTAAATAAAAATTTAAGTGATCTAAGAACTTAGGCTTACAGGAGTGACAAGTTATCATGTGTAACGACGGCGGACGTTCCAACTTGAAACTAATGAGAAAACTTTAGTAGTAAAAGACACGCATTGAATATTAACGTCTTCTTTACTCTTGATAAAATATATCAAGTTATTAAAGCTATATTTAAGCAGCAATAGCTCAATTAAAAAACAAATGCGCTAACGTAGTTTGTTCGATTCTGTCAATGGACTATTGATGTAAACCAGGGATTCCCAAACTATTTTTCCAAAATGAACTGATACCCATTTACTTTAAATTACTTCAAAAATCGTATCCCTAGTTTTTTTCCTATTGATATAAGGGACAAATACTTACGAATTTAAAAACTTTGTGGTCGATGGTGAGTTTCGACCCCAAGGGGTCGATATAGACCTCTTTGGGAATCCCTGATCTCAACAATATTTTCCTAGCACAAGCACTATCAGCTTATTTGTGTGATTAATCAGAATTATAGTAATAACAAAACATTAGTAAGAAATATACTACTTTTGTTATTACGATAACGAATTATAGTAATTTTAAGTAGTCTTTGCCTTAATTGAATATTAAGATGGCCAGTTAAACTAACTTTGAAAGATCCTTGACAATAGTAATAAAAAAAGTAATATTTTTTTTTAAATTAATATTAGAATTCACTGTATCTGAAGGTACCCCGGAAGGAATTCTCCACTAGTCAACCTTTGGTTTATTAGGAAAATACTTTAAGGTTAGATACAAAAATAAAAAAAATATATAAATATAAACACTATATCAAGTGTAGATAAAAACACCTACAATTATTTCTTATCCAACAATCAGCTTGAAATGATATCATATAAGGAATAGGTATCACGTCTCTCTAACATGAAGGATATTTCAATTAATCTTCACCTAACAATCAAAGTTTGGTGATTAACAGTTAATTAGAAACACTTACTCCAGTTTGGGGTTTGTACACCGTTGTCAAGTTCAACTTGCTGAAATTTAGCACTTCAGATATAATTTAACCGATTCCATGACAACATTAGTAATATATACGTACGTATAAATAAGGCAAACTATTTATTTCATATATGTTTTTTTTACTTTATTTTGATAGTTTAAAAATAAATAGAATATTTGTTATTTTAAAACATGAAATATGTAGAACATTTATATATATAAATAAAATATTTTTACGTCCAAATCAATATTCAATTAATCGTATGACGTTAAATTTATAAAGAAACGATCGCTACGTTCTGCAAATCACAAAGAATACGATGGGCGAGCCATTTGACAACTATGAATGCATTACAGTACAGTTGCTAAAACAATCTACAAGCAGATAACGCGACAGAAAATATCCATAGGCTAGTGTCTTTCTAACAGAATGACTTCTTTTGATATGCAAGATCATATGCAATTCCACATCCGCATTTACAATTTTTAAATATTTTGTTTTAGTTTAAAATATATCCATAAAAATAAAGGAGACAGTTGAACACAAAAGCTCGAATATATATGATGTAAAATAAAAAGATTAATGACCTCTTTAAAAGTAAACTTCTTGAGAACAGCAGCATCGTGTTGTGCCTCGTACGTGATATATGTAGATATATATAGATGCACATTTTATATTGTATGAAATAATATTGGTTAGTTCTTTTTGTTGTAATATTGGTTATTGGTCATTTCGTGGTATTTCTAGTTTTGTATGAAGATGTGTAAAAAATGTTATTTTGTAGAATAAAATATTTATCATTTGGAATAGATATTGTATAGTGATACGAGGTTATCTGTATATTTCAGATGTTAAGTAATATATAAATATGTTTATTTTTAGTGTATAAATTTTGTAACTAAATGTACACACTAAACTTCAGAATGGCATACCTCTTCGCTGTGGCGATAAGATGTTTGTGTTAATGACGATTTTTAAATGATTTATAACTGTTAATTGCGAAATAATTTCAATACACACCCAAAACCCAACTGAGAACTAAATATATCACGAACGTTCAACCCCTAATGAAGACCTGCTGTAGTGAAGCGCCCATCAATCAAGTTGTCAGTGAATTAGCCTAATGAGGCCTAGCTTCGATTACAACAGGAGCATGTATTAACAAAGGACGCGTTATTAGTCACATGTCATTTTAGTGGATAGCGGCTCATAACAGCTTTGTGAAATTATTAAACATTATTAACTATGTATTATATACCGTTATAATTTAGAAAAAGCTTATTTGATATTTACAATATTTTATCCTATTTAGAAGAAACTATTTTAACCTATTTTAATGAGTCGATAATCGAACCTAATATAACTGAGAGAGTTACAAATGAGAGAATTCTCAAACTGGCCACTTTTTTATCAACGCACATACGGCCCGTCACTCAGCACGGGACCTTTTAATTTTTGGAAGAATGGACATTCACCCGTCACGCTTGTCCCAGGCGTATTGGTGGGATATTCAGACCCAGGAATAAATAGCTGTTGGTTTTACAAAGTAGGGTATCAAACAAAAATAAAAATACTACAAATGGTATAAATAAAATTTCATAGTCGTTTCAAGTCATCAAAAGGAGAGAAGTGTGGGTTTTATTTTTAAAAAATATTTTATCTAAGTGTTTACCTCCACGTTGGGCATACTCTTAAAATTTACCCACAGTATTATTTGCCACTCGCTGATGTAGTGAGGTCGAGATGCCGTTGATGCTGTATATTTTGCGAACGATATTTTGTTTTAGTGCTAAGATCATCGTCGGGTTTGTTTCATAGACTTACTTTTGAGGTACTCTTATAGAAAAAGCCCATCCGGTTAATTGGGTGGTCAAGGGATATCGCAGAAAGTTTGTTAGGAAAGAAATTATAAAGGAGCTGTATGCTCTCTCTAGCAGCGTAAAGCATGGCACCATCTTGTTGAAAACATGAGCGTGAAGTGAAGGCAGGAGGTTCTCCATAATATTAGCATAAAATAATCGGTAAGCAAGCATTTGCTGATTATTCGAACTATAACCGAATTCTGCCAACGGACACCCTACATTTATCTTGAAACGGAAATTGAACCCATGGCCGTTTACCTCAAAACCTGTCCGAGTCTAGATGTCCCGTTAATCAATTTTTAACAAGCGTTGCTGGTGAATATCTTTGTTTCTAGAAATGGGGGAGTCCCTTATCCAGCAGTGGGGCTTACGAAAATAAGTGTTGTATAAAAATTGTTGTGTATTAAAAATTATATCAGTTTATCCGTTTACAAATGAAAGTAGGAATTGCCAAATTTTTTTTTTAGAAATCAATATTTCAATGAGGTTTGTAGACCCTGCAGTTTATATAGGGCGCGGTTGATTTCAATAGATGGGCTAAATTATTCCAGTAAAGAAAGGGATCTGGAAATTCGATTTCGTAATATAATTCAAACGTTTCATGAGCTGAATTCGGGAAAGAATTTTCATAGTTATCCAAAGAAAGTTTAATCATTTTAAGAATTTGGGAGCAGTGTTCTCCCTTAAAACAAATTTAATGCCGTGTTGTGTTATAAAAATAAGTTTCCAATTCTGAGAATATGAAAATAATTATATTATTAATAATTATTTTAACGAAATCGTTTCTGAATAAGAAATAAAAATAATTTTAATAACATTTTTATCTGCATCATTCTGTTTTATAATTAAAGATTAATAAAATCACCAAAAAACGATCATTGGACCGAAAAGTAATTAATACTTACCTGCAGGAACGATCTGGCCTCACGCCATATTAGTTAGTTTTAGCACAAGATTACATAGTGAAATTTGTTGGGACCCAAGGATGGAAGGTGTAAGTACAATATGGCTTCGCGTCATGTATAAAACTGATACTTGACCTTAAAAAACTACTATTGAGTTTAATTTATTTGATACGAAATAACTCACGCTACCTGGTTACTTGGCCCGTTTTCGGATAGGTTTCGAATTCGAGTAGTGAAACTTTACGTTGACTTACTATTTCGACACTAAGTCATGCTCAAGATACTGTTTATAAAGATTCAATATTAATGCAATATAAGGAAAAGTAATTTGCAAATAAAATAGGAAGTAAACTGTGCAAATTTATTTATTTAGCGTTATTTCTTTTTGCTGTCAAAAAATCTCACCCAGAAAATTGTTTTGTGAATTTTTTGAAATAATTAATATCAATATTTGAAGCTAAAAAACCTTAATTTCAAGATTTTTCCTTGGTTCGAAAGAATTGTTGATACACCGGAGTAGGTAAATGTCAATTTATCTAACTTTTTTCATATACACATATACATATTCATATAGAGTAAAACTGCATTAATTCTCGTCTTAAAGCATTTATTCTATTTAGTTGTATAAATACAGTCGATTTTAATACACATTAAAAATTTTATTCCACGTCAAAAGCCTAATCAAATGCTCGTAAATGCATACAATGAAAAGGTATGTTTTAAAATACATACAATAACTAAAACTAAACATTTTGCATAGCATCTTACTTGTCAATCTACTTCATCAAAATTATAATTAAATAAAAAAGTACAAAAATGTATTCTATTGAAAAAGATTTTACAAACATAATATTCTTTGGCTTAAAACATAATTTTATGTAAAAAAGTTACAAAAGAATCCCTCTTTAAAATCATTTATGGAAATCTATACAATCTACGTATCAAATAAAGTAAATTTTTATAATCATGGTAATGATAGAAGTATTATAAGATTACTGACTATATAATATGCGTGACAAATTAGAGCAGAAGGAAACAGGGAAATAAATGCATTTATAATTAATTAATAGGTGAAAAATGATGGCACGATCTTGCTATTGTTTACTTAAAAACTGTATGCCATACATCGTATGGTTTTTCCGTTACATAGATGAGAATTATTGATAAATATTTTTCTAAGCGATTACAAATGGTCCTCTATATTTTAAAATACTACGTATTTAATATGGCAAACATTGTATATAAAATTCAAAAGAATTTATTTAGAATTGTCTGCTGTATGCGTTAATTTCTATATAAATTAAATTATATAATAATAGTGTATGCATACGTTATTGCAATAAATATATCTAAGAATGCAAATAAATCTTTATTAAGGGTAGTGCCTTTAATCACAACTTTATTAGCAATTAAATAAGTACAATGATAATTACACAAAAGTAACCACTGAACTGAAAAATATTAGGAAGTATCTGAGTATCTTGTCAAGCGTTCGAAGTGGCCATAAAATATTGCAAATACATTTAAATATCATGTCATTAAAGTAAGACCACATAAACATTATTTTAACTTATTAGGCAATTACTTTATAATACCTCAATTGTCCTTAAAATAAATTATAATTACGAATTATTTGATATCGATAGTAAAAGTAATATTTACAGTCTCAAATTAACTCTTGTAATTCCGCTTTTCTATGTCAATTTATCACAATAAACTTTATTTATTCGAATATATACGATATTTAAGCAATATTTGAAGTAACTTATTGATTTTTCTTATTTATTTATTTATGTTGAGTAACTCCTTATATTATTTTAATAGCAATCTCGTGGGAATAATAAACTTGCAATTAATCTCATTTTTGTGATTTTCTATCAGGCGTAATTAAGTGGCTCGACTAAGACTTCTTTTCTCGAATTTGATATATTCTCCTAACGTATCTTCTTTCCTCACGTTCTCCATTGTCATAATGTTTGTATCATTTATATATACATACGAACATTAACGATAAATTTCATTATTAACATACAATCTCAGGAACGTAGTATAATAGTACATATGAGCCCAAGCTAAAAAATTTAAATTTCTCTATACGGTTGAGCAAATATTTCGTTTAATAACTGTTGATATTCTTCAGGATTGTACATATAGTCTTCATCATCTAATAGACTGGATGTGTTATATCTGGAAAGATACATACTTCATATATAAATATATTTTAAATATATTACTCAAAATTTTAGTGTAGGTTATTTTTTTAACAAGCAAATGTGTCGCCAATAGGAAGCAATTTACGCCACCCATAGACATCTTCAATGTGTTAGGCATTAGATATGAGTTGCCGGCCTTTAAAATATGAGTAGCCTTGTTTTTTTATGGAAGACTTAGAAAAACGAGCATGCTGATCACCTAAGTCCTACCTATCTTAAGTCAAAGTAAAAAATTGAACTCGCAAGTCAGTGCTGGCGGGTACATTCCTGCATCGAGATAAATATATGTATGGCCTATAAGTATTACTAGTAAGAGTCTGGGTGGACAAGCGTGTTGAGTTATCATCCTTTCGTCTAAAAATGGAGAGGTTTCGTGGCTAGTTAGTGGATATATGTGTATGGGCTCTAAAAATGTGTTATTCGTTTGTAAATTACCTCTTCGTGTCCCTCTTTCTTCGACCGCCAATATGCGATGTTGCTTCGATGCATAAAACTGCGAAGTGGTTGTTGCAAGAATATCTGTGAAAAATGAACATGGTAATCATTAATTTATTTTTATACCAGATATATATTATTATACATCGACACAAAAAAGCTAAAATGCTCTAAATGGCACTGATGTCAAAAAAAATTTATTGCTTATTTGGATCAGAAAAACATACTGCGTCGAATGGTCTGAGTTGCATAGTCTTACGACCAATAGATTTTTTTTACAGCGTATGTACTGTTTTTGAGTGATCAGATATAAGTTTTTTAAAAATTTAAGAAAGTTAGTTTTTTAAAAATTTAAGAAAATTAGCTCAAACAATATAGTATATATACATACATACATATGTACATATGAAGGTCACATTTTTAAATATACATTTTAAACAACTATTGTTTTGGACAAATGGCCATTAAAGTTAGTTGTAAGGAAAAAACATAAGTATTACCTCTCTTGTGATAGTAACTTATGGGAGTAAAGAGATGCTGCCATGCCCCTTGAAGTGGGTTCACTAGTCTGCCATTCATCACAGAAAGCGTCTAGAGCTCTTTCTCCACTAGCGTGGGAACCATGCCAAATCAATTTTTGTGGCCTGTAAAATAACAATATTAGATAATGACGTAGAATACAACAATAATAAAATAAAGATAAGACAATATTAGACAAAAACTTTATTGCCTTTTTAAGTATATTAACATAACTCGCCACAAGAAAAAGTTTCATCCCCATCATCTGGGGGAGTGGCGATCCAGTGCGGTGCGTTTATTTAGAAACTTCTTTCCAATCACCACTACCCTGTGGAACCAGTTATCTCTAGCGGTGTTTCCGAACCAATAGGACAGTGGAACCTTCAAAAAAAGCCTACTTTTCTTAAAAGCCGGCCGGCCTATGGCACTACGGATGTCTATGGGCGGCGTTGATTGTGTTCATTCAGATAACACACCTGCTCTTTCACCTTCCTATACCATAAAATAAAAATAATATTTTTTCTTAAATACGATAATATCGAATTGAATAACATTTTGTGTCACCATGAACCGAGCCGCCCTATTTTTCCGTGATTTTGTACGTGGCTAGTACAGTAACCTGTATAACATTAAAACTAAAAATTTATTAAAACATTTCATATTACATAAATGTGACGTTATTTATTAGATATAGCTCTCGCGTTCGCAAAATGAAGTGGAAATGAGCTGGTCATATTTTCTGTAGACCTGACAACCGTAGGAGTAGATGATTGTTGATGTGGATGTCGTGTCTTAGCATGCGTAATGAAAGACGTCCCCCTGGCCGTATGGTGATGATCTGCGCTGGATGGCAGAAACTGGATGCGTAAAGCCGAAGATCGGGCTAGGTGACGATTGGGGGAGGCCTATGTCTAACAGGCAGGTGTGAATAATGATGATATACTCGATATAAACTCTTTTCAGCCATTTTGAAACAATTAGGTTTTTCTCCAATCTTTCATGGTTGAAATTTCATGGTATATGAAAATATAAAAAAAAACTACTTACCAATTTGAATCAGTCATAATGTTCTTGTCATTGAAACTGTATATTCGGGGAGATCTTGACATCAAGCCTCCGCTACCGTCAAATATATCGGAAAACGACTTGAACAACATATCGCCACGTATGTTTACAACTGGTAAATGTCTATCGGAATAGCGTACTGTCGAGTCCAGGTTTTGTATTCTAAAAATAAAATTCTATATATAATATTGTAAAAATAATATCCTCAATAATTTAATGAAATGTTAATCTTAAATAAAAGAAGCAGAATTAGAATACCAAATTTTATAAAATGATAAATTATTGTTATATATTATGTATGAATATTTTAATGCAGATAATAAATCATTGTTAGTCCAACAAAAAATACGATACCGTATATATAGTTTTTACTTTTGATGAAAGAATATTTGAAATATGAAAATGATGTTTAAAAAGTATTGGCTGAGATGGCGAAACTGTCGCCTATAGAGTTAATGGTCGCAATGGATTCGATCCCTGCGTTGGGATGAATGTATGCCCTGCGGATATTTATTTCTAGTTTGGTTACCCTGCCATTCCATATTGGTAAGAATGGGTAAAAATATGTGGCAGGTTAATGTTCACACCTCCAGAATTGGGGAGGCCCGTGGGTTATGAAAATTTTTTTAATTAATTTTTATATTGAATGATACGCGAATGATTTACAAATCTGTAAGGTTACAATTTCCTCGATAATTTTTAATGGCCTTGGTATTGAATTTGAGCCATACCTGCTGGTGAGCAAGGCTTTGAATGTACCCTTTAATCCAGCTCGACGAGCTTGTCGATAACAAGCGTAATCAGCGCGACGCACACCGTGCATGTCTCCAGATAGGGGTTCGTTGAGTGCAGCAAGTCGGAGCTGTGGAATAGGAAACACTTTAAAACAGCAGCATCATCAGCGATCCAGTGTCATCGAAAAAACGCACCGTACTGGATCGCCACTCACCCGGATCAAGGGGATGACACTTTTTTTCTTAGCGAGTTGTGCGGAAGTGAAATTTAGCGACAGGAATTATTCTGAACGAGTCTTTAGGGTACACTCCATGGTAAAAGCGAAAAAATATGCTGAGATATGAGTCAGTCGCAATGACAGAGAAGCTAGCTGTTCGGTGAGATCTTTGTAATTGACGGTTTGACCCACAAGTCATTGTATGTGGTCAAAAGTGATATCACCGTTGCTCATAAACATCCGCAATGCTAGATATATCACAAATGTGTTGTTGGCCTTTTGTGTACACATACGCTTAGAGTTATTTTATGGAATAGGTAGGCAAACGAGCAAACGTATCACCCGATGGAAAGCAATTAATGCCGCCCATAGACATCTACAACACTATAGGCATCATACTTGCTGGCTTTTAAGATATCAGTAAGTTTGGTCTTTGAAGGTTTCAATATCGTATCGGTTCGGAAATATGGCCGAAGCCAGCCGATTCCGTTGATTGGTGGGTGTTATGTAAAATGACTTATATATATTTTTTTAAATTAAAAAAAATGTAAACTACATTTAAATGTTTTCTTACACTGGGTCCAACAGCCGGCATGGCTGGAGAGTTTTCCACTAAATTCGATATTTGAGGAATGTGCACCAAACTAGCAGCTGGCATTGGAGGTGTTGCTGGTGGTGGGGTATGAGGCGGTGGAGCTGATTGGGTCACCAAGGATCCTAGCTAAAATATAAAAATTGGGATGTATATACATAGCTCCACACTAGAATTATATCTCTCTTGTATCGTAGGTGCCAATATAAATACACAAATGACAAGAATAAACATCCAGACTAAATATTATATGTAGATCTGAAGGCTGTACAAACATTTATCTTTGACTCAGAAAGCCAACAATTCGCTACTGCACAACTTAATATGTAGTTGATATTGATTTTGAATCGTGAATAGTTTATAGTTCAATGTATTTGGAATGGTTTTCATAATGTAGCGTAACGTAAAAGTTTAAAAAATAGTGAAAAAAAAAACTTTTTTTATCATTACTTTTACAACTTTTTATATACAATTCTTTGGTTGTTTAATAATAAAATAGGTAAATCAATTATAATTTTAATAACAATGTAAAAGTTTATTAATAATTTAATAATTTGTAACCATAAGCGACTTATGTATGTAATAATTAATGAAACTTGTACGTAGTTGAAACGTAGTGGTTATGTGATGGAGCTTTTAAACGTCATTTTTCATGTTGAGTTATATCTCAAATTATGCAAATAAAGAATTATTATTATTAAAAAAAATATATTATGAGACCTAATTAGCATACTGTTATAGCAAACAGTTTTGATTTTAACGGTCTTTGGTTCCATTTTCGTATCGGAATAATGTGATGAATAATGTATGTGATCTATAAGTATAGCGAATCTGAATATAATAATCCTCTTTGGACAATCGTGGTGGGATAACATTTATCCCTCCATAAATGGCGGACCTGGGAAAAGAAGGTGGTATTTTTGTGGATGTACTCACCAAAACATATTGCCAGCCTGAATTAACTTTGACAAATAATGCTTGCTCTTCAACGACGTACGCCAACGCACCGACTGGACTTGATGCTGCCAGCTTAGGGAATGATATTATTATATTATTATGAAAATATTAGTATACCGTTTTATTTGGTTTCTGTTGATCATTAAACAAAATTAAATTATTCAACAGTTATGCTTATTTATTATAGACATTAATAGAATTTTGTTAATTACACGTAATTAACAAAAAAAAAATAATAATTTTATAAATAGATAGCGTTACCTATCATTGCGGGTCACAGCCCTTAAGAGTCACAGGCCAGGTTACGAAATGAATATGAACAAGAAGACAAGGCAAGGGTCAAGAAATGAATATGTAGAAGAAGACAAACAATATGAAGAAGAAGAAAATTTACTATTTATTTAGAACTTTATTTTTATTCTGGACAATATACCTCACCTTTACAAATCCCAAACTTTATTTGTACGGCTAATTTTTTATTAACATTTTTTTCAAATATTTATGTTTGTTTGAGTTTACATAAAACAGATAAGTGAGAGATTTGAACGTGAAAATTTTAACTTTTCCAAGACTAATTTAGAAAATGTAGAAAACATATTTTTAAATAAGCAAACAAGGCTGCAGGGTAACATATTAAATGGAAGAGAAGAAATGATGGCTGTGGTCAGGAATCGGCTGGTTGTGTTTGCTATCTCCATCAAATCTCCACAGTTTGGGAGAAAACTATGAGTATGTCAGAAATAGGGTGCAATAAACGATAAATGTCAACAATAAACATATAAAGATAAACAGCTTGTCTATAAAAATACATATTTAAATTGTTACCCTCATCATTTCTTCTGTCGTTTGAAATACAGCTGCGCTTGGTACAGATTTCGCAGAACTTGAATCTTCTGTGTGACTTCTCCTTGTTTCGGTGCTCGTATGTGCTTTAAATAGAAAATGAAAAATTAGTTTGGTCAGATAAGGATGTTCAAAAGTTTATTGTGAAGATTTTTGTAATTATAAACGATAAACAATTCACAGTGACAAAAAATAATAACCATAATGTAGTCTGTGTGACTTGCGATAAAACATACCAGTATACTTTTTATCTGTTTATTCAATGCACAGTCAATTCTGAATTATGGACCATAATTATAATTAGTATATTATGAGATAAAATTTGCGTCGCATATAATAAATATTGATAGTATGCGACACAAACTGTAGTAATTGGAAATCGCAAAATTATTTAAAATTAACATTAATTTATAAATATGCAATATTCCGTCATCAGTATTATAAACTCACAGCATTCCACGACTGGACCTAGACCTCGACCAAGGCACGTAACCTAAAGAGATCTTGGGCTACTGGCATCTAGTCTGCTAGTTACTCTGCGCAGATTTATCGCTCCATCTAGTCGGGGGCATCCCACACAATATTTTAGGCCCATTGCCACTTTATTTATATATAAATGAATAATATTAATTTAATATAAAATTGTGTTACAGAAGTGTTGACCAGAAAATGTAATTTTATATTTTCAACAAAATAGCAATTTAACGTTCTCTTAATCATTTGTTTATAATTTCTTGTACTTACGTCCACGATCTTTGCTCCTGTCTTTAAGATCTTTTAGTTCTCGTAAGGCTTTTAATTCATCAAGAGGACTTTTTGGAACTATTCCAAGCAGCGTGAAGAAATGAAATAATAGGTATATTTAATTTATGAAATTGCTGTGTTTCGTGGTTAGATAAAGGGAATCAAGTAAGTTTTGTCAATATTTTTATGAGATTGATGGAAAGCAATCAAGTCGCTTATAGATTATAGCAACACTCCCTCTGTGATTGCTTCTTAAGTACTTTCAAAATGATGTTTCTTAATATATGTCTGATTGCTATTGCTAAAACGCAATAGGCTGTCAGCATTAACATTTTTGAATCATTCAGATCTTTGTATGCTGAAAATCTTAGGTACAGTTACGAGTTTCATTCCAGTTCGAGTTACGAGAGGCATTCAGCTAGTTGTTATAAAATACCCATCCCACTTAAAAATCAAGTTAAAAAATAATATCAAATTTACACTCAGATTCATATACATATTCATACTCAAATGCAACCAGCAATAGCTTATTGGCAAGGCGCGGACTTCCGATCTGTACATCGTGAGTTCGTGTCTTTTATTGGATTATTAGTTAAACCATTTTCTAACATAAGCATTATAAGCTTATTTGGAATGGATAACAAGAATACCGGATAATAATATTAGAACCGGAAAAATTGCAATTAAAAATATTTCGATTTTTCCCAATGTCGATAACGTGTCTATTGAAAAGTTATTTACCTATTTTATTTTCCCATTTGATTTTTTTGCATTAAATATATTGGACTCGTCAAAACCAATCAAATGAGTCTCAACTTGAATAGTAATAATGGCAGAAGATTACGCTGTCTACTTCCGGACTCCATCACCAGATCCTCGTCACTATATGTGATATATGAGACTTGGCAAAACCAACAAAATGAGTCCAGACTTGAGGGGATTACTAGTAACAGCTGAAAATTTTCACTGATCACCTACCGACAGACCTTCATTATCTCATTATATTAGTTGAAAATATTTTAATGTATAGTCATGACAACTTCATGTGTGCGTAAAGTTTCATAAAAATCGGTCTAGCAGTTATTGAAAAGGCCGTCGAAAGATTTGAAACAAATATACGGAATCAAAATAAATAAAAGTGTTTAATAATAAAATGTCTGTCTCTAGACGTAAACGACTGAATCATTTTATCTTGTATATATTTATAGCATGATTCTTTATAAATTAATTTATTTCATTATCTATTTATAGATCGATACTTTAGTCTAATGCACACATTTAATATGTATACTCGTTTAAGTTTTTATGTTGAACATTAGGTAGATATATGTGTAAGTTATTAATTTCCATTAGACGTAAACAAAAACCTGTCAAGCGTGTAAATTAAATAAATTTATGACATAGTGTTTTGATGATATAAAGTCGAGATGCCTTTGTTTCTTCTTGATTTTTGTCTAATAAATTAATAAGTAGTTTCGGTGTTATCTCTGGCCACTCAGATCACCGGATCTCAACCCTATAGACTTTATATGTGAGATTACCTCGAAAGTGAAGTATATGAAATAAATCCGATGACTATCTCAACACTAAAATAAAATATCGTCCGCGACGGCAAGCGCGACGTGTGTCCGACATGGTGGTCATCATTTCGATGAAATTATTCTTAAAAAATAAAAATGACACTTTTTTATGGCATAGGAAGGCAAACGAGCAGGCGTGTCACCTGATGGAAAGCAACCAACGACGCCCATAGACATCCGCAACGCCATAGGCAGTGCGGAAGCGTTGCCGACCTTAAAGGAAAGTGAAATTATGGGAGTGGGAGGGGGAGTGTCAGGGGGAGTGGGAAGGGGAGGGTGTTGGGCCTCCGGAACTCAGACCTCTCACCGTACGAAGCGCGGTAGCTAAGCTACCACTCAGACGCCGGTTTTCTGCGGGAGTGTGATACTTCCCCGGGCGAGCCGGCCCATTCATGCTACAGACAAATAATATGCCTTGACTTACGTGACTACTGAATGACACTTCTCTTTTTTATAAATGTTATTGAATTTTATAATCCTTTTCAGCTACCGGACATTCTGTATTATCTTAACGTTTACATTATTAAATTTATACATTAGGATAAAGTATGTCTATGTTTAACTTTTTAAAATAATATCAATCTATTAATACTATCTTGTAACTAAATATGACAAGGACGAAGAGATTATCTGTATAGTTATTTTCGCCGTTTCTTTCCCATTTAGAGGCAGTGCATTGGAAAAGGTTAGAAGAAGTTTGATTGTTAATAGACTGACTTTTGATCAATAACATATAGCTTTTTATAAATAATAAATGAAACAAGTACAAAGGAACGCGTTTTGTATTTGCGTTTCATTTTTAGATTCAATTAATTCTGATAGAGGGGTTATACTTTAAGCCAAGCGTTCCGACCTTGATCTATACGGGTTATGTGGCCTTTGCGATTCGAGATATTACTATTAAGACGTAATTTTTGTCTCTTACGTATGTGGTGGTGTGGTTACCTTAGAACGCTGGAGATAAGTACATTATTATTTTATATTTAAAACATATCAATTATTAGTAATCTTAAATAAATGAATATTCATCATCAAATGTCTATCGAACTAAACATAATTGTTAACTTCAATAACGTAATATTAGACCAAGACTCTAGAACCTTCAATCAGTTAATGAATAACCATTAGTACAGAATAAGAAACTGCTTATTTTATTGTGGTATATTACCTGGTCTTCCATAAAACTTCGTGCTTCCATGTGAGGGATACTCTTCGAAGTAATTTAATCCGGGTTCCCCTTTGGGACCTACAATGGACACTCCGGGCGAGCCGGGCACACCTGGTAGACCTGGTGGGCCCGGTGGACCAGGAATATATTGGACAGCATCCGATTTCGTTCCTGGTGGGCCAGGAGGTCCAGTTGCACCCGGTTCCCCTTTTAGTCCTGGCACTCCATCATTACCTTGATCTCCCTTTTCTCCTTTGAACTATCGAAACAAAAATATTCAATTAGATTTTTTACTAAATAATAATGGGATCCACTAAAGAGACGCAAGCACAATTTTACATCATACACCGTCATCATCAACAATAAAGCAACCAGAACAATAAACAGTTGGACCTTGGTTACCTGTAAAGTTAAGTAGTTTCAACCGTTGCTATGGAAAACAATCTTCATAATACATTGAATTTAAAGCCGATTAAGCTGAGTAGGTACTTGGTTATTTATATTGCGTATGTTTGATCGATAAACTGACCTAAGACACGAGAAAGACTTATTCAGATAAGCGTATTAACGATCTTTTACGTTGATATACTTATAGCAGAGTCTACGATTTAGTCCAAAAATATTCAATAAGAATAATTCTCAGTAAATAACGGCATTACCGTATAGTTCCGTGAGACAGTCGCCATCATAAAGTTACAAATACTACCCTCTAACGGTGGCGACAAAAAGGACTATTGTGAACTTAACAGTTTAAACAATAGATCTTTAACTCACTTTGAAGTCGCCCTCCCGGCAAGGCAAAATACCTAAAATAAATTTTCCCATGGTTGGCGCAGGCACCGTATAAAGACTTGATCGCGAGGTATACATTGGACAGATTGTAAACAGTCAACAGTCACCGCACACGCTCGCTGTAACCATCGGTTCATTATTTCTGTATTAGACACTCACTGTATTTCTGATCGATTCTGTATTTCACATGTTAATTTATAATTCAATAATAACAATTATTAAATAACTGTTGGTGGATCTGAGTGTTAATTTATTTAACACACAATCTGAACCATCGCATTCACAACTAGCACACCTCGGAGACCTCCACACACTGAAGCAAACTGTTGTAGTATACCTAAGTTACCGGCTAGATTCAATGATTTGAAACCAGTAAACACGTTCAATGAAAACCTTTCTCTTTAGGATTCCTTTGTGTAGCAAACTAACAATTTAATTATAATAACGAAATCGTGTAATATGAACACTAATGAAAAATACAAGATCTTTCGGGTATTTGTAAAATTATTTATATTGAACACGTTATTTAATAGAAAAAGGAATTCTTGGAATTTATTTAAAGTATTTATAGTTAAATTGTAGTAATTATACATTATCCTTGACCTTACTGGTTCAAAGGCGAAGCAAATTCAGAGTTCGCTAACTCTGAAGTCGCGGATTCGATACAGGTATTATGGCATCGCCAATTCTAGGCAATTGGTTAATATATATATATATATATATATATATATATATATATATATATATATATATATATATACTTACATGTCAGTATGAAATAGTACTGTAGCAAAAACACACTCATCAATATTGTTGTAATCAGATTATTCATAATTATGTATATAATCGCTTTAATATTTTATAGATAAAAATTATCAATTCAGTTTTCAAATTTTACAGTGGGCTCAAATTTAAATAAAACTTTAAAACATTAACTTTAAAATTTGTCGAATTTTTTATTTCTACATAAATACAAATAAGAAGTCTTTACTTTTGCTCCACAACCACATAGTCACTGAGGGAATAATTTGAAGGAGTTGATAACCTCTCTATAACTCTCTGAGGAACTTATGTAAGTCAGGGACATTCGCAACATATTATTGGTGCAGGTAGGAACGGGCTCATCCTTTTTGTAAAATCTTGAAATGATGTAATTTATGGATATATTAATTTTCGAATTGGCAGATTTCGTGAAAGTAATTAATGACTCCATCTTCACAATTATAATTAACTAAAAACATGATTTTTTAAATACAAAATACGGAACCCTACGGCACTACAAATATACACGTAGTAACGATAAACTAGCTAGCATTACAATATAAATTCCTGTTATAGTTAGTACGTACAAATATGATTACGTCGCAAACATCACTGATATGCCTTAGTCAACTTTTAAAAGTGAGACTGAGTAGTCGGTTTGAAATGATGTGGCTTGTAATATTGTTATTTGTGATAGTATTATACTTGTATGGAACACGGACATTTCATTATTGGGAGAAAAAAGGAGTTAAACATGATACGCCGCTACCATATTTTGGAAACAATTTTCGCCAGTTTTTCCAGAAAGCTAGCATGGCTATGCTTGCGACAGAAATGTATAAAAAGTATCCTGAAGAAAAAGTTGTGGGATTCTACAGAGGTTTTGCGCCAGAACTTGTTATACGGGATCCACAAATAGCGAAAAGAATTCTCGTTAACGATTTTCAACATTTTTATGCTAGAGGCTTTACTCATAAAGAAATTGTTGAACCCTTGTTAAAAAACTTATTTTTTGCTGATGGAGACTTGTGGCGGTTAATAAGACAACGGTTTACTCCAGCATTTAGTACAGCAAAACTAAAAGGTATGTTCCCCATTATTACAGAGAGAGTAGAAAAATTACAAATTATCGCAGAAGATGTTTCAAAATTAGAATCTTATGATGTACGTGAATTGATGGCCAGATATACAACAGACTTTATAGGTGCGTGTGGTTTTGGCATTAATATAGGGTCCTTAAATGATGAAAATTCAGAGTTTAGGAAATTAGGTAAAAGAATATTCAAAAGAACTTTTAGAGATGGGATAAATGGAGCTCTTAAGTTAATTTTTCCAGAACTATGTAAACATTTACATTTATTATCGCCAGAAATAGAAACATCTATGAAATATTTAGTTCAGTCTGTAATGAAGGAAAGAAACTATAAACCAGCGGGTAAAAATGATTTCATCGATCTAATGTTAGAACTTAAAGAAAAAGGAAAAATTATCGGTGAGTCTATAGAATATAAGAATAAAATAGATGGGAAATCAAAAATAGTTGAATTAGAAATGACCGAAATGATCATGATTGCGCAAGTCTTTGTATTTTTTGGAGCTGGATTTGAAACGTCTTCCACGACATCTAGTTTTACTTTGCATCAACTGGCTTTTCATCCTGATTATCAAAGTAAAGTGCAAAATGAAATTGATACAGTATTACAAAAATATAATAATAAAATTACTTATGAGGCTATAAACGAAATGACTTGTTTAGAAAAGGCGTTTTATGAAGCAATGAGAATGTATCCTTCTGTGGCATATCTTGTAAGAATGTGCACATCACCTGAGTATAGAATACCAGAAGTAAATCTGACAATTGATGAAGACGTTAAGGTTATAATTCCTATACAGGCATATCACAACGATGAGAAATATTTTAAAGATCCTGAAATATTCGATCCAGAAAGGTTTCATAATGGCATGAAAAATGTGAAAGACGTATATTATCCATTTGGAGAAGGACCAAGAGCTTGCGTAGGTTAGTAATTTTAATTTTTAGTTATTAAATATTATATATTACACTACTAACCGCGGAAAACCGGTGTCTGAGTGGTACCACACCTGGTTACCTACCGCACTTCGTATGGTGAGCGGCCGGGTTCCGGAGGTCCAACACCCTCCCCATCCCTCTACCCCTCCCCCTCCCATTCCCACTCCCATAATGACCCTTTCCTTAAAGGTCAGCAACGCTTCCGCACTGCCTATGGCGCTGCGGAAGTCTGTGGGTGGTGTTGATTGCTTTCCATTAGGTGTCACACCTGTTCGTTTGCCTTCCTGTCCCATAAAATAACACTATACACATCATGTAATGGTCACAACATAAGGCCAGTTTAATTTATTTTACCCACCTTTAGAGTTACTTATTTAAGATATATACATACATATGTAAATATCCCTCACATTTTTCAGGATATTTTTTACGTATTGGTGTATGTGATTTTACGCTTATTTTGCTTTAAGGCTGGTTATACCCTAATCATTTAATTAGTGTAGTAGTATATTAGAAAAAATTGTTACTAGAAAGTTTCAAAATTATTACTGTTACTAACATTAAAAACATAAGAAAAGAAATTATAAAACTATACACGTTGTTCCTTAACATTGTTAAGGACATGATTTTGTTTTATTAGTAGTAACCATTTAAATTTAAAGTATAACAATTGAAGATTAACAAATACTGAATACCACGCAGGCAAAATATTCGCTTTAAAACTGAACGGAATTCACATTTCTTTTTAAATTTATTTTATAAGAAATTATATGTCATTTTAAAAAACAGTCTGTTAACAACCAGGCTTCCACCATCGTTTTAAAAGGAAGTCTCCACTTAAAGATAAATATTTGCCTACTTATATCCATTCTAAGTGTGATATTTGTTCACATCATTTGTGTTTGTTAATGGTACCTTGACACAGAGATTCCTAGTGAGGCTATGTGTATGAAATTATAAAATTGCTGCACAATATGGTTGCGTTGTGAATATTGAATTTAATCCACTTATCTAAAACTAACTTGGACAGGTGGGCATTAAATTTTTTACCAATAAGTCTATTCACAAAGACTGTTATGGGTACAATGACAGTGGAATCAACATGCCAAATGGCGGAAAATTCATGCATGAGATAAATATATGTTATTTGTTCCTTTTTCCGCCTGTATGAAATTATTCTATAACTTAACTCCAACACCACATCTGTACACCACGTACAATAAAAAAATATAGGTCATATGTATTCATATAGATCGAACTCGCAACCATTAACTTTGTAGGTGGGAACGCACCCACTGAGCCAATTTGGTCCTATTCCATGTCTCGAACAACGCATTGAACCAGATTTCATTAGTGTTACGTTCCACATTTGCTCTACAGTAATGAAAATAAAAAAAATTATAATGAATTTATTTTAAATATCATTCCATCCTTTGAAATATTTTTTTTTCAGGTGCAAGATTAGGACAAATGCAAGCTATGGCTGGAATCGCGGGGATTTTACAAAACTTTACCGTGGAACCAGCCGCGTGTAGTGTTAAATGCCCAAAGACTGATCCAACATCAATAGTTGCTGAGGCGATTGTTGGTGGACTACCACTAAAACTTAGAAAACGAGATAGATCGATGTGACTAAATTAATAATTTGTCGTTGAATGCGGTTTTAATATTATTAGTTATATAATAATTGCAAATGAATGGTATTTTTTATCACATTGTAAAATTAATAACAAGTATAAATATGTAAATGTTTTAATAAAAATTTATCTTCATTTCTCTGTTCCTGTGTGTATATATGTACATATACGTGTTAGTGTTTGTGGGTGTGGGTAATTTAATTACGTATTACATTCATTACACTAAAAGAAAATGTATTCCAACTTACCATGGATACATCAAGTATATTAACTCCTGGATCACCTTTCTCACCCTTAGGACCAACTGGGCCTGGAACGCCTGGTGGACCTAAAGTTCCGGGACGGCCCTGTTAGATGATTTGAATATTTAGTTTATTTTTTAATTATGAAATGTGACAAATAAAATAAATATAAGTTTAATAGAATCTTCTATTTAATAAAATAAATATAAGTTTTATTTACCTTAGTGTTCTAAATAGCATGCGTGAAATAAAAAATAAATAAATTTGAAATTAATTTTCAATATCTAAAAGGCTCAAGAGGTTATTTTCTTTTTATTTATCAATAAATTTCTATTCCACCTGGATCGTTCAGAAGACAAGCCTACATATCTGTTAAAGGCTTGCAACGCTTTTGCAGGCCTTTGGTGCTATAGTTGTTTATAGGCGGCGTTGCTTGCTTTCCATCAGATGGCACGTCTGTTCGTTTGCCTTCCTATCACATAAAGTCTTTTAAAACATTGGTATACCAGTGAAGGAATACCTCAATCTGTAATAACTGTGCTGCTGGGTATAAAATTCTATCATTGGACTATTGATGTGAACCATATTTTTTTGGCATAAATACTTTTATCTTAGTTGAAATAGGTCACAAGAATTCTATAAACATTGCTAATCTTCTTTAAAAAGATGGTGATTTAGTGATAAGAGTAAGATAAAAAAAAATATTTTTATCTTGCTTCTGTAAGTGTTATAATTAATAACCCAGTGTTTTTTTTTATGTCAAAAGCAATATATTTTGTTTTACGAAATATCGTTCCGAACATATTTTTTGTCATACAAAATTAGAAATATTATATGATACAATTACAAACGTGTAGACAATCTGTGTCACGCTAATATAATAATTATTGAGGTCATTGATCCTTTTACGTAATAAGTTCAACTTTACCTTTATTTTTATGGGAGATTTTGTAATTTGAACAAAAATTTTTAGAATGAAAAGTTTAGAACGATTGTTGTTTCTTTTAACTTGAATTTTATCTATGTTTTGTTTTTGAAATGAAAATAAAAAACACCTGTATAAAAATAATAATTATTCTTAGTAAATTATTCATAATAATAATTGCATTAAGTAATTATTCCGTCTTTGTAACAAAAATTAATGGACAATTTTTGTTACAAATGTTGATTAAATAAATAAATCTGAATAAAGGAACTTTTCATGTTGTAATAATTTACAAAAATCTCAAGTTTTCTGAATCTCTCTGTCATTTATAGAAAGGAACAACTCACCACCCAGCCTGGTAAAACTATATCGCCCTTTTCACCAGGTCTTCCTGGTGGACCAGGTATACCTTGCAGCCCTTGTAGACCACGAGGACCTGGAGGTCCAGGTCTGCCTCTACGTCCTCGAAGACCTGGTTCTCCTTTTTCACCCTACATTAAATATTAATGTGAAAATGTATTTCCTCGATTATAAGTCGGCATATATTTTACAATAAAGTAACATGTTTATTGTTTATAATGGTCCGTTCATAAGTATTCAATATTGTTAATGTGCTGTAAATTAATTATAAAAAACAAGATATATATTATCTTGCTTTTTCAAGCACGTCTCATACTTAACGTCAATTTTTAATATTTACTTGTTTTATTACAGCTAAATTAATCATATATCTTAATATTAGACGTCAAGCTTATATATTATTTAGCTCCTATATAAAGCTCATATCATTCTTTAAAACTTTAATTTTAATACCATTGGATTTATGTTCATGAAAATATGCCATCTTTACGTTCGTACGTAAATTTGCAATCTTTACGTTTCATATGAACTCAAAGTTTCTCATAGAAGATTTTTCCCATAGAATTTAATAAGTAATCAGATAATTTAATTGGCTCAATGGCAAAGCTTTCTTCCATCTTAATGTTGGAGGTTCGATTCCCACGTGTGAAGAAAGAATCCTAAGCAGAGGCACATAAAAAAATGTTAAAAAACTCGTGGTAAAATTACATTTTAGATATGCTATATGATGAACGCAAATTTATTATTTGCTTCTAAAATAATTTTTCAAAAGAAGTACAAGAAAGAATAAAAATATACAAATTATGTTCTATAGATTGTGTTAGCGTATATATATCATGTTTCCAAATACATAATTCTTTAAATTTATTATAATGTAAAAAGAAATAAAAGATTACGTAACAGTTTTAAATAAAACTTACTTTTATTGTAAGTATATCTGATCCAGTTGATGATATGCTCAATGGACCGGGTGGTCCTCTTTCACCTCTTTCTCCTTTAAGACCTGGAGACCCCGGAGGACCGGCTATACCAGGCAATCCAGATGGTCCAATATCACCTCTTTCACCGTGCTTTCCATCTTTGCCGGGAAAACCTGGAGTGCCATCATTACCCCTAGTGCCTTTTTCACCCTAACAAATAAAAAATATATGGTAATAATATATTATATTATACCTCTTCAATATTCGAAACTTTATAAATTGCAAATAAAAAGTATAATCATACCTTTTCACCTTTACTTCCTTTTCCCCCGGTAAATTGACGAAGATCTACAATAATATTATTTATTAATTAATATATTACTCATCTTGAACTATAGTTTAAGTTGATGTTATAAAAAATAAATTATGCAATTCATAGTTAAAAAATTGAATTATAAATTAATACCGTCTGTTAGGAGTTCAGGGTTGTCAGGATTAAAAATAGTCGAAGTTAAAGCCGGTGGCCCAGGAGGTCCAGGTAATCCTCGTTCACCTGTTATTTAAAATATATTTACAGATTAAAATACTAAAAGTAACATTTAATGTAATTTGATTAAATTGCAACGTAACTTTTCAAAAAGAACTAATTTACAAAAAATCGTACCTTTATTTCTGGTTTTACATACTTAAAATATGTATGTAGACTCATTTATTAAAAAATATCGATGCAAGACTTACAACTCTTAAATTTTGACTTTATTAGTTCTTTGTTTTTGATAACTACTTTATTACAATATTATAGATTAAAAAAGCACACCTTTTTCCCCCTTTTCAGCAGATCGACCGTTTGCCCCCGGTAATCCTGGTCTACCATCTAGCCCGGGACTGCCATGTTCTCCTTTTGGCCCCCGTTCTCCTGAAGGACCAGGATACCCCTATATGCATTTAAATTCATCATAATCAAATAAATACGTATTATATTACAAAATATTTCCATTTTATTTTTACTGAAGTTCTGATCTTATTGATATTCGAAGTATATTTACAAGCGTTTTGTACTGAATATTGTTTGTCAATACTAGAGATTTTTAAATTGCTACTACAAGTTGTGTTTTTTTACAAAGCCCATTTTACATGTCCCATTGCTGACCACAGGAGGCTCCGATTTCTGGAGGAACTGACGTTAACCCACCACGCTTGTCCAATTCGGATTGGCGTGCTACCAGACACAGAATAAATATTTGTAGGTCATAAATACATTTTTGACCTACACATATTCTGATGCTGGATCTGAATCAGTAACCATTGACTCCAAAAGTGGTAGCGGTCAATTAGGTCATTTATTGTATAATGTTTATGTAATAAAATGTGTTGAATGTAATCAATTAAAAAAGGAAATTAAAACGTTCCAAAGAATAAAACTTACGCGATCCCCTTTGGCTCCATTAACACCTGGCAGCCCTCTTTCCCCTTTAGGTCCAGTAAAACCTCTTTCACCTTGCATCCCCATAGGTCCAGGCTGTCCCACATCACCCTTTGGCCCCGGTGCACCCGGTCGTCCGATTACTCCACCGTATGATTCCTTTTCACAAAATATTGTTTGTTTATTTATTAGGACCAAAACAAGTTACAGTCTTAAATAGTAATATATAATATAAACTTAATAACGCCCGATCTATAATAACTCTTTTAATTTGCGCACTGCATGGCTACATTTTAAAAATGGTATAACTTATTCATTATTATATAATAATGAAATAAAATAAAAGTGTAAGTAAAGTAAATAAAAATGTATAAGTAACCTAACCGAACGTAGTTCGTTCTTTCTCAGTGGAATTTACATTTACAAAAAAACAAGAATATTTTTTTCATTTAAAGTAACAACCTATATCCAAACTGCTGAACCGAATTCTTGTGTTATAATGAAAAGGAAAGTGGGATAGTCTGCCACTGTGTCCTCATTTAAAATTTTAAATAAACCACAATTCAGATTTGCAACGGGAGAAATCTAAGGATTCAGTAAATTTATATAAAAATACATCTCTCAGTTACATACATCAGCAGTTTTTTTTTTGTAAAAATATATATTTTTTGGAGATCTAAAGGTAAACGAGTAAGCATGTAGCCTGACGGAAAGGTATCAACGCCGCCCATAGATATCTACAACACCATGGGCATTACAGAAATCGTCTATCTTTGTTTACTTTTTTTTAAGGTTCCAATGTCGTATCGTTTTTTAAACGCCATTAAAAAATATATATTTCCGTTACACGTATTGACGTAAAACCATGGCTAGTACATTTTAAAGGCTTTTTTATTACATGCAAGTAGTTTATGCTTTTAGATACACAGATATATTCTTTATTGCACACCAGAAACAATGTTATAAAATAATTAATTATAATATAATAATTTCTATATAAAGAGCAGTCTTATCGTTGACAGCGTTTTCTTGTAAACAATTGTTGTATTTATAAATATTTGTTGTTAAGTACAACTAGGTAATTTAATTTTTATTTAACCTTTAATTTTATATTAGGTACATTAAAATTTAACTTATTGGAAGTTGATGTGAACCCTTGAATTTCATAAGTATGTATATCTTTGGAACATCAAATTCATCTTCTAAAAGCTTGTTCAATAGCTATCTATTTACCAAGAAAGACAATCGCTTCTTCCGAAAAGCCATTTGTTCCTATTTCACAAGTCACGAAAGTTTTGGAGGAAAAACAATCAAACACTCAAGATGGCTTTTGATGGAGCTGAACTGAAATAAATGTCGGGCTAAATACATAAAGTTGGAACAATAAAGATAAATTCAAAATTCTGGATGTAAAATCATTCCAAATTAAAATATATTTAACACACAAAAATTGCGAAAATATGGCCTCCCATAAAAATGAGGGATGTTGCCGTAATCCACACGTGATGTGAAAATTGGGGATTACAGATTGGTTTTTATTCATCAGATAAACGTGCTCTCCATTTACTCATATTTCTTCTCATAGCCCATAGCTCATCGCCTCTTCCGATAGCCCCAGAAAGGTGTGGGATGGCCTAATATTTTAACCCGGGAAACACACAATGTTTTAATGTAGTATTGATTTCGGATGACATGATTGACTTACCTTATAAATTTGCCTAGGTTTCCAATTTGACTAAATAAACAGAAAAAATTGCATGAAAATGATTAAACGACAAATGTAAGGCAAGCATATTTTATAAAAATATATGAAGTATATCATTACACTTATATGTACATATGTAGGTATGTATGTATTACAATATTTTTGCCTCCCAATGTTTTAATACTGGTTGACTAATGATATGTTACGAGCGATTCAATTAAAAAAGGAAGTTTCTAGTTACCAAGAGTGATCGTTTAGTTGAAAGAAACAGCCTAACACTAGCAGCGAGTTAAGAAAAAAGGATATTCTGCCGCAATTTATGAACTTTAAAAATTGTTTATAAATGGAGTCAGGCGTTACTTTGCGGAAATCCGTCATCACTATATGAACAGAAGACAACCAGACAAGACAAGACAGAAAGCTTTTCGATTGTCTTCCGTAGACTCTACTATACCCGAAGATGCATGTTGGGGCGAAACACGTGTCGTTTACACGATTGAAAAGTGGTAATGTGTGTTTGGTATTGTGTATAGTGGTTCGCGGGTGGAGAATTGATAGTCGATTTTCGATAAGTTTTTAGTTTAAGTTCCAAATAAATCCACTTCATGCACCAGAAAAACACACATTACTAGTTTTCTGTTATTGTTTTGCTTGTCGCGGATCTTAGCTAAGTAAAACTTTTGACTGTCCACATATTTAAAAATTGTATCTTAACGCCAACTGATAAGGTACAATTTTTATTACACATATGGTAGAGTAGTGCGTATAGTTAATTTGTTTGAGATTTTTATATGATATTTGGTCCAGGCATTTGAATAAGAGACAAATTTTGCCCTTATTTTGTTACGCCTGTGCATGTATTAATAAATTGCAGGTTATGTAAGCATTTTGTTTATTTTAGTATATTTTAATAATAACATTCTTATTATATTATAATTGTTTTATTGATAGGACCTATCAAGTCTTACTTTAAATAAGAAATATTCTTGATACTAGTTGTACTACTGAGAAAAGCTTAAGCACTCAATGTTCGTGAAATAAATGAACTACTTATAAATGTATAAACTAACTTCAAAATTACTATACTCCGATGATCCAGGTGGACCTGGTGGGCCAGGTGGTCCGGGGCTTCCCGTCCTTCCATCTAATCCCGGTTCCCCTTTAGGACCAGGCTGGCCTTCAGGTCCCCGTGGCCCTGAGTCTCCTCGATCACCCTTTTCTCCTCGGGATCCAATAGATCCTTTTTCACCGGGTATTCCTGGTTGACCCTGCGATAGGTTTATAGTAAATTTATAAAAATATATAAAAAAACACCCAAATACCAGAAAGCGATTTAAAGTTTCAAAAACCCGTATATAGAGACCATTTGTCTCTGAACTGTAATAATAATCTATGTTATTAAATATAGTAATTAATTGATCATCCTTCATATTCCAGCATCATATTTTATAATATTAAAATTATATTTTGTAACAACCAAGTTTAGATTGTTGTCCTAAAACTTACCATGTTTAAATTTTTTAACTATAAATATCGCTTTAGATTACTTACGCCATATAATATATTTTGCTGATAGGATATGAAATAGCAGTTTTCTTTCTTATCTTATTTTTATTATTTACTTGAAAATGTGTGCGCATATCCTATTTGAATAGGATATGCGCAAAAAAATTGTCTTAAGTTTATTCAAGTATTACAATATACAAGAGAGAAGGGGGTAAAGGAAGAAGTGAATCACCTAATGGAAAAAAATAACTGCCGAACATGGATATCTGCAATTTTAAGGACACTTCAAGTACTTGTCTACATTTAGGGTTAGTATGTGAATAATGGAAGGGAATGAAGGATGTACAGGACGAAAATAGTTGGACCTCTGGGTCCTTGCACTAGTAAATAGTAATATTGTTTAACTAACAGCAATCCCAGGAGCTCCGGTTCGACCGTCAGCGCCTATCAAGCCGGGTGGTCCAGGGGGTCCTTGAAGTTCAGGCGCAGTTTTCAACAGTGACAAGATAGTACTGGAGTTGCAGCCACATTGTCCAAATGATGCGTATTGTTCACCAAATATTTGCTGCAAATAAAAAAAAAATAGATAATTTTATAACAGAGCTGGCACAGAGGATGCGCGGCATGTGATGGCAAGTTATCACCGTTGTCCATCTATCTATATCAGCAACTGTGGAGGCGTCACAAATGCGCTGCCTGCCTTTCATGGACACATACGCGCGTTTCTTCAATATAACTACATACGTCGTATTTCTTTGGGAGCAACAAAACGTAGATCAGTAATGTTTTAATATTTAAAAAAAACTTAGCTGTTATTAAAAATATATATTTTGTTTTTTCCTCAACTAAAACAGTGTATAAACTAATAATTGCTGGAATTGAGCTTTCCCCAGTTTGAAAGTATATGATTAAGGCCATTCGCTGGGCTGGCGAGCTGGCAATGGCGGCATTAGGAATGCCTTCCATCACCTGTATTTGAGTACTAGACCTAGGATAGTTATGGTTTCACGATTTACAGGTAGACGTTGCTCCCATGCTCGCCTCATACGACATTAACTGGAAAAAATTGGAATACGTATCGTATGTCGAGAACCATGTAGCATTTTTTCTCTCTTCAGGCGAAAAAAGTTAGTTATGTACCAGCTAATAGTGTTTACTTACCTTAACAGTCGTCCTCTGGAAGGAATAATGAAAAATGAGAAATTTAATATTCATAAATAATAATATTCTAAAATAGATGGCAAATAAATTTCAAATAGGTTTATATTTACTATTGTTTTTATTAGAATGTTTTTACTAACTCGTTCAAACTTTGCAATTGGTTTTAAATTCTCTTTCCCCATGAGATAAAGACTTAAAGTTTTAAACATACTTTAAAACTGCATGACAATGCAATATTACCTATTTGATTTTGTATTTACTTCATACATATTAAATACAAACGATTTTAAATTAATAACGCGTTGAATAGTATGAAATAACAAAAAAATATGGGACTTAAGCAATATATACATTAATTGTTCATTCATGCACAGCGCGTATTATTTAGTACGGGTCACATAAGTACTGTTATATATCAATACTGCCAACATTCTAAGGTGGTTGTTAATCTCTGAATGTAGTGTAATCATTCAATTTTCTTACTTCCCTGCAATATTATGTTAAATTTCATTTAGTTCGGTTGACTTTTCAAAAAATAAAATGTTAACCTAGTAGTCAAGAAAATTTCATTAATACTAACACTAGTATATTTTTTACATGAACTGAGAATAATTTCCAAAATTGCTCAAAATATTCAAAAATATACTGTTGTACGACAACGTACTTGTTAATTCAGTGACGAAATTATCGACGATTTCTGACTCAATGGTCGCTGCTTCGCTTTCCGTATCGCAATAAATATATGTATGGCCTACAGATATTTATTCCGAGTTTGAATGCTCCGATAAGCTACTCTGATGGATTTATGTCCATTCCTCCATCAATAGGTAGACTTATGCCCAGAATTATAATGTAATATACTCGTATATTTTTTTTTCACAACCCATATATGTATGTCTCCTTGCTGAGCACGAGCCTCTCCAATTTTGGATGAACGGACGTTAACCCACCACGCTTGTCCAATGCGGATTGGCGGGGTTACCAGACTCGGAATAAATATCTGTAGGCCATACATATATTTATGCCGATGCGAGGATCGAACTCGCGACCATTGAATTCGTCTGCGGGGTGCCCCACCACTGAGCCAATACTCGTATATAGGCTGTGAAAAAAAGAACTGTATATTTTACCGAAGGAATCGTTGGATTCAACAAACGAGAATGTGCAACGTATTTTTAAAAGCAAATTTAAATGGCACAAAGGGCACAGGTGTTGCAAGCCATTGAAGCGTGTGGACGAAAGACCCTTCAACAGTAAATTTAAAACGTTCCGCTTCGTACATTTTATTCCGATTTACAGCTTTTTGAGCATCCTTGTATGCAACCTTAATCAGATTATCGCAAAATATGTATACTTTGATCATAAATAAGAGGAATTATTTTTTAATTTTATTGGTGTTTTTTAAACTTTTTTACTGTGACTTGTATTTGAAATGTCATGAAAGTATTGTATTTTGACACTTATTTATAATTTATAAGATAATATTTATCAGGGGTTTTCCCGTCAACTTAAATCAGTGACCCTGTGTTCTTATTTCATTTTCATAATCTTAAATTATTATCAGTTTTATTGTTTAATTGTGGTGGTGTATTATAGAATATATCATAGTTCGACTAAGGTGTATAATTAAGTAATATGAAATAAATGCGTGTATCTTGATTTTCTAAGGTGACTGAAAAAGTCCATAGAAGGTTTTGGTAAAATGGCCATCATTTTATCAAGACGTAACGTGATAAATTGAATAGTTTTATGTTAAGAGATTCGATGTTAACATATTTTACTTGACACTGATATAATAGTTGTAAATTGTTGCCATAAAAAGAAAGAAGAAGAAGAACATTTATCAGATTTTGATTAATATATTATAATATATTAAGTAAAACGAAAATGAAGATAGTTAAGAAGTAAAAAAAATATAAATTTATAAAATAGTTAAAAACGATAAATTATGTTAAATAGGTAGTACAATAGGTAGTACAAGTTATTCAAACAAGTTATAACCGCATACTTTATAAAATAATTTCATAAGTAATGAGCGACGAGCGATAGTGAATATACTGTCTGTGAAAACTTTATGCGAGACGTGAATTCAATGGGCCATTAAAGTGATCGCATGATATAGTTAAGTGTAATGTTGGCCAAGCGGTCCCAATGCACTTAACTATATCGTGGACAGAGGGAAGCAAATGGTTTATTATAAAAACAGCATCCGGGTGCCTAACGAGCTCAGAGTCACATAGAAAGATTTTCTGGTAGATATGATTGGGAATCTCCGAGTTAGCAAACTAAAGTGGCAATAGGCTGGTCACTTTTTTTGGAAAACCGACAATGTTTCGGCAAATGAAGCGTAGGATGCCCTCCGGCTAGATGGTGCGACATTTTTATGTATTCGTATAAAAAGAAAATCTCTATTAGAGATTATGACTTTTAATATAATAAAATATAAATTTGTCTATTTAACTACCATGAAAACTACTGTATCGCGTACAGTACTTTCCATGATAGTCCAATAGACAATACTTCTCTTTAGTTTTAAAAATAATGTATTTATATTAAATAATCAAAATGTGATTCTATCACTCTCAAGACCCATTATGGCCAAACACCAATCAAAGTGCATTACTGTAACTTGTTTACAAATCTCATGAACGTATGAAAGTATGTGTTTTGAAGCGAAATTTTAAAAGGTACTTTAAATACATGAATATCAAAGTATTTATCCCGTTAAAAATAATTTTAAATATTTTAAGCTATATTGAGATATTGTTCTAAACACTCTCCCAAAAATAATAAATATTCCTATTGTAATCAACTTGTCTTTTGCCCGCCATCATAATCAGTTGCAGCCATTTGTACCTGTCATGTCTCATGATATTTGGAGACATTTTGAAGACAATTTGGTCGAAAAAGAAAGCTACGTAATATCAGGGAATGGACCGGGATAGCGAGTGCTCCAGAACTGCTGCGCCTCGCAAAGGAGGAGGAAAGTTGTGCTGAATTAGCTACCAACCTTCGCAAGTCGGAGAGGCGCTCTAAGAAGAAAAAGACCAAGCTGTGTAAGTTAATAAAATCATTATAATACTGGTTGGACGAAGAAGAAAGTCTGAGCTACGTAATACCCGGGTAGGCAAATGCCCTGCCGACAGAATTGCCTTGCCTAAAGATGAAGATAATTGTAGACACTCTAAGAAGATAATTTAAACTAATAAGTTAGGTATGCTAGATATTGGAGCATGTAACGCAATCGCACAGGATCGTTAACAGCCATCGTTAAATTGCTACTCGAACTCAATTAAGAAGAAAATAAACTTTTATTGTTCCGAATTAAGTGTTATTGGTACAAATTATGGGCTGTTGTGACATAGTTTTAGTACAAGACGTACGTCATAAACTGATAGCTAATTAGTGTGACCTGTTAATAATTTTAATGTCCACGATATATAAACTGAGCATCCTTATAGGATACTATTTATATAATTTGATATTATATCATATTCCTGACATTTAAAAAAAAAAAGACATGAAAGCATTTTTAATCTCAATTTTGTGTAGAGTACAAAGTAGCTGATAATCCTTTTATTGTAAAAGTCGTTACCCTAAATACCCTAGACAGAAAACTTAATAAATATTCAAAAAATATTATTTTAAACATTAATACCTCCAAATAGATTATAAACGAGAAATAATAGCATAATTTACAGACAATTATGAAAATAGATGTATACATAAAATGTATATTAAAGTATACTTAGAAAGCTGCCGGGATTTCCTTTTCATATTTGAAACTCATGCTATACGTTCAGGGAGGTATTCGAAACTTCAGTGATTACCAGTCATTGGATGAGATGGAATGAAAATTTGTTAAAAAATTTTGCTTCTGGCTATTGCGTATATGAACACTAGACGGGAGTCTATTTCAAGCCTAAAAAGTGAAAATATCAAACTGTCTTGAAGATAGGCTTATATGAATATATGAGATTCTTTATTTAAACTTTTTTAAAAGCATTTTTTTTTATTTTGGTAACATTTATGTTTTACATCAGAATTTGATTTGGAATTTCAAACTAAGAAACTTACATCGTCTCCTGAACCAGAGAATTCAGAAACCGTAAGGGTTCCAGGAGTTCCAGGTGCACCAGGTGGCCCTGGTGGACCTGGTGGGCCTGGCGGACCTCGTATGGATTCTCCCGGTAGACCCTGAGAATATAACAAATATTGTTAGTATATTTTAGAGATAATTTATTTTCCAACATAACCATTTTTAATATTATTAAATCTAGAAGCTGGGCTATTAAAAATAGTAAACTTAGTTAGTTGCGCGCAATTTGCGATGTTTATTTTATTCATATTCAATTATTAATTCTGCAGGCACACATCTTACTTTGGAATTCTTTGTGAGTCTAAAATAAATGTCTTGATTATATGTACATATATTTAGTACTGCTAAAATTGCTCTATATATATATATAAAAGTTGTACATAATAACATCCTTTAATACAAAAAAGATAGTAAAGGTAAGAACAGTAAAAACGTATATAAATGCATTAAATATTTTTAATTTAAAAATATTTTCAATTCTTGCCCTTGGTCCACGATCTCCTTTTTCACCCCGCAATCGCGTGGGATATCCTGCGAAAAAAAATACAGATTTTCAATATTTAATCGTTTCTTATTTTCTTTTTAAATTGGTAAACTTAATTGACTCAGTGGCGAATCTACCGCTTTCAGAGTCAATGGTCGTCCTGCGTCGGTATAAATATATATAGGGCCTAAAGCCATTTATTTCGAGTCTGCAGGTCCTGATTATCATTTTTCACATTGGATAAGCGTAGTGAGTTAATAATAATTCTATTAGTAATAGGGAGGCCCCGCGTACCAGTGGGACATATGTGCCTACAAACATATGTACACCGTATATATGTATGTAGCTCATATACATATATGAGCCGTATACAAATCAAGAATGCAATTCGATACAGTTTATAACTGATTGTAATTAATATAAGAGAATTGTGATACACAACTAGAAGTAGTATTTCATTAATATTTTTATAAAAATAACATGTACACATAAACAATAACATATACCAGTTTATTAATTATTTAATGCTTTGTAACCACAAGTGACTCATGTATTTAGATCTCTATGTGTCTATACGTGTATAAGTTTACGTAGAGTTGCCATTATAAACAAATAAATAAATAAATAATAAAATTTGTACGCAATAAGTGGCAATGTGATGGAGCTTTTAAACGTCTTTTTTTCATCTTTTCACATCTCACAGTATGCAAATGAAGAATTAATATTATTATTCATCAATATAATCTATATATTATAAAAAATATATAGATTATATTGATGATAATACTATGTAATTATGATGATGATAGTATGGAAGTAGTAAATGTATGCATATCTAACACATAGGCTGTTAAAATAGTGTAAAGTAATTACAATTTAAATTCTTCAGGATTTTAATTGAATCATATTAAAGGATTGGTTTCTATATAATGCACACGCACATAATTGGTTTCTAAATACATTAGGGGTTGGTGGGGAACTTCAGCCGTCGCGTCGCTCCTTTGTTGGTTTCGTTGAAAATTATACAGTTGTAAACAGATTTACTCGCAATGTTGATTCAAGCGTCAACTCAACGACAGTGTACCGACAATTGCGAGTCTCCAAACAAACAGTAGTTAACAAAAATAAATAAGGCGTTAACCGCACCGTCTAATCCTGGTGGCAGCGGCGGGAACGGTGGTGGCATTGTCCCGTAACGTCCGGATCCCTCCGCGTCTCCTTCTTCTTGATCCACCTACATTTCAAACCGTTATTTTTTAATATTGTACAAAAAAACTGAAATATTATTAATCATTATATAAGTTAAAATTAAAAATTATAATATTTCACATGGTTAAAAGGATTAATACATAACATTCCAAAGTTATAATTTTAATAATAACATATGACGAAATCATATGACATTTTTTTTACAAATATTAGACATTATTTTCGTTGGCTGGTATCGATTACCTCTCAGAAGATCCTGTAATGCGATAACGTTTAATTACATAATATTAAAAAAATATTAATTTGTGAAGAACAATGACGAATAATAATGAGCTATAATTAAAATTTACAGAATGGAAACATTAAAAGAAAAAAAATAAGTTTCATGAGCACAAAATTAGTAGACTTTTTATAAGTCAGACATCAGTTTTAAGTTGCAGCATTAAGAACTCTCTGATGACGATACATTTAAAGTTATTCATCAAAACTAAAAAGAAAAGTAAATAAATTTATTTTGCGTCTTCAAAAATTAATAGATAGCAACGTATCGAATGTCGCAAGACTCTTGTTCGCATGCTACTTAAACAAAAGCACAGTACATACGAGAGTCGTTAGCAAACGATACCAGCACAAGTGTTTGTGTGTTTACTCAACCGAACAAAGGTTGTGACGAAGTCGAGCTCGTGTTGTACTTCTGGTAATGTGGAGTCTTGAACGTTTGATTACGGGATCGGAAACGCAGCTCGCGCGCGGAATACCTAATTTGCGGGGGTTATATTCGACATGGGGAATGCGAGTAACGAGAGAAATGAAGTCTCTTTGCCTTATTATATTTATTTCATATGAGAATTTTGTTTGAGTATATAATATAATTTTAAAGAAAATTGAGTTAACAAAAATAGATTTTGTTCTATATAAAAGAGAAAGCAATTCCTTGTTTGTTTCTTGTTTGGGTTAAATAATCACTGTCATCCATGGATATCTGTAACAACAGGAATAGCAGTGTAATCCTGGTGTTACTTCTTCCCTGGGTTTGGCAAAGATTTAGGACAATTGGTTTGAGGGAGGAATGTAAGACTTAAAGTTTCAAGCTCAGATTCTGAACGTTCGCCGAACGAAACGAAACCTATATGAATTAAATCTTTCTTCTACTTCATTGGAAAAATCCATACATACTGTAGGAAAAAATTGGTAGAAAATATTTATTAAAATCGTCGGTCTATAATAATTCATGTCTATATGAGTCAATTTTACGGTAGTAACAAATAATATGAATGTAATATGTAACAGATAAATTAATTATAATTTTAATGATAATATAAAAGTTTATTAATAATTTAATGCTCTGTAACCATAATCGACTTACGTATTTAGATCTCTTTGTATGTAATAAATAATGAAATTTGTATGCCATAAGTGGCAATGTGATGAACCTTATATACGTCTTTTTTCATTTTGTTATACCTCACATTATGCAAATAAAGAATTATTATTATATATTAAAAAACTAGAAATATTAAAAAACTGATTTTCTTTCATTGTTTGAGAACTTCTTATAATATCATTCTTATTTATGGAATAAAAAGACGGTTTGAGGTATAAACAATGTATTACACCGCATACATTTTAAGATTATCCATTAGATGGCTTTAAAAGTGAGAAGTGGGAAAAATTAATTTTTATGGATTTTTTTCCAATAATTAGATCAACGGTATGCGAGCGAATTCATCGACTATATACGAGTATAACCTTGAATTATTATCATATCATCATTCAACCGTTTACAAAGCAAATTAGGGCAACGTTCCACAAGTGGTCAAAGAGGTGAGTCCGGTACCGATAAAATTTAATATCTAATGCGAAGTGTAAACAAGACCCGATACTGCACAGGATGTAAATGGATTTGACAAAAAATAAACGTGAATTGTTCATACGCTTTGCTTATGGGTAGGTACGGGTAAAACAAGAACGTTGATATATCGATATATTTGCAAATTTAGGTGTATGGATGAATGTATGGAATGACAAATAATCATGATAAAACATATTAAATTTAAGAATATTGTGCAAATAAAAATATATTTAAAAAAAAATTATGGTATTCTCTAAAAAATAAAATTTAGTTGGTAATCAATATGTAAAAATAGAAATGGGAGACTCAAGAGAGAACTGTCACAAGTTTTTGATGATGAAAATGAAGTTGTGGATTAAATGTAAATAAAAATACAATCAACAGCATCAAAAATGTTAAAATTGTTTATTGTATTGTATAAATCAGGCTATGCTATTGAACGAGTAGCTGTATTTATTGATATAAATGAAAATGCTGGTCAGTTTATACGTATCACATAATCTGACAATTATCTTTATGTGAATAACTACTAAAGCAGCCATTGACATGAAATTATTCTCGGGACTGACAATAATAGTAAAGCTTTGTGTATACAGACAATGCAATCCTGTGGAATAGGATCTGATCAACAGACATAAAGCGGTTTTCATACAAACCCTTTCTGCTAATGTGTCTAGCTTTTAGAGACCAATGTGATACGAATAATTTTGAGACAAGACCGTTAAGTTTCGGTCTTCTAATAATTAAAACTTAGGGGTCTTTAACTTAAGACAAGCCCACATGCTCATTTGCTTGGTCTGCTATAAAAAGGGCTGAAAGAGCCTATATGATTTTATGCAACTTTAGTGTCTTTTGCGGATATTATCTTAAGATTTCATTATATATATTATTAATAACTTGATTAATAATAATACTATTTAATATTTTACCGCAGACTTTTGTCATTGAAAAAAACATTATATATAACCTAATAAATTTTTAGCAATACAAAAACGAATAGCGTATGAAATAAGCGTATGAAGAATTTAAATACATACAAACTTTTTATTTCTTTAGTACGCTAATTTGACAGTATTAAAAACACTACTTATTTTGTGCCCAAATAGTGTTAAATTTGGTTAAACTAAGGTTGTAATATATACGTAACATTAACTCTTAAAAAATACAATTACACCTGTTAGTAAAGAGACATCACAATAATTAGTGTTAGATTAACAATTAATAAGCCAACATGGAAACAAACCAAAATAAAAGTAATTTAATCACCAAAAAATTGTCAATGTCTATTTCCTCTCCACCGCTGCCATTACCGATTTCCTGTCAAAATTTTATTAAATTACATATGTCATCAATTTCCACAGGCGCTTGTATAAAACGTTAAACATTTTTGTTATTTGGTATTTCAAATGTTTAAAAAGTATCCTTATGTTTTTCGCAACACAAGCTCTATTTACATTGTATTTATATAACAAGAATTCTAGTAGCATTAAAACCACTTCTAGTCTTCTATTTTTAAATATAATAAGGCGATTGCTTGAGAAAAATGGGCGATTGGTGATATATCGGAAAAAAAATTATATTTATTACTTCTTATCTATCTAAAAAAAGGAAAATTGTATCCGTGCTTTCTGCATTAATTTCTTCTTTTAAAGTTGACAGTATATTTAAATATGTATTTTATTACTTTTCTTATCCATTTGTATAAAATAAACGAGATAGCTATTATCATGAAAGGATTTCATAGACGTTGTTGTAGCCTTTAGAAACTTACTGCATATATAAAAATATATATAAGACATACATATTGTCACACCTGTTTTCCGTAAGGGTAGGCAGAGACCACAGATCTCCATCTACTACGATCTTGGCATACTTTCCTTGCTTCCTCCACACTCATCACTGTCTTTATGATTAGAATGATGAGTGTGTGTCCCATATATATAAGAAAATCAGGGAAAAAGCTTAGCGGCTTTCCTATTTTACATTTTCAATTCTTTAAACATACTTGTGTTTAAAATATTAAAACCATTAACTTACCTCAAATGTATTAACACATTGCACTTCCGCTTGTGACGGCGATCCATACAGCTTCAGCTCTTGAAAAGCGCCCTGTACCACGATTAAAGTTAACACACATCGCCATACCGCTTCCATCTTTACTGACAATTTATCGACCATGTATCTCGAATAGCGTGGTACATAGCAACTCCGTTAAATCACTTTGGATCCTGATACGATTATATGTAATTTACGTATATGTAATTTTGTGTTTTGATGTGAATTCTTATCTTACCAATAATATCAGGTGTTTTTTTTTGTTTCAAAAGGTCCATAAAATAAGGTGTTTTACGAAATTCTGAACTAATTTACACGTATTAAAAATGTATAGCCGATAAAATTATTTATTCTTAAACAAAATGCGTTGAGTTATAATTATTTAGCAAAGAAATTTGATAAAAATTTGATATAAATTTTAATATATAGTCTTCGAGATTAATTTCTAGCAAACAAATACCTACAAAGATTTGAAATAGTACTTAAAAAGATATAAATTCTACTAAAGTTGAAAGTATTGCTATCATTATTTATTTTTAAAGTATTAGGAAAACATAGGTAATAAGAGTTTCGGTATTATACAAAATATGAAGGATGTTACACTGAAGTCGTGATATAACAGGAAAGAAAGACGCCCACGTGCGTGAGCGCAACGCACGCGTGTCAGTCAACCCGGGTGCCGCGGTGCACTAAATTTAAAATGAAGGCTAGGACCAATAAGTCCAGAAATATTAGCCACCCGTAATCCTGCTTTTCGTAAGCGTTATCATTACATTTGTGGATCATCTTATTGTGGTTATTCAGAACCTCTTTACCTGCTTTACGATAGTGTACAAGATTTTGTTTTTTATTTTATTGATATCGCCAGTACAAAATATTTTTGTGATTTCACTTAGTTTTAATTATATAATACTCATATGTACCATATTGGTTACTATTTGTCTCAGAAACTCAATAAAAGTCAGGGTAATTAATAAACTTTTTCATTAAAACTTTCTACAAATAACAATATCCTAAACATAATCATTATTTTAACGGTGAGAGTTCTTTGTTTGCGGCTATCTTTTGTTAAAGTTTTTCATGAAGCGTAATTATTGCGCTGACCTATTGTTACGTTGGAATATTAAACTTTTTCTTAGATTACTTTAAATAAATTATATATATATATATATATATATATATATATATATATATATATATATATATATATATATATATATATATATATATATATATATATATATATATATATATATTATTTGAAGTAATCTAAGAATATATACATAATATATAAATAAGAAATTGGAGGTTTTCCGCTATCTCACATTAGTGACGCTGTGTTTTTATTACATTTTCATGATCTTATATTATTATCAGTTATATTGTGATGGCGTATTATACCATATAGTTCGAATAAAGTGTATAAATGAATTAATATAAAATAAATGTGTGTATCGTGGATTTTTAAGTTGAGTGAAAAAGTCCATAGAAGGTTTTGGTAGAATAGCCAGTATTTTATCAAGATGTAATGTTACAAGCTGAAAAGATACATTTCAAAATAATTTATATTATTTTATTTTACTTGAAATTGTCATAATAGTTATGACTTATTGCCTTCAAAGAAAAGAAAAGAATCGTCTGATCCTATTATAATCTAATTAAGTAGAGGTAAAGTTTTAATTAATACGATAGTCACCAACTGTATGGAAGCTAACTAATATACCAAAGAGCAAAACTTGGTCCTAACATATTCAAACATAATTTTCATTAGAGCCATACTAACTGTGACACTAAAAGGAGTTCAGTACTATTGAAAATTAATAATATGTTAGAGACCATTTAGCTAAATGGTCAAAACTAAATTTGTTTAGGCTTTAAACATTGTTTTTGAATGTTAAAAAACGTATAATTTAATGAATGAATGCGCAGTTCGTTCATTTATCCGTTACAGATATATGGAGTAATTTTTATTGATTTCTTTAATAAACTTGTAGAAAAGCGACGCGGCATTAGTTGCTACTGTGACGTGCCAACCGTACTACTATGGCGACACACGGGATCTTTAGGGGGTTTTATCTTCGATGTAATTGAAATTCTTCCAAGGGAAATTAATTCATTTTTCTATTCACTTTACATTTATATCTTATTCATACTTTATTCAAATTCATCAATCACATTTTATATTTTATATTTCAATTTCTTATACCGGACAAGTCTATTGAAAAAAACGTCAGTCGAATTAATCTATTTATGTTGTATATAAAACAATGTATGTCTTTTTTATTTTAAATTTTAAAATTATAATATTAAATTTTTAAAAAGAATTAATATAATATGAAAGGCTTTTAATATATTCAAATAAAAAGTTTTATTACATTAGCGTTACATTTATCAATGTATCGCTTACAGTGTCCTTACATTTCAAGTAAATACTTACATTAGAAACGTAACGACCGGTAATATTTGCTAAGCTTGTTATATTTTTTAGCGGATATCAGTAAAAGCTTCTAGGAATCGTTATTGGATGGGGACAGAGAAAGATAAGACGACAACGGCGACCTTTTGAGTACAAAGTAATGTCACACCGTAGAACTTATTTACTTAATGTATTTTTAATGAAACCCATTATATATATATATATATATATATATATATATATATATATATATATATATATATATATATATATATATATATATATATATATATATATATATATATATATTTAATTAATACCGGTGTCTATTAACGTTTGCAGTATTGGGCATAGCCTTAAGTGGAGTAAGAATATGAGTAAAAAAGTAATAGGGAGGGAAATAAAGGAAGAGGAAAGAAATAGGCCCTCCGTATCCCAGCACTCACAGTAAGAAACCTGAGATGCTACCACTAAACATTGATATTATGTGAGGTTGTGATAATTCCCTGCTTCAGCCGACCCATTCGTGCAACAAAGGCTCTATTATACTTAAGTATTTCAAGTTTTTCTGAGACTTAGGTATGATAGAATCATGAAAAAATACATAAACATGTACGATTATTTTATAAAGATAATTAGATTGTAAAAAAAATAAATATTATAATCTTGTAATCTGACCTATTGGAAGAATAAGAGGTATAAAATTAGTGATTAAGTGACTGCATTACTCTCTTATATACCATTCGCTTGATTTTGCATCACAATTTAATTCACTAGAAGAACAAAAACAGGACTTTTATTCATTTTTTTAAAATAAATATTGTTTGTATGGAATCAAAAAAAAAAGAAAAGATAAATATTTAAAAAAAATATGGAATTTTTTATTATTTCATTAAAACGGTTTCCTCTCATTTACCCGTTCGTCTTTCAACATTAATCTTGTTTACTTACTTCCTTACATGAAATTAATCATTTAAATGAAGGTTGGCAAGAAGCCAGATCAGTTACGTGTGAGTTAACATGAATTATTCGAGTGAAAATTTGTAAAATAGATTACTTAACCCTTCGTAAGACATTTCATAATCTAAATATTATATAATATATTGTTCGTTATAAATTATTAGAATGTAAGTGAAATTATCGTTAATAACACAACTGTGACAAAATGTAGCAAGATGAAACTGTTGGATACCCTTCCCGAGTTTATCTCAAAAATTAAAATTATAAGTAATATTGACAACAAAATATAAATATTACTATTAAAATTATAATATAAAATGATAATTAATTCTTTCGGATTAAACGTGACCTTGAAGTTGTGAAACATTCAGTTTCAAAATCCTTATTAATTAGTTTATTAATAATAAGTACATATTATATTAGTTACGATTTTTTTTATAATAAAGACTGCAGGACCAAACTGGCTTGAAATAGCCAAAAATAGAAAAAAATGGAAATCCCTTACCGAGGAGTCCTTTACCTGAGATGGGTCCATGCAAACAAAATAAAACATTAATATTATATTTATTTTTTGTACAATTTTGTAACATGTGTGGAATAAAAGGCTTTTTTATTTTATTTACTGTATTAGTTACGATTCCTCCCACTTTTTATGGAAGATGTAGGAAAGCAGCAAACTGGTCATGTGATGGTAAGAAATCCCACACAACACAAGCCCACAAGTATCTGTTACACCAAGGGAACTGGAAATATGTTGATTATATTAAGCGTAACGATGTGAATAATGGGAAGGATAAAAGGAATTAAAGAAAGTAGAAGAAGAAAATCGTGTTTCATCCACTTGGACAAGTGGATGAAACACGATTACAATTTTAGGAACAATCCATGGAGCATATTACGCATCGTACCCTACCCGGTAATACAGTACAATTTTACCACCACTTGACGCTGATGGTCTGTAAGAATGCAGTACTTCCCCGATTAAGCCAGTTCATTTGTGTGACTATGCTTTATATATAGTGCTTTATATAATACTAAAAACAAATCTGCAATCTAGAATTACTGTCATCACACTTCTATTATGGAAACCGTTAATAAGATTTAATAGATAAAAAATTGATTAATGATTTAAATTAGAAGAAATAAAGTATTAAACTATAATGATGAAATACTTATATTTATACTACATTTTTTTTCACAGCTCATATATGTTTTACTGCTGAGCACGGGCCTCCCCATTTCTGGGGGAACGGACGGACCCACTTACGCTTGTCCAATGCGGATTGGCGGGGTTACCAGAATCGGAATAAATATTTGTAGCCGATATATATATTTATACTGATGCGGGGATCGAACCCGCGACAACATTGACTCCGTGGGCGGGGGCCCCCGTCACTGAGCGAATCGGTCGTCACAACTATGTATACTACATTACGGTTGCAAAATTCCCTTTAAGTTATTTCATACAGCTCTATACGTATGCAACTTAATTAATTATATAGTGGCCCTAGAGTTCCAGAATTTTGATATAGAGAACTCGCTTCAGTTTGTTTGCAATAGTTTGAACCATGTTCAGCGTTTTCATTCAAGCTTTGTAGGAGCTGTGAATAATGATGCTCATGAATGTGAATTGCAAATAAGGTTTTCGTGTGTATATGTGTTCAGGAACTGTAGTGTACTAAATATATATTCTACACGTCGTGTTTACTACTTTCCATACGCATCAATCATGTGAAATGCATTGTTAAATTTCTTTTTAAAAGGCAAACACCAATGTGTTGATGTCACCTCCAACTAAACTAATAATGCTTGTGCTAGGAAAGTATGGTGCATATCAATAACTCCAATTACCAACTGTGCTTTTTTTATGGCCTTCGGAACTCAGACCGCTCACCGTACGAAGTGTGGTAGCTAAGCTACTACTCAGACGCCGGTTTTCTGCGGAGGTGTGGTACTTCCCCAGGCGAGCCGTTCCATTCATGCTACAGACAAATAATATGCAATTCTTGACAAAGTATTCGTCTACAGCGTGGCTCTATCACGAAGTATATGTGCTATTGCTGCTTAAATAATAAATTAAGGAATCGTTTTAAAAATACAATGGCCGACAAATATAATATAATAAAGTATCATACTTTCGCAGACCTATCGGAATAGAAAATTTACTTTTGTGTCTCGTATAGTTAATAAAACTGAGGGTCAAACTTATGTCTCAAAAAAGTATAAAAAATATAAAAAGTAAGCTTGGAATCTCGTATGCATATCCATACAAGAGCGTCACATATACATATGTAATTATAACAAATTACGTCATATTAGATATTCATTTTATTATTATTATATTTTTTAACAGCCCATATATGTCTCACTGCTGAGCACGGGCTTCTCAATTTCTGGAGGAACGGACGTTAATACGCCACGCTTGTCCAATACAGATTGGCAGGATTACCAGACTCGGAATAAATATTTGTAACCCATATATTGAGGATCGAACCTGCAACCATTGACTCCGCAGACAGAGGGCCCCGCAACTGAGCCAATTGACCAATTGGCCTCATAACTTATATTTTGGCCAATGGATGACCGTCCATTAGCCAAATTAATTTTCCACCGTCCATTAGCCAAAAGGAAGACGCTGATGTTCTCTATTCCAATTTTTCTCCCATAGTACCCTCGAAGGATATCGTGGAAAAGATATTTTACGCCTAGAACACAACTTTTTGTAAGATTAATGGAGTCAAGCATTACTTTGCGGAAATCCATTACTATGTGGACAGTACTTAACGGTTGTCTTTCGTAGAGTCTATACCTGATGATGCTTCGTGCTAAGGTGTTGTGTGTAATGTGGAAAAGTGGTGTGTGTTTGGTGTTGTTGATAGTGATTGGGAGGTGGAGAGTTTACGTTTTTTAGGTAAGATTCAGTTTAAGTTCCCCGTAAATCCACTTCTTCCAGTCGAAAACACACATTACTATTTTTCTGTTTTTGTTTGCTTGACACCGATCTTAGCTAAGTGAAAGTTCTGACTATCCACACAACATTTTGTAATTAAATGCAATCTGCCAAACAATGTAAAGTAATTAATGTATGCTTAGTAATAACTAAGAAACATAAAGTACTTTACATAAAAAGAAATGTAAAAATAAATAAGAAACCCACACTTATTTTAAGACAAAAAACAAACTGCAATTGCGCACGTAATTTGTGATTACGTGCGCAATTGCAGTTTGTTTTTTAATGTTTTCCTAATTAATTACATATTGTAATAAAATTTAAATAAATGTGTTTTTGTCAATTATGAGTTATAACCTAGTCAAATTTGGAAGAGAATAATAAACGTAAACAAATCGTTTTAGGGCCATCACGACTCACATACTACAAATCGAATCACATACGAAAAATCGAAACTTGAATTATCGACTATAATATTATATTACACATTACACACTAAACATTCAAAAACTCAATACACACCAATCACTTACACAACTGCGATAATATTGTTTTATTACGAAGATTAGAAATAAAATTTCGTTTCTTAGAATTTAACACCCTTTTATTCAGAGAAGAAAACATTTTCGTTATATTCCAAATATACTTTTTTGTCGAGCCGAATGGTTTCAAAGGCATGCATGATAAAGCATATGCTTAAATAATGTGGTAGACACGAAGATGTGGAAAGTTTTTTTTGTGTGTAAATGGTTATCGTTTAAAGTAAAAATTATCGCGTATAATATTGAAACCGTAAATTTCAAAACAATATGAATACCAAAAAATATTTAGAATACTTTTTCATTAATATATATATTTTTCTATAATATATATGGACTTCAAAGTCACCAAGGAGAAAATAGCAGTGCTGAGATAAATGAACACATTTTCTTTTACATTTTGTCTTTCTAAACAATGACATTTTTTTCAAATTATTTGCGCGAATTAGCGTGGTACACGTTTAGTATGCATAGCATGGTTTTGTCAACATAAATATTCAATGAATGAAAACACAGTTTCGTGTTGTTTTTGGGTTGTGCAGCACTGTTTTGTTTCTTGCAAAAGAGTTGAAAATAAAGTTGTTGAATTTTTTATATTTTTCATATATATTTATAACGATAATAACCTAATACTATTCTACTACCTTCCAAATACTATTGATGTGAAACATATTTTATCAATATAAGCATTATTTTGGCTAATGGACGGTCGTTCATTGGCCAAAATATAAGTTATGAGGCCAATTGGTCATTTGGCTTAGTGGTGGGGCCCTCTGTCTGCGGAGTTAATGGTTGCAGGTTCGATCCCTAATATATGAATAACAAATATTTATTCCGAGTCCGGTAATCCCGCCAATCTGTATTGGACAAGCGTGGGGGATTAACGTCCGTTCCTTCAGAAAGGAGAGGCCCGTGCTCAGCAGTGGGACATATATGGGCTGTTAAAAAAAAGAATTATTTTGTTTTGTCGCTGTGGTTAATGAAAATTGCAGTAATCTGAGAAACGTTTTGTAGAGCGATGTCGGATTATCGAATTGGTCGGATTATATGTAGTCCGGAATTTTTTGATTAAAAGTACCTACTCTGTAATCCGCAAAATTACAAATCTATTCCAACTACGAATTTTACTACATAATATGTACATATATAATATGAATATTGAATTTAGTTTAAAATTAAAATGAATTAAACATCGCAATGGAGAGCTAATATTTTAATATGAAAATAATATCATCAGAGCTATAGAACTTACAAAAATAATAATGGTGGCGCGTACAAATTATCACCTGTCTAATCATGCATTATACAGTATTAGTGAAGATTTGCAGAAATTTATATGTACAATAAACAGAGATGTCAGACTACAAGGGGCTCCGGATTAGACAGGGTCCGGGTTACCGTGGGTCCACTGTATGTGTATTACCGCCGATACTCCTCGTTATTATAGGTTTAGTTTAAGTCTTTTCTGCTAATGGGGATGCTTCAAGCACAGCAGTGAGACGCATATTGATTGTTAAAAAAAATGTTGCTCTAGCATTACTTAAAATTATATTTTTTACGATGTGATATTTCAGAATAAAACAGCAGTACAGCACTTAAAAACATTCACATAATGTTAGTTTCGATAAGAGATTGAATTCAATCTTAATGTTGTCTATTACGGGGAAAAGTGTGCCTCGATAAAGGTCCAATTAGCTACTACACTTTTAGAGAAAAACTTTTTCCATTTTCTCCAATTAAAACTTTTAAGAACAGCGTACTTTTTAACTTTTAATTATTTTGTCTAAAAACAGCATTAGTTTTAGGTAATTATGTAATATCTCCCTGCTGGTCATATGCTTCTTTTTATTTTTAAGTTATGAGGCACAGTTAACTGGTATGCTCCCATTAGAATTGCGGGTACACGACATGAAGTTATAGGAAAAAACTTCACATAACATTTCGTTATCTGGTTATATTTTGCAGAGGATATCGTTGAAAGCTTCTCAGAACGGTTATTGGTAGAGCTGAACGTGAAGATAAGACGCTTGTACCGTAATACTGACGTCCAAAGATATCCCCTCAATATCCGTTTATTTGCATAAGTCAATCTTATATGTAATGTGTTGGGTTCGTCATTCGCTTAACAGTTATGTTTTTACGTATTCTATTCGAATACTTAGTTTTAAATTACTTTATTATATCACTATACTATTGAAGTAAATTTTTAACTACAATTATAGGTGTGGAATTTTCTTTTTTTTATGGTATAGAAAGGCAAATGAGCAGGCGTGTCAACTGATGAAAAACATATAAAGTCGCAAAGCAATCAATACAATACTATAGGTATTGCATAAGCTTTGCCAGCCTTTGAAAAATGTGTATGTTTGTTTTTTGAAGGTTTCAATGTTGTATAGGTTCAGAAACACCGCCGGAGCTGGTTCCACAGGGTATTCTTTGCGAGGATAGAAGTTTAGGGAAAACCGCACCGTACTGGATTATGAGTGTTATATAACGACATCGATTCGATTCTACCTACCGCGGGAATTTTGTCAGTTTTTTATAATACAAGTAATATGAAGCTTAGTCGTAAGAGTTAACAATTCCTTTTTCCGATCCTTTTTAGCCCCTTCTTCCCCTCCCATTACTTTTTTCTTTCCCTCCACTCACTCACATCCCTACCCTTAAGGTAGGTGAAGTATCTGTAGTAGTCACAGTACAGTAGATGTTTATGGATGGCCGCGGTTACTTACCATCAGGTGACAGGTACGTATTCTCGTTTATCGCTTTTATAAATAAAAAAATATTCTATTCCTTGTCTTTCTTTACAAAAAGGAATTAGTGGGTGAGAAATTGTGTTGTGCTTCTCCGAATGCGCTTGCGCAGTTGTGTGTGTTTGTACGTGTGGATCTGTGTACGTGGGTGTGTCTTAATTAGTAATAGGAAAGTGACGATAGAATACATACATAAATGTATCTGCAATGGTTAGTGCTTACTTGATTTTCATGTCTAGTTCATCAGATCTACGTGATACGTGAAGTTATATACATTTTTGGTAGTGTTCTATATTATTTACTCGCGAATATTATAAGTATTACTTAACTAACGATCATCCACTAAGGAAATCTGTTTGATCTTAACATTTCCGAAGAATCTGAGTAAATAATACACAACTTTAATCCTCCAAGTTTGTAAGTTGTTCTTTAGATTTTCTTTAAAAGTTTCCAATTAAGCCCTTTGTAGTTGAATTAATTTAAATTTAAACAACTACATACTTTATAAAAGTACAGTGAACTGTAGGATGCCCTACTGAACGGCTTTAAAATTAATTTCATTGCTGTTTAGTAGAGTATAATGGCTCTCTATGAATTCTCCTAAGCCTTAACTTTTCTTCAAGAGGCGGAAAAGGGAATAGTTTGAAAACTCTAACATTCAAAAAGACAGCGCCAATTATGATTAATGATCTCGATAACCGCAACAATATCGTTGCAACATGCTTCGTTCCTCAAGAAATTATTTCACGTACACGTCCTTTTGGAACCCAATTCTTTCAACAGTATTGTCGTATCGATACGAGATAACAGTTTAAATGACCTTTATTTGATTCCTGCATGACCATTTGATTCAAGATCATAAAAGTCCAAAATAATGAGCGAACCCACTTTGTAGATAATTTTTAAAACGACCACTATTTATTGGAGATTGAGGCATGTTGTCGTATTTGTATTTATCAATGTCAAAAAGCATCAATTTGCAACTTAAAGTTTTCTGGCGTTGATACATTTTTGTAATCCTATCATATTTTATTCGTTTTTTTTTTCATAATATACAAGTTAATGTTACTTGGCATGCTATGAATTACAAAAAACTGCAATATAAAAAATATTTTTTTTATGGGATAGGAAAGCAAACGAGCAGGCGGGTCATCTGATGGCATGGAAGCAATCAACGCCGCCCATAGACTTTCGCAGCGCCATAGGCAGTGGGGAAGCGTTGCCGACCTTTAAGAAAAGTGTCATTATGGGAGTGGGAATGGGAGGGGGAGGGGCAGAGGGCGAGGGAGGGGTGTTGGGCCTTCCAAACTTGCCGGCTTCTGCGAGAATGTGGTATTTCCCTGGGTGAGCCCTGATTCATGTTACAGACAAATATTATGCCATTCTTGACAAAATATTCGTCTGCAGCGTGGCTCTATCACTATTATTACAATATATTTAGGTTTTCAAGCAAAATAATTTAAATTATTTATAAAAAAATTTTAATTATGAAATTTGACGAAATAATTAAATTTTAAGACGGAAAATATGACATAATTATTCAGTAGCAACTAGGATTTAAAAAATGTTTTTCCACAAATATTTTTAACAGTGTAAGAAGGCAAACGAGCAAGCGTATCACCTGATGAACACCATTAGGGAACTATATGGGCTTGTTTTTAATGGTTCCAATGTCGTATCGGTTTGAACATAACGCATAATATAAGAGAGATGTTTTAACAAAGTAATGGTGCGACAAAAGAAGTTTCAGAAGAAACGCAACCTAATCGCTACTAATAATAATGTTTGGGTTGAAACATGCGCACCCTTTATTGTAAATTAATTGTACTCATTCATAACTTTTATAAATATGCGAACTACTTACTAAAGTTTTATCGCAATCGGAAGGTTATAAAAAACATAAACTTACTCGTACATACATATTGTCTTTCGCAGGGGTAGGCAGTGACCACAGATGTCCATCTGCTGCGATCTTAGCATACTTTCTTTGCTTCCTCCACACTCATTTCTCTCATGCAAGCCCGTCGTTTAAGAGTACACTTGACCAGCCTTAAAAACTTCAGCTATGTGGTCAAGGTATGTATTCCGTGCTCTTCCCTCACCGAATCTTCCATCCACATTCGTAATATTAATTTATTTTGCCAGTCGTCTTTCATCCATCCTCTCTATGAGTCCAAACCATCTAAGCATCTCTTTCTCAACTTTTGTTACGACACCTTGTGGAGTAAACCACATCGCTGTCTTATATCTTGAAAAATCTGTTGTTTATTCAAAAATGAAATCTGTAAGGTTTCAATAATACTATTTACAAGTATTGTTGTTTTTGAGAGAGATTTACTCTTTGTATTGAGTTGTGTTTGTTATTATCTTCAATAACCGTTAGCTGTCCTCGTGATCGAGATGAAGACCTCCAAGATTTGCCTTCGTCATGAGCTAGGAAGGTGGATTTTCACGCAGTTACATCAAACCTTGAGTCTTGTCTTCGGCTAAATATTTCACCCTGTACTTAATGTGGATGATTATATCATCAAGCGTTCATCTGGGCCTCGTTCTGTGAATAGAATTAACTAATTGCAGTCTAGTTAATACCTTTATCCTTATGAGGTTATGCTTCCTTCTTAGTATATATTGCATATATCCTACATATATTAGCTATCTAAATTTGATGGAAGATGAATTATTTTTTAGCAAAAAATATTATTTAATGCGAGAACAGACACAATTTGGTAATTAGACTAGGTCGTCTTTATGACGATCTTGTTATGTAATATTATAATAAGAGATAATGAAGTCTTCTTATAAACAAATTTTTATTTTAATTAGAGATATCTGAGGTAACGTTTTTTATAACTTTTTAATTACTTCTTTTTAAAAAAATATATTTTACGAAGTTTTCTGTAAGTTATAAATAGCCTATTACTGTTTAAAAACGTCAATTACTCGACTACTCTCCACTGTGGTGTTTATTTATCTAACTATTAATCTTTAGTTTAATAATATATGTAAGGTTAATGGAGCCCTGCACTCCTTTATGAGAAGTCAGAATGTGTCTAAAACGGCCCGACTGGCGGTTCATCAGGGGATGCTTGTTCCGACTCTGATCTACGGTAGTGAAAGTTGGGTTTGGTAGAAAAGTTATGAAAGCAGACTGAATGTGAAGGTAATAAGAGTATTAAAAAGTATGTGTGATGTAATTTTGAATGATAGAATAAGAAATTAAGATATAAGAGAGAGATGTGGAGTAAAAGGTGCCGTGACAAAAGTTGAGAAAGGGATGCTTAGATGGTTTTGGCACATAGAGAGGATGGATGAAAGACGACTGGCAAAAGAAATTTACGTTGCAAATGTGGATGGAAGCGTCGGTAGGGGAAGACCACAAAAAACATACCTTGATCAAATCGGTGAAGTTTTTAAGAAAGTCCAGGTCAAGAGTACCCTTAACCGGCGGGCTTGCATGAGGAGAGTAATGAGTGTGGAGAAGTATGCAGAGATCGTAGCAGATGGAGATCTGTGGTCTCTGCCTACCCCTACGGGAAACAGGCGTGACGTTATGTATGTAAGGTTATTTTGTTTTATAGGAAAGGAAGGCAAACCTGTATTTTGTTGGAGAGTAACCAATGCTGTACATAGATATTTACAACACTCTGAATGCCTCTGCATTGCAGAAACGTTGTGAAGCGACATCAATAATTTGAAAGGAACAACATCTGATACCGCCGACATTAAGAAGAGAAAGTTCCATAAAATAGCTTTTGCAATTACTGTTGTATTTTCAAGTATTTGAAGAGTAAGTAAAATCTTCGACAACTTTCGAAATAAATTTTAGTAAATATTTCGATATTGCAAGCCTTCGGATGTTGATCCAAATACAGGGTACGTTGTGCTGTGTGAAGTTGCTCTAATATACACTGCTGGAGAGAATGTATTGAATCCTATGTGAATTCAAATTGAAACATCAATCGGGTGGAAGAGCTATGAACGATATGTGACTGCAAATCACAGAATGTCGATTAATATATCATTGGCTTATATTAAATTCTTTTTGGCCACGTTTTTTTTGTTAGAGTATATATTACCTTATATTTTGTATAAAATATACCCAATCTATATCTTTCAATATTGTATTAGTGATTTTTTTTAAGTTTCATAATTGCAGAATTATTGTAATTATTGATTGTTCTTGTTTTAACAATATATAAATAGGAGCCTGTTACGGTTATACACTTGGCCTCACCATTTCTGAACGTATGGATGAAAATCTATCACACTTATCCAAGGCGGAATACTGAAACATCCAAATTCGTGACCGTCGATTGACTGAGCAAACCATAAATTCGTCACCGACATTAAAATACATTCTTTACTAAAATCGATATCTTACCTAAAATATAAGCACATATTGCATGTAAAATATCGATACTAGTAATTATTCAAAAAGCTTCGTATTCTTTTATGGCTACAAATATGACAACTTAACCAAAATAACGCTTTTCTTAAGATATAAATGTATAAAGAGGAACACGTTTTATTGGTAATTTATATAATGTTTCGGGAGTAAAGAATGGTTACGATATTATATCGAAATCCCAAAACCCTGAATACAATAAAGGGTAGTGAGATACTCTGTTCAATAAAAAATATTAATAAAATTCTAACTTAAAAAATAAGAAAAATACATGCATATATATATATATATATATATATATATATATATATATATATATATATATATATATATATATATATATGTATTTAAGATGATGAATGAAATTATATTTTTTTACCTAGGTAAAATAGTTATAAGTTATGTTGTATTCTGAAAACGTTGTTCTGTTATATGATATTAGTGAAATTTAAAAAGATTTTCCTCTTTCTATTTTTGCAATGTCGGTGGCGAAAATATGTTACGTTTCTATAATTTACTTAGAGTACATAAAAATGTTATGAACATTTTTAATATCATGGACGGAAAAAACTGAAAGGATAAGGAAAAGAGAAATACCAAGAAAATAACTTAGAGACCAATTAGAAGAAAAGGCTAGAGATAATTGAAGTAGCTAGCCTTGAATCGGGAAAAATCGCAAAATTATACGACAAGTTTTGAGTACCTAAGTGATAGATAGATGATAAATAAAAAAAAAGCTCTATCAGTATAGGTTTATGAGTATATCTACTTCTGAGCGAATTAGGTACAAGTTCCTGATGGATCTTTTTCTTTTATGGAAAAGAAAGGTAAACGATCAATCGGGTCCCTTGAGTTTAAGTGATAAGGGCCACTATTTTATTACTACGATTATGTGACCCAGTTAAGAGAGGAGGGTAGAAAAAGGTGAATGAAAGGACAGGAGGTAGAGTTTGAATCTTTGGCCTTAATGCTCACCTGGACAAACGCTTTATTTAATTATTCTGGCGTTTAAGCGATATATAATATCATATTACATAAATAGTGCAATTCTATAAACCTCATTTTCTTTAAATCAAGATTTTTTAGTGCCCTTTACTTTCGTTCGTTCGAGTTCGTACCTTCCATTAGACTATTGATGTGAACTTTTTCCTATCATTATTAGCTTAATTTGAATGGTTAACAATAATATATAAAGTAGCTTGTTTTATATGGAAAAGCTTTCTAGAAAAATACTTTGGAAAATATAATAGCATATAAAGGAGAAATATGCTTTGAAGTCAAAGCTTGCCCGTTATGTTGGATATTTTTACCTATGCCTGAATCTTACTCGCTCGTTGAATTATTAAAATTAATACACAGTGATCTCAGATTTATTCTACTTAATATATTTTTTAAAATTTAAAATGGATTTAGTATAAATATTTACTGACATAAAAAAGGGCCTCGTCATCTAATATGTAATCTAATAATATGAGGCGAATAGGAGAGTAAATATCTTCGAATCGCAGCAATGTTTACCTAAGTGGTAAAATCAGTCTGCAATCCCCAATCTGCCTGTCAAGCGTACTGATTACTGGTTACAGTCGAATATTATTTCAGATATTTATGAAACAAATTAACCATGAAATTCGTTTTATTTCCTTAACATTACTTAGAAAACATAATAATGTAGAATCAGTGGGCGTCCTGTGATTGAAATTTACTTGTATTTAATTATATATTATTTTTTTGTTTTTTTTTTTTATGGGATAGGAAGGCAAACATATCACCTGATGGAAAGCAACGCCGCCCATAGATATCCGCAGCGCCATAGGCAGTGCGGAGGCGTTGCCGACCTTTAAGGAAAGTGTCATTATTGGATTGGGAGGGTAGGGGAAGGGGGTGTTGGGCCTCCGGAACTCAGCCGCTCACCGTACGAAGTGCGGTAGCTAAGCTACCACTCAGACGCCGGTTTTCTGCGGAAGTATGGTACTTCCACGGGCGAGACGGCCCATTCACGCTACAGACAAATATTATGCCATTTTTGACAAAGTATTCGTCTGCAGCGTGGTTCTACCACTATTAAATCATTATCATATTTAATCATTTTACAAAATAATCAAAGCCAAATCACCCACTTCACTGTACCCGCAATTTGCTTGCTTCCTTCACGTGCTAATGAATAGATAACTTATTAAAACACAATAAACTTCAAATCACTTATTATATGAAATCATCTATATTGTTATAAAAGTTTCAACTGTCGATTAATGTGTTACTAGGAAACAATTAACACAAAATGTGATTCTTTGTCCATTATTCCAGGTTGAAATTTTATTATCGAGATGCGTGTTTGAATTCAGAACACACAGTGCAAACAGTATTTGGACGGTGTCTAAGAATAGCATTTTAAAACGATCGATGTATTATTTTTAGTGAGCCATTTCGCATTTATATAATATATGAACATAGTTCAAGTCTATAAAAGAAATATGAAAGATAAAATATTGCCATTTTTTTTTCTTTTATGTATTTATGTGTGAATCTCCCTTATTTGTCCGTCATATGCTAAAAATAATAGTGGTAGAGTAATGTATGTTCTAAAAAAACCATAAGGTTTTGGCAGTAATGCATATGATGATCAATCAACAAAATTATAGCGCCTCCACGGATCGTGCGTTTTCCAGGATGTGCCTTTAAATTAAAGCACATAAATAAAATAAGTCCCACGTGAATCATATGCCCGTCGGTAATTCTGTACATATTTCATGCTCAACATTGTTGAATTACAAAACTTTCCAAAGGTTAACCCCAACTCTGGCACCTTCCTACTGATCTGATGAATAAATAAACTTTCAAAAGTTTGTTTATTTCTAAAATATCCAACCATTACAAATTTTATTTTCATATTATATCATAGTTACCCTCTCTAGCAGTAGATTCACAGGGATGCTCAAATTTTGCTTGTTTAATGAAGACCATAAATATGCACACTTACCAAAAAACAGTGGACTGACGGTCCATATTACCTTACACTTTAACGTGAAACATGTATTAATACATCGGATGCATAAACCATATTGAACAGGAACATGCTCAAGTATCAGCTCATTTCAATTTGAGCATTCAAACAATCTTTAACAGTACGGGGGCATTTTCGGGCTTGGAAAGTTATTTTGCGTCATCGTAATTTCCAATCCTAATTCTTCACTTCTATACATCAAACAATTTTTTAAACGCGAAAACCAAAGCAGACAAGTGGAAAGTACTCGAAAATAGTTATTAGGAAAATAAACAAAGATTTGGCCAACTAGCACTCACCGTATGAAATACGGTAAACAAATATGTTATCATTTAACAGTAATATTATTACGGTAATGTGACATTTACCGTAATAACCTCTATCCTTAGCTTACATGGTTCTAACACTATTTAAAAACATATCTTAAATTAATAATATATAATCGTCGTTGGTAGTGAAATATTTAAAATTGGAAATATGTAAAAATATAGAAAACATTTTATAATGCTATTATTTTATTTATAAATTTATTTAAAGTTTAGATGATATAAATAAACATTCGTACTCACTCTGTTTATAACTCGTGGCGTCGACTTCAACTGGCTGTACATCTCGGCTGTTCCCACTTTATGTTGCTCAGGTGCATCGAACAGTCCAATAGTGGACATTACAGCCAACGCAATCCCCAGTAACACTAACATCAATAACGAACTTATGCATATTTTAGATTTGTTTGATATCACCATCGCCATCTTGTTAATTTATTTGTCCACAAACACTTCTTTAATTTCATATGATTTTGGCTAAAAATGTTCTCGTTAGTGTCTTTTTTGTTTTTGATATAATAGTTGCTAATATATTTTTTTATGTTAACATTTTAGTTCCACATAATCATATCAACACTATGTCTCCAAAGTCATTTGTTTTTCAAAACTATTTTTCGAAATATCACGTATAATAATAGTGTTTGTTTCTAATATGGATTTGCTTGTCCAAATGAATTGCTAAAATGATTCAACTGACTTAACGATAAAATGTAGGTCCTTATAAGAAATAGTTTACGGACTTTTACCCTAAAATGTACATAGTTTAATGTGATGTGAATTTAATGGAGTAATTTTAGAATTGCGACCGTAGATGTTTCCTAAACTATAAAAATCATCAAAAGACCCTTTTGTTCGTTTGCCATCTCTTTTATACAAAAATTCTAAAAGAAACTTCTTGAAAACTCCTACTCGCTAATAGTAGTGGAAGAAAGAGTAGAAATAACGGTCTGTCAGTAGGAAGAATAAGGATTTAAAATAAACATGCTACCGTGAGATAGCCTATACCGGGAAATTAATTGTTTCCTGGAGTAAAAGGGATGATAGGACAATAAAAAGCCAAAAAACCCCAAAGCATTACTATCCGATACATGTTTAGATAAGTAAATTAACCATAAACTATAAACAGATTATGTCCTCGATGATGGTTATAAAAAACCTCTTAAGCTATATGGAAGCGTTGCGGTTAAACTACAATCGATTTGGACTCAACTGATTTTTATTTGACATACATAATACGAACATCAACTATAAGCTCGAGAACAGTAAAAACAGTAAAAAAAACTACATTTTGCGTAAAATTTTTTGAAGTATTGAGTAGATATTAATATGTATAGTATATTATAAGTTTACACAAATGCAACCGTGGATATAATTCATTTTTATAGTATTGTAAATAGGCATAGGGTGTAATGAAAGAGACGAAAAGCAGGATATGGAATGTGCAAGCAGGGTTTAGAAAGGGGATGGGATGTACGGATCAGGTCTTTTCCTTAAGGTGCATAACTGAGAAGTTTCTGGCGAAAAACCAGAAGGTATTCTGCGCCTTCATAGACTTGGAAAAGGCCTACGATAGAGTGATAAGGAATGAATTGTGGTCGGCACTATCCACGTTTGGGGTGGGTAGGAAGATGATTCATGCGCTGAAGTCTCTCTACGAGAAGTCCAGTGCGTGTATCAGAATAAAATGTAAATATTACACAGACTGGTTTGATATCTATAAAGGTGTTAGACAGGGATGTGTAGCGTCACCGTGGCTTTTCAACCTTTTCATGGATAGTTGCCTGACAGACCTGAAAGAGAGTCAGTGTGGCTTAAGAATGAATGGAGTACTCATCAAATGCCTCTTATATGCTGACGATCAGGTGCTGCTAGCTTCGTCGGAAAAAGAGTTGAAAGTTGGGTTTGGGAGAAGAAGCATGAAAGCAGACTAAATGCGGTGGAAATGAGAGCATTAAGAAGTATGTGTGGTGTAACCTTGAATGATAGAATAAGAAATGAAGATATAAGAGAGCGATGTGGAGTAAAAGAAGGTGTTGTGACAAAAGTAGAAAAAGGGATGCTTAGATGGTTTGGACATATAGAGAGGATGGATGAAAAACGACTGGCAAAAGAATTTTTTTCCAAGACCTTGCGAATGTGGATGGAAGGGCCGGAAGAGGAAGACCACGAAAAACGTACCTTGACCAGATTGCTGAACTTTTTAAGAAAGGCCAGGTCAAGAGTACCCTCAACCGGCGGGCTTGCATGAGGAGAATAATGAGTGTGGAGGAAGCAAGGGAAGTATGCCGAGATCGTAGCAGATGGAGATCTGTGGTCTCTGCCTACCCTTACGGGAGACGGGCGTGACGATATGTATACGTATGTATGTAAATAGGTAAGCGAATAACGAAGTTATGAAAAAATAAGTATAACTTAAACAATACGCAATAACTTCACTGCAACAATCTGCAATACAACACACCGATTCAATGCGGAAAACTGCATAATATTCTGTCATAATAGGCTGCCATTGAAGAAGTGAAGCGACGTGAACATTTCCGTCGACAAACGGAATACAATGCGGGACGCGGCAAAGTCGTCTGAACTGACGAGACGTTTCTGTGGAAACAGGTACGGCCTGGCATAAAGGTGATATTCCTCGTGTTTATTGATATGTCGTCTTGTTATTTCATATCATTCCCTAATTTTAGACTGAAGAATATTGAGCTAGGAGAAGCCTGAAGATAATTAGCATTTTAAAGAAAATATGCTTTGACTTACAATATTCAAGAATAACTATAAAATATGTAACAATTAATTTATTTAAAATTATAGATTGGGGATGGAAGAAGAAAAGAACAGGAAGAAAAATATACCTAATCAATTTAAGATTTTGGTTTCTATCATATAACAGAGTTAGTGAAGCCAACTTAATAAGACCGATGATATATCGTGTACTAAGAGGACTCAGTGCGATCTATCATTACATAATCGGTACTTCTTCATAAGCTTCATAAAATTGTATTTCAGATATTATTAAGTATATTGAAATTTATTGCCACGATCTACTGGACAAATAGTTATATAACTAATTATGTATGTAAATATTTATAAAGTGTTAGCGCCTGAAACAAATAGTATAGCAATTATTTTTCTTAATAATTCAAATCTTTTGTTTATAATATATATTTAATTTCAAATGAAACCGATTTCAAAGATCAAATTATAAGCTTTCTTCTGCAATATAAAAATTCATAAGCCTATTATAAAAGTAGTATAGTTAATAAGATCGTGAAATGGCTTTATGCATAAGAAATTTTATGAAAGGCATTAATGGGCTAAAATAAGTTTAAAAACTTAAACTAATAAACGTTTTAGTGTTGTTTTAAGCAATTTTTATGTATAAGATCTATAAAATTTGTTACTGTTAATGTTGTTATGAATCAATTCATGTCATAGAATTAGATATAATTATTTTTTAAGATAATTATTCGAATCATTTTAAAATATTGTGCTTATTAGCTGGCAAAGAAGCCGAAAAAGATTTATTATAAAACTTTAGTTTTAATGCCGTTCGCGTTAAAACCAAAATTTGGACCTAATTTGTCTCCTTATTATAATATAACATGATTTTTATTGATTTAAATTACTTTTTCTTTAAACTATCTCAGTGTATTAGTTCAGTCAAATATTTTTGAAAAGTACAGTATAAACGCATATTTTTATTTAGTTAAGCGCCTACAGACGCTGTTCATATTAAACAAATGCTATCTTATGTCATTTTGCTCTAAGAACTTTAGCAGGAACTAAGATGATATAAGTATTATAATTTTTCATTTATTGTGGCCTGCTGAGTTAAATTTCTATAGATTCAATTCTTTTAAAATAATATAATAAATAATATTAGAACACCAAAATTCGCTATATGAATAAGTCACAATTCATTATTTACGTCTCAAAAGTGCAAGAGAAAAGCAGTTATCTAAATAATTTTAAAACTAAACACTATACAAAAAAATGGTCTACTCTTAGTTGAAAGGACATCCAGATTCTAAAGAAATAAATACGTATAAGCCACATAAGTATTTATGCCTATGCGGGAATGGAACTGAAGCGATAACTTCACCATCGAGCCCATTTGGTCGTCAAAATATGTATAGGTATGGGATCACATAAATAAGCAAAAAGCGTTTTATAGTCGGTTATTATAAAGCGCATTTAAAATAGAATTTATTGGAACCACGACGTCAATGTAATCACAGTTCGAATGGAAGTGTTGTAAGTTGTTAACAACAACATAACACGGTGCCGTGCTGACAACACTGCCGGCGGAAACTGTCAGACTAGTCGACAAACGCAATTTTCTCCTTTCAACACCCACGTTTTTAAAACTATAACAGGCACTCGAACGAGTTGGAAAAGAACAAAAGAACTGTACAGAGTAACGAGCTAATGTTTGAACAATACATCGGGAAGCTGCGAAATCGTTCCGACACTACGCGGCGCTATGTTGCTACTAAAATCTTGGTAGCATCAGCTGTTCAAATAAGTCGATAGAATTGGCGACGTCTAGTCTGCCATGCTGACCTCCTTATCCGAAACCCTATTGACTTCTTTGCGCCAGGATTGTGCGTCGGATCACAGTTGAAGTGGGAAATATGCGAGATAGTTTACTGGTATTTCCTTCGTTTTAAAGTTGGGAGTTAAGTTTGATTAAGATTGTTGTTTACTGCATTGCTTTTTTATTGCTTCTCTTGAATTGTTATTGTGTCCTTTTCAAAGATCTTTCTAGCAAGAAGATAAAAAAGAAAGCCGCACACTAGAATTCCTTATCTTAGATACCATTACAAACAAACTAATGACAAAGATAATCACAAAGGCTAGTAATAAATAAATAATTATGTAGACCATAAAAAATATTCTGACACGTGCAGCAATCTCGTGATTCTTGGTATTTCTGGACATACAGGGCTTCGAATTCGATTATTTGGATGATTTAAATATATTTAGAGTCAGTCGATTAAAATATAATTTTATTGCTAATATAATATTAAATTTAAAGCGGCGCGTGCAAAAAATTTAATATTTGGTATAGACTATAAATATTAAAAATATATATATCCTGAAGAGATACACAAGGAAATTGATTCAGTAGAAAATGTATTCCATAGAAATGATAATTATCTTGGCACTAGTATTTTATTAAATTAGTAAACTAAGCATGTTTCAAATTTATTTTTAACATTAATCGTCTGTTTGATATTTAAAAACCTACTTTTTTATAATAAACGGTTTACCTTAATTAATATTCTATGGTTACTGCGGCATATTCCTTTTTAAAAGGAAATTAAAAAGTGATGTATATCAATTATGTATATATGAATCAAGGACACAAATTCCAAAAAAAAGTTGCGTATTTACGAAATAAAATAGAAAATAATAGTCTCAATTCTAATTAAAAAACCGACGTCATCAAAATTATCAATTACCTCAATATTGTTATGAACATTAGTCATAAATGAATTCACTGTGTAGGTATATACTATCATTGTCGTCGTCTTCGAAAACAATCTGCGCTATCTAGCGTGATCTTCGGCTATCCTTTTTATCAAAACCCAGTCTCCATTCCAACATCTGTGTAGTTAAACAGTATTCAGTTTTCAGACAATCGTGATCAGCCCATTGCCACTTCAGTGTTTTAACTTGAAAAAAGATTTTGGTAATATTGGTTCTCTAATAGATTTCTTTAGTTTAAATCATATTCACCAGACTCATTTCTAGCATAGCCCTCTCTATAGCTATCTGAGCGACTTTGAGCTCGCACAAGTAGGGCTTACAATACCGAACTAAAATCTGAATATTTAAAATTAGATATATTTGATATTTAAAATTAGAAATATCGGGATACCGGTATTGAAACCGGTATTATTGATAAAAAATTTACTAGTTATATTTTTACTTATCTCAGTTGTTATATTGACTTGTTAACAAATAATATATGAAATCCAATAAATATTGTTCTGAAATGAGTAGATATTATTTATTTTATTACATAAAGAGTAGGAGTAGATAGATACAAAAAAACGTGCAAGTAAAAAAAAGTACATATTAAATTTTATGTTACATTTTACGTATAATAAATGTGCCTGATATAGATTTTAATACAATGAAATTGTTTGTTTATCTTCAAAAAAAATTTCTTGTAATTAATTAATATTATTTTAATTAGATTTATATTGTGCATAAATTCAACTTTTATCAACTAATGTAATACTAAAATACCGGTATTTTTACATAAATACCGGTTTTTAATAACGGACAAAAATCGTCCAGGATTCCGGTATTTGGGACCCCGGAATCTCGGTATTGTAAGCCCTACGCACAAGCACACGGGGCAGATGACGCAGACGAACATCCAATTTACTACTACGAACTAAAGTTCCTAATCCGTTTCTATACATAATTATAACAAGTTGCTTAGAACGTACTATTAAAGCGTATCCATTCTTTCTCATTGGGTTACTTTGGCGAAATGCGTTGTACTAAAAATAATTTTATTGTTCAAAGCCTTTACGAGAAAAAAAAAACATTATATTTGAGAAAAAAATCATAAAACCATTTTTAAGGGAACGCTTGTCAGTATAGATTATCAAAAGATAGCGTTCTTTGATTTCTTCGCTACGTATTGATTACACTGAGCGCTATTATCCAGATAAATAGTCGAAATAATGGCGTCACCCTGTCTGCGAATCTGACCTCGTTATCTCGGACGCCGCAGTGATCCAGTTACAGCTAGAGGCTAAAGGTATGATATTCCAAATCGAAATAAATATAATTAAGTGACATAACGGATTTTTTTATTACGAAACCTATAAAAGCAGGTGCTTTTTGTTTAGGACTGTTTATAGATTTTTCTTTATGGATCTGTTATCTCAGTATCAGGATCTTTGTTTTCTATATTGTTTACGCTTGTAGTTTGTTTTTTCTTCTTCCTCTGTAAGGTTGGAACTTCAAAGAATGTCATTAAAATTTATATAGATATAGATTTTAGCATATTGTAACCGAGTCTCTCTTTCTATAGATGTTTTGAAAGAGATGTAATATTTTTCTGATTCTTTTGACATTGTTCATTAAAAAGTCAGCATTAATAATGTACGAATCCTTTTTTGCTTGAGAGCCATGCTGTAGGCGAATTTCTGTCAAAACACTGATGTAGACTGGAGTAAACGAGAGTTGGAGTTTAGAATGTTTTGCTCTTTGGCTAGATAGAGCGACAATATTTGCAATGTGGCTGGCAGAGACTGGATATGTTTAGCCTATGATCAAGCTAGGTGGTACGCCTCGCGAGAGGCCTGTTTTTAGAAGTTTTTTGTTTCGGCAAATTTTGGTCTGCACTTGCAGACCTGTCTAGAGAAGTACACTCGCAAGAATTAAAAGATTGCAAATAGTTTTTTTCTCTCTTTCAAATCTCACTTGTTTCAGAGTTATATTACTTCACGAGAAATGTCAAAGGGCTTACAAACTGTTTGACCGAGCCGACAATGGACCACACTCACACCTACAAAACCTTGCTCTCCTCTACGCTTGTCCACCTGAGAGCTCTGAGAGCTCCCACACAAAATCCACCTGTCGCCGCCTAGCTCCGATGAGGGGGGATGGCCATCGACAGAGCCAATGCAGGAATAGGTTCAGCCATATCTCGATGACGCAAGTTGTTAAAGGACAAAAACCGCTGGGAACAGCGGCATCTAGGACCGGGGGCGGTCGCCCCTTTGAGTTGCTGCGCGAGCAGTGGGGTTCATCCGCAAGGTTCGATCCTACACCCCGTCCGCATATGTATGTATGGCTTATAAACAATAAAATAAAAATGTTACAATTTTCGTCCAAAACTTGCCTGACATACTGTTTTGTTTAGTAATTATAACGTGCTTTATTTCTATGAAACCCAATAGAAGATGATGAAGTAACAAAACGGGAAAAATAATAATATGGTAAGAAAAAAAATCACTCATCGATTATCACTGAACTATTATTTAGAATGTCGAACACGATAAAGCATTGAATGTAAAATAATAACGGAAACAGTGCGTACATATTTCACAAAGCGAATTCGTGTAATGTCATTTCATTTCACCCGTGACGTCATTCACGTGACCACATGTCCGCGCTAACGTCCGCAGTGTGGTCCCAAACGCCGATATTCAGTTAATCTCGTCACGTCACTCCGGTGACGGCACAAGTGGGACACGTGACAAATGTCACCGAGATATCACTACGTGTATACTGTATGTATACGTATTATAACGTGCGCGCGGCGCTGTCGAACGGTCCAGACTGAGATGCTGTCTACATCCTACGTTATATACACTTGGCAAATTTTCAAGAGGGATGAAAATTTCTGTGTTAACGAGGGTATGAAAACATTCGATATAATTTATGTAAGATGCTAACAAAATAATATTATTTATATATTATAATATGAGTCGCTCAGTGGAAGAGTGGCCCAACCCACAAAAATGACAGTACCGAGTAAACGTTACCAAACCAACCTTTTTTAATAACGTCATGGTTAAAATTTAACGCCATCTATTAAAATACATTTAACCTAAGATAGGCCATTGTAAATTTAAAGAAAATAAATAAACTTGTTTGGTAACTTTAATGTGATATCCATATTTATATGGATTGGGCCATTCTTTCACTGAGCGACTCATATATGTATATCATCAATAAATCAATCTTAAAGGAATAAAGTACGCTATAGAACCAAGTACAACCAGTACTGGAGTTTTTATTCCAGCACTCGTTTATTTCAGCAGTTGCTGGTTCTTGGCAAACGTAGTGTGGGAGGTTTCCCGGCTAGATGGTGCGACAATCTGAGCAGAAATATAAATAAGAAATGTGAAAGTGTGTTCAAAATTAAAAATATAATAAAAGCATGAAACACTTTTGATATAAGTCCAAGGGTATTGAAATCAAAAGTAAAGTGTTTAATACAATCTTAATAATTTTACATACATATCGTCATGCCTGTAGGCATCGTATGGGGAGGCAGAGACCACAGATCCGTTACGATCCCGGCACAGCTTCCTTGCTTTCTCCACATTCATCCATCTTTTCGTCCATCTTTCCTTTTACATTCATCGTAGCGAAATGGCTCTCTGTTAGTCGATTTTCACCCTCTCGGGAATCAGGACGTGACGGATGACGAACTACGTCGCCGTCATTTTTTAACAAATAATAATTTTTAAAGAAGGTTTTGACATCTCCTGTCTCCCGTAGCGGTAAGCAGAGACCACAGGTCTCCATCAGCTACGATCTCGGATACTTTCCTTGCTTCCTCCATACTCCTCATGCAATCATTCTCCTCATGCAAGCCCGCCAGTTAAGGGTACTCTTGACCTGGCCTTTCTTAAGGTTATGCCATTCTATTTTGATAAACGAAGTTTGTTGAATGAAACATTCCAAATGCTTTAGGAAATATTCACGTTTTATCGGTCTTAAATTAAACCGCTGATAGATCTATTCCATCGACCTCTATCAACACTTTCCAGTAAAACAACCCACGCAATATTGGCATTATATCAAAATAGCAACACTACCGATTGAGACGATCAATTGAAGGTGGAGTTTCCTCCTGTCTAGATTATTAATGGTTTCATTCATCTTAGTCGGACCGGGGAGAGCGTATACGAGCTGATGGACGATTAGGATATTACCTCCTTGAGCTGTAATTTATTTATTATGCGTTCATTGTAACTACTGTAAACATATTTAACCTTAATTGATTAAATTTTTAAGTTTGAACAAGAAAACATTATGTCAATCTCGTACTAAATAGTTTATAGGTTAAAATAATAATGGCGTGCCTTGGGTGGATCCCATGTTTGGATTACTGTAGGCTAAAAATGATGATGAACCTCAAAAAAATTAACACGAACTATGTAGAAGTTATACATATATTTAACAAATTCAACGCGAAATCTTTGGAGATCTCTCTTCTTGAAGAACACACACAGTACGTGCTTTGTGTCAAACAGTGGGACATATATGGACTGTAAACCTAATGTATACACACATGAATATTCATGTAGTCCGTTCATTAATTAAAATAGCTATCAACAAAGACAGGTATTATTTTAATTTTACAGCAGTCGTTACATCTATAAATGAAAAAGAAAAAATATCCGACGTGACTTTTTATATTCTTTCACAAAGGCACGATGCGTGTAAGGGTTGATGTGTCAAGATGCACTTGTGAGTCAATAATGACTGAAACCTGTACAATTATACAAAGTGTGAAGAGGGTTAGGGTGAATTTTTCAAGCAAAGGGATTACTTAATAAATGAAAGCATCATATATTTTTTTGTGTATAACATTACATACTACATCAATAATGATAATGTTAAAACCTTTAAAATTGAACAATAGTTGTCTATTAATAACGTTGTTAGTTACATTGTTATCTTTGTTAATTAAGTGTATAAATTACAGTATTATTTCTTCTTTTACACTGTATTACTGTATTAGTTTGGGAATGTTCTAAATATGTTTCTTATCACATTATTATCACTGAGGAGACATTGCCCGCGAATTTAATCGTGTCCATAATTTTAAGGAATTTCAATTTTTTTCGCAGGTGTCCGAAAACTCTTTGCGAAACAAGGTAGTATAAATCTTTCCATATTTAAGAAAAGTTCCTTTGGGGTTTTCATTGTATCAAATAAGACGGTTATTTCATTTATGAATATGATATTATCATCAAAATATGTAACGTCAAACTAGACAAAATTTTAACCCTATCTCAAAACATATTTTAACGCCGTAAGTATGTAATATAAAATGTATTTTTTTAAATGTTACACTCATAATTATTTATAAAGAATAAAAAACTTTTCTTTTTATCATAGTAAATTTTGCATGAAAAAATAAACTATATCTTAATCTGCAATATATTTTTACAGCTCATAGCCTACCACGCTATGGATAACCAAGGCAAATGGATCGAAACTTGGAATAAATACCTGTAGACCGAATCTTTTTATTCCAATGCAAAATCGAATCAGCGACTACTGACTCATGAAGTAATAACTTCAGGACTATTTATAATATTATTATAAATACTCAGTGGCCATCATATTTTATATACTACAATATATTTTTTATTATATATAATTTAACTTAGTGACACAATTCTCATGAATTTACTTTAAGAAAACTGATATAGAATATAATACAATAATATCCGAATGTGTTGATGTTTCGTCAAATCTGCTGCAGTTAAGACAGATTTTCGGCATCACGTATCTAGTTTCTACCAGCCGCCATCAGCAAAACTTCGCACCATTTAACCAGAGGGCGTCCCATTTTACATTTACCAAGATGCAGGTCTCCTCTCCAGCATTCGTGTACTCTAGCACTTGTCAGTTGTCCAATAAACGTGATCAGCTAACTGGCACTTCAGATGTTGATATTTGTAGTTGTATTTTTTTAAAACTGACATTTAATTTAGGCATTAATGTAAGTCATAAATTAAATTTTCAAAGACAATTAAATTAATATATAAATTGTTGAATAAAACATTCACCTCTCGGCCCGCAAGGAGACCTAATCATCAACTTTTCAAAGTATACATTCCGCAAAGTATACAAGGGCCCCCTATTACAAGGCGTCTGAGTGGTTCGCTCTGGGGGCGCTTTGAAACGGGGACGGAAGGTCCGCATTCAATTCTTAGCCCATACATATTTGAGTATAAAGAGAAAGCTTTGCGGGAAAAGGTATACGCGGCATTGGAACGAAATTACTTATATATGAATGAGAAATTTAAACGAGATTAAAAACTTAACATTGTTTGTGGTCAACAAATACCCCAAAATAAAGTTTTATCAGGTTAGATGGATCTTTTATACTGCTTTTATTAATTGTTGAGCAGGATTGGTAATGGATTTCAAAGATTAACATCACTGCCCGGACTTCTATTCAGGAGACTTTTGTTTTCCAGGCTCGTGATTACCGCTGTGCAGTTTTTAAAGACGGCAGGTAAGATGGATTGGGCACCTTCTCTGGCATAAGAGGCTACTGCTGGAGTTTCGTAAAAGCGGCTACAAGTAATGATGTTATGCTAATCCATTCAGATAAAGTTACCTCTTTTAATTCATTCTAGATGTGTCAACTGAGCAAGATTTGTCAATTAAACAGCTGAGAACACTTTTTCGGCCAAAGCTTCGGATGCAATCGGAGAAAGTTTCGGACGCCATAACTGATAGAGACACAATGGATATACAAAAATAACATCCAGGTACAAATTGTAGTTTCGACCGGAATTCAAATGTAGAACCCTTGGTTTAGAGGTCAAGTATTCTAACTATCGAACCAAACATTTAACAAAATAATATAATTATTATAAACTAACCCAGTGCTTTAACAACAATTTTTCATAAGGAAAATGCAACTTTGCATTATTACCGTGCATTATTTGAAGACTCAAGAAAAACGACCTACTTTGGCACTAGGTTGTTTTTCTTTGGACTCCTGCCGCAGATAAGGCAAAGTTGTTTGAAGTTAAGTTACGGATAACTTTGTACAAAACTTTGGATACACGTTAGACTGAATTTGCATATCTCATCTTGCAGTTTACGTTCCTAACTTAAATTGCATCCGTGCGGACAACAGGGGTATGTTTTGATTTCGTAATAATAATAAGCTTTTTTTTCTTTTCTTTGATGGCAATTAGTTGAAACTATTATGCCAGTGTCAAATAAAATGTAAATATATCAAATCTCTTGAAATGTCTAGTTACCTTGTCACGTCTTGATCAAATGCTGACTATTCTACCAAAACCTTAGATTGACTTTTTCAGTCAACTTACAAAGTCGCGATACATGCATTTATTTTAAGTCACTTCACTTATAAGCCTTAGTCGAACAATATTGTTTAATACGCCACCACAATTTAAAAATATAACTGATAATAATAGAAGATTATGAAAATGAAATAAAAACACAACGTCGTTGATGTGAGTTGACGGGAAAAGTCCTAATAATAAGTTATAAAAAATTAAATTCGCTTAAAATCCTAAGTACAGTTAAAATAACTTTATTTGTAATTTATACTTATAAGATTCAGTTACGTTCAATCTAATTCACACTCATTTTTTATTTATTATTGTCGATAAGACACAAGAAATTTCATTAATTTATCTACTTCAGTGAGCTGATAATAAAGCTTGTACTACCATTTCCTAATGAAGTTACTCTAGCCGGAGAAGGGAAGATTGAAGAAAGATGGAAAAATAGTTTACTACAGGTAAACTATTTTTACATCTTTTTCCATTTTTTACAGCGCAGCAATTTTTATGAATTTAACTTTATACATTATCTCATTGGTAACCAGGAAAATATTGGGCTATATGTAATACACTTAAACTCTAATCTAATTACAAGTGTTAGAGAAAAAAAGATAAAAATGAAACAAAATGTCCTACCCCCCTTTTTTAAAGGAAGTTGAATGTCAAGCATATACTGAAGTTATATAAATATATAAATATGTAATGAACGTTCTTGTTACCGATGTGAGATACTCGATTGCAAGCCCATTCGTTCAAATATAGAAATACAGTTTACTCCAATCATGGCAATTGGTAGAAATTAGCATTAATAAAAGTTTTTGTCAAAGAAATAATCAAACATATGACATATCTCTTAATAAGACATATGTCTTTGATTATTTCTTTGACAAATTTACAGCCTTTATCTATTAATATATTACTTATATTGCTAAAATTACCACGCAAAACTAAATGTTCCTTGAAAATTATTAGATAACAAACATTTTGTCCTATACCTAGTACGTAAGAAACAAAGAATATGGTGAAAAAACAAGCGAAATTCCTATTGCTAATCCAGTATAAATGTTATAAGGGATCGCAGACCATGCGTACCATTTTATCGCACGCCTTTGTAGACAAAGCTCTTTCAAGATATATAAACAAAATTCTAACGGGGAGGATCGGATTAACAATGCATGTATACCCCGGTGAAGTTTGGTATGGAATTACAAATGGGATTGTTAATATATATGCAGCGTTGCATTTTAACAAGATACAATGAGAAAGTGCTATATTTAGGGATAAATAAGTTGTGACAGACACTTGTAGTGTAGTTTCTATTCCTGTGGGCGTTATATGAGGTGATTATGACAGAGTATAGAGCATAGACCAGTAGATAGGCAGTCTATGTGAGTAGTACAATAAAATTTAATCTGTTATCCTCAATCCTCCAACCATGATTACCGTAAAACTACTTATATTTCACGGAGGTCAATGTCCGACTGACTTACAGCTGGCTAGTGATACCATTGAAAATATTAAAAACAATTATTTGTAGTATCATAACATTGATATGATCCATAGTAAATATTTGCATGAAATTATATGTAAGAATGAGAGCTTACGCGCTTGTGAACAAGGAACCGGAAATAAAGGGATATTTGTATGGGGATCGCCCTTGTGATTAATGATATCTTTGTTCCACTTAGCGGAACATTTCACAAGAAGTTATTGACCGATGTTATTCTCTTATAGCTTTCCGCATCTGTAACAACTATAGTTTATGTTTTCAACATTATGAGCTTGAAATGTTTTATGCCTTGCTTAGGTTTTAATATTTTAGTCTGTACGTCTGAATTACAGTACTTGCCTAATAGATCTTGTTTGTTTTGTTGAATATTCAACAATACATTTATTGCAAACAAAATATTTTGTTACAGTACAGAATTCTTATTTCGCCGTAAAGAAAAATTTCATCCCCACCACCTGGATGAGTGGCGATCTACTACGGTGCGTTTCGCTCGTAACTTCTTTCCACGCACCACCAGTTTGTGGAATCAGTTACCCTCGGCGGTCTTTCCGAACCGTTACGACATTGGAACCTTCAAAAAACAAGCCTATACATACCTAAAAGGCCGGCAACGATTCCGCGACTCCTGCGGTGTCGTGGTTGCCCGTGGGCGGCGTTGATTGCTTTCCATCAGGCGACACGCTTGCTCGTTTGCCCCCTATCCCATAAAAAAAAAAAAAAAAAAAAAAAGAAATACAAGAGATTTTTACGAAATTTATTGCGCAATTTCTTCTTGGGTAAGAAGAATCACACGAAACGGCAATGCTGAGCGAATGAATATATATTCATTTAATTTGTTCTTTTATACGAAATGATTTCGCAATGCAGTTCAGAAATTATAACTAACTTTATATGCAATGTAATATAATTTAACTTTATATGTATTTTATATGCAAAAATTTCATTCATGAAAAATATTTAACACTAGTTGTCATCGTTTACTTATTATGTACGTTATTTTAAAATATTATACCCCACCTTGGACAAGCGTAGTGGGTTTAATATTCATTTCTATATTGAAGTGGCCCCTGTCCAGCGGTGGAACATAATATATAGGCGGTAAAAAGACATGTAGAATGAGGATGACTCAACAAATATATTGGTTTTTTGTTGAAGCGTAATTGTCTTTGTTTTTGTCTCCAGTTTATGACCTAGGGATCCTTGTGTGTCTCCTAATTAGGAGTCACATAAGATTATCACAAAAATATCACTAAGACAATTATGTTATCTGTCAAATTCTATGAACTTTTAGATTTAATGAAAAGAAGAAAATTTTACGTCAGTTATGTGTAACCGGAAAAGTTTGAAATCGTTAATTTACATTTTTGTCTAGGTATAAATTTAATACAAAAAATGAGACTAAGGAATAATTTAATAGCAGGAAGGATATAACATTCACAGTTGCAGAGTAATAGATAGATAGTTGGTTTCTCGAAGTTAATAGATAAATTTGTTTGGCGATGTCTGTTACAGATATCTTGAAATCAATACTAGTTTCTGTTATGTAATCAGATCCAGCTTTTCCAGTTGCTTTCGTGCTACTATTTCGTACTTCTGTGTACTCGGTACTTTCGTGCGAAGTTCCTTTGATATTGTACAAATACACAATATTTGAGACGGTCGATGAATTGTCAGTAGAATCGAGAGAAAAAATAAGATATACCCTAATAATAGTAAATAAGTATTGATCGTAATGTTTCAAAAGAATTTCAAATGAATGAGATAAAATGCTAGTTATGTATAATACTTTCTTTTTTAATTATATATTACAAAAGATTAAAACAAAGTTTTTAATTTTGGCCAATACATAAATAATTAATTTTGGTTTTTAAAAATATTTCTTAATTATATTTTTCAGATATGACTTTACTGGCCGCTAACACTTGATTTTGAACAAAAAATATTCACTGTAAGTAATTTAAAAATAAATATTTCTTTAAAAAAATAATAAAGTAAATGAATAAATAACTTTTTACACTTACGTGAAATGATCCTCGGATGAGTGGACCAGCCTGTCCAACGTAGAGCGTGGATGCCGAATCGAAAACCAGCTCCAACGGGTTCCTCTTCACTGTGATTGTGTCAAACTCGTGACAGTTAAAGAACAAAGTTACATTGTCCGTCGTAACTCTTAAGGCGAATCGGCTCCACTTCTTAGCGAACGATGGCACGACGAACGAAGCTATTGTTTGCGACAAAGCGTAAATGTTTGCGTCGGTGTATAGTAGTGAAATGTTCGTAAGCCCTGGACCCGAAGGGATGAGTTGAACTCCCAGTTGAACGACAGTTTCCAAAGGGTTGACTACAGAGAAGAGGAACCCACCGTCTTTGTTGGCTGGCCGAACGGTCGCCGTGATTGAGAATTCAGCGTAAAGCTTTTCAGGTACAAAAAGCCGGTACGGTGATTTTATGTCGGAGCCGGGTTTGAGGCCGTATGCGGGGAATCCGTCGAGGCCCTCATCAAAATACTGAGTTTTCGGATTGCTGAATGGCACTCCTATCGCTCGTAGCAAGTCGTATTCGGGTATATCTGAAATTAAAAAATATATGAATAACAAAATGACGACAATTTTAGTACAGTTTTATGAGTTTAACTAATAGCGTTATTTTAATAAAACATATCGTGGTGAACATATCGCTTTTAGAGTCTCAAGTTCGATTCCACATCTGGATTCCATATTTGGATGGTATTTATTACAAGTTTGGACGATTCACTAATGCCTTGAACAAGCGTAGTGGATTAATATCCATTGTACACATGTACAGAATCGAGATATACATACATATATGTATACGAGTATGTGTTATGAAAAAGTGTCCGTTATTTTCAATATTTCCTTAGTTTTATAAAGTGTTATGGTAATGAAAGTAAATACATAAATTATAAGATATTTAGATAAAATGATTTTTATTATTTAATTCTTAATTATACTTATTAAATATTAAATAATACACTAGAAAAAAAAAATCAATATTTCCTTAATTCCATATATAAAATAACGTTACTTATTTCATAAAACATTTAAAGAAGGTTTATAGTAGAAACGTTTATATAGTAATACCACACTGTAGGAGACTATTTGATGCAGTATAATTGGGCAGCCTAGTCTGACAAAGTAGGCAGGAATAGTTCAGTTGGCAAAGCTCGGACTTACATTTTATACGTCATTAGTTTGAATCCAACGGAAGCATTGGATTATTGATGTGAAACATTTCTTAATAGTTATATTAAAAACATTGCTAGTATATATATCAGTAAAAAACAATGTCACTATAGGGGCTAGGGCAATCGACTGGAGGTTGACTGGATAGTATTTACATGTGTGCCCTTTTTTTATATATTCACGCCTATCTCCCTTGGCAGGATAACGCAGGGGTTGGTAGAGACTACAGAGCTCCGTCCGTTACCAATCATCGCAGTGAAACGGCTCTCCATTAGTCGCTTTTCGCCCTCGTGAAAATCAGGACGTGACGGGTGGCGAACCACGTCGCTGTCATTTTTCAACAAATTAGGTATATTAAATTCGTCTTTAGAGAATCCCACGAGCCGCAAGGAAGGATGAAGGTCAACCCCAGCAGAGCCCTGCATGCTAAGGTAAGGTACCATATACCCGATCCCGGGACGGTCGGCACGCTTGCGACTAAGCTCACCCTTAGCCACGCATCCATTGGCACGGCATACCGTGGATTGGCGGAGAGGTAGGGAAAGGATAGCGAAGAAAGGAAAGGGCAGGAAAGGAAATGCGGATTGGCGGGGGGGTTACCAGACTCGGAATAAATATTTATAAATCCTAAATATTTTTTCCGGTGATCGAACCCGCGATCATTGACTCCGCGGACGAAAGGCCCAGCCACTGAGCCAATCGGTCCTGCCTATATTCTCTTTTGGTGACATGGTTCTCTTTCATCCTCTCCAAGATGCTGCTGAGGTTCTTACAAATATGGGTTTAACAGGAGTATACGGCGCGCTTCATTCAGTGAGCTTTTAGATTGAGACACTGAATCCCTTGCCCTTAATCTCTCCACCCAAATCCTCTTTCTTGTCTCTCACTCATTATCCAACAATTTTCCTTAAAAATACATTTTCGCAACACTTATTTTCATAGAAAAATTGGACTTTAACTTAGTAATGCATATTTTGTATATCTAGCGAACTGACTCATGAAATTGAGTTTGTAAACAGGATGCAAGGCTAAGCGATTGCGGTGCAACAGCAACTATCTCTACTGCAAGTTGATTTTCCATTCGCTTTAAAAGTGAAATACAAAATTAAAGTCTCCCTCCGAAACGTTGTTATTTTAATTGAATTCACTAATTGAAAAAGCATTTATTGTTGCAATCGTAAATGCTTTGAACGGTGTGGTTAGAAAAAGAGGTTCACAGTGGTGTCAAAATACATTTCTCAAATCTAATTACGATTACATATTTTTTTATTAGCTGTTTCATGCTGCTTCACTGACGGTCGCAGATTGGTTTTTATTACTCAGGTAGATGTTGCTGCTTATCTAATGATTTTTACTCCCATTGTCATCACGTCCGACATCAACTAGTAGAAATGGGACAACACTATTCTATGCCACGAACCGTACAATAATTATTTTTTTTATAATTGGTATAACTCTCTTGTCCGTGTCTGTTTGACAACTGTATTTTTAAGAAACATATTTTCATTCCATATATGTTCCATTGTTAGGCACGGTCTGTTCCACGAGGAATGGATAACGTGAATGGACATCTTCATGTTATTCTAAACCCGACTAATAAGGCACCCAGACTTGGAATAAATATCCGTTAAGCCATATGTAAACGTCTTTATCCCGATTGAACCTGCGACCATCGACTCCGAAACCGGAAGCTTCGCTACTAACTTAATTCAGGCGTCATACTTCTCAGTCGTTTTCCCTCTTGTCAGAGCAAAAGTGGCCTTTACTTCTGTTGGTGGCCTGCTTTACACTCCGTGGTCTTTATTCGCGTCCTCTGACGTCCCCACATGCAAACATTTTTAGAATTGTTAAATGCAGCCTTCACTTGGTCGATATAACCCTTCCATTTTACCATGCACAATTAGATATTACATAAAAGTTTCACTGCGTCGCAACATATACCCAAAAAAAGATGTAAGTAGTGAGAATCAGGTCGTCATAAACTAAATGTTATGTAAAACATATAATACATATTGCGCTATTGATATAAAATTAAATTGGAAGCTGCGTCTGGAATGATGAAGCTCGGTTTGCTGGGCTTGTTTGTACGGGGGCACAATTAACACCGTCACCGCATGAACTGCAAATAGCAGGCTTTAAGCGAATGCAATTCGCTGCACACAGACACAAACGAGTAAATTGGAATGTGGGCGTGTGTGAGTTCTATCAACCTGTGACCCCGGTTTTGCGCCATCGACATATCATTTACAAAGATGGAAAGTCAATGGAAGACATACATACTTTTACAAAACAGTGTTTGTGGTGAAAAGTGGTAGTGTGTGTTTGACGTTGTAACGTTAGTGAAGTGTTGGAGGATTTTCTGACGGCCATTTCTCTATGAGAATTAGACTTGTATTCCTCTATATACTTTTTTGCAAACATAGATCTGATTTGTGTTTGCAGATCCTAGTCGTAGTGAATTAAGTTTGACTGTCCATCTTTATAATGGTTTTTCATAAAGCTAGCTACTTTACACTTTCAGGATAGAATATGTATCGCGTGGACAGCATTGGGTAGATTAAATAACCTGCAGATGTCAATGCAGGAGTCAAGTTATTGCCAGTGCCAGGATAGCGCCACCTACCATTACGGGTCATGATCCTTAGGATTGTGGGAATGAATATGAAAAAGAGATCTATCTTAAAATTTAAGGTTACCGACAAGCGATACTTGTACTGGTGTAAGAAGCATGGCTCTGAGGTCGCCACTCTACTAGCTCAGGGTTGTTGCTTTGTGTAACTTTTCCCTCCTTTACAGAGGCCTGTGTCCAATAGCGGAATGATTTGGAGTGTTGATATTGAAATTAAATTCATAGTTATCATATAACAATCGGTAATAGGTATGAGACAGGCCTTTTTTGAGTTAGTAGGTTTTTTATCCAGGGATTTAGAGATTATTAGTAGGTGACGATATGTTAAATACATTATTAATTGAAACTAAAAATTGTATTAGAACTATAAATGTTTTATTAAATGCTACGAATAATTAAAAAACCAATAACACAAGTAATTGAATATTATTAGAAATCAATTAATGTATTATACAAAATCGACATTTAATTGCTATACAATGGTACTCCATGACTTTTTGATGTAAAGTTAAAACCTACTTACCGTTTGGGAATCTGGATGAAAATAATCCGTCGTTGGCTGAACATATCGTCGTATAGAGAAGTGTTATCCACCAAAGGTGCCTGAAACAAACGTATCTGATATATTATAAAATAATGCGAAAGACGCCTTATGTATATAATTAATACAAAATTAAAAAAAATATTTGTTCAATGTTGTGATAATTCAATGTTTTCTTGAATCTTGTATCGATACCCATAATTAATATAGGGCTTAGGCATCACGCTTCTAGTTTTTCCCAACCGCCCTGCGCAGATCATCGCTCTATCTTGCCTTGGCGCGCTCACCTTACGTTTGCCCAAATGCACTCGTATACTCCAATAAAATTTTATTTCATGTAACGATTAGTAATATATCGATTTATTATTATTATTATTATTATATGTGTATACACATAAAATATGTGTGTACACATATACATATATGTTCGTATTTTTTGGTTAAGGTAAAAAATTAAGTGACTGTTTTAAAAATTGTTAATTAGTTTGTGGAATCGAATAAAACAGAATTTCATTCGTTAAACATTAGTTCGCAATCAGTCAAGCTTTTATCACGGCTTCGTAATGAGGTTCCTCCGAACGGAGAAGAAACGGCGAGAGAAATTCAAAAGGCAAAAGAAACGCAAGTATTCATTTTTTTTGTATTTTTTTACACCTTTTAAAACGTGGCAATATGTGCAAAACAAACTTTAAATACCACAAATAGCCAGGAAAACGTTCGTATAAATAAATTATTAGTTCCAAAAAAAGATACGAAAAAAAATACAAGATACGAAAGGCCGCGATGCGAATCAGGCATTATTATAAAAATTAGCTTACATAACTTTTTTGTTGAAATAAAAGCAGGAAAAATATTTCACGAAAAACGGCTGAATTTCAATTGGATCCAATAAACTGAATACGGGTTGTAAAAATGCGACAATTTGCAAGTCAGATCAACCTCGTAAATGTTAGACGGAAGAGAGCTTTAATTGATACGAATATTGAAGAGTTATTGCGATTCGCAAAATCTTTGCATGAATAAGCCAGTTGAAAGGTAGGGCAATACTATTTAATATTGGGATCGCAGGTCGACGGATAGTTGCAAGTTTATCAAACGAATATCGAGTACTGAATTAATTATCCACGCTTGTTTTCATTTATAAGCATAAGTAAACTTTACGTGGGTGCCTTCCCAAGAGTAGGTAGTTTGACTTTTGCTATATATCCTTTTATACATAATTAAACGTTAAATTCAAGTAAAGCTCTTAAACCAAACGCTCTCTCAGTATTAGACTTTAAAAATGTTTATTGTTATGGAAATAATACCATGGCAAAATAACATTTTAATCTTCATTATAAATAAGATAACATTATAATAAAGATAAATAAGATACTTAAATTAATTGGAGGATTATTCGATACATTCGACAAAGCACGACGAGTACTTTGTCTAATACAAATACGTGTATAATATTTGAAAACTGAAGATGAAATGCTTAACAATAATTATAGCAATATGAAAAGCATTTTCATAACTTCTGCTTTTTTTTAGAGTTTAATATTATATTAATTGTTCATTGTAAAATGCATATAAAAACAAAGCTTCTAAATTTGTTATTTTTTAATACGTTTATCTGTCAGCCAGTCTATGTAAATTTTGGAAGCATCTATTACAATTACTTTAAGTCATCCATGTGAAGATGTTCAGCGTTCAGAAATAGTTCAGCGGCGAAATAACCGCTTTCGGGGTGTATATAGACTCCGAGAGCGTTTATTTCGCCGCTTCGAAAATTGAATTTCACACCGTGTAATTTTTTTTTAACAGCCTATATATGTCTCACTGCTGAGCATGGGCCTCTCTATTTCTGGAAGAACGGACGTTAAACCCACCATATTTGTCCAATGCGGATTGGCGGGGTTACTAGACTCGGAATAAAGTAAATGCATGCATATATTTATTCCGATCGAACCCGTGACCATTGACTCCACAGGCGGCACAAGAGGGCCCCGCTACTGAGCCAATTGATCGTCGGGTAAAATGTACGTTTGTTATCAGCCTTGATCAAAAGTGGTGAGTTGCTGTCTATTCCTTTAGGAATCCTGAGGCCCGTGTCGAACAGTTTGCCATATATGGCCTATAAAATTGTTTGATATGGGGCAATCTTAAAGATTAATTTATGCTTCTTACTATTCACTAAAATGTTGGGATTCTTAGGTGAAGTTTAAATATATTAAAAAAGATTATTTTTAAAATTTATAAAATTTATTTCATGATTATAATTCAGTGTTATGTTTGTAAACAAAATAAGAAAAATTAAGTGACGATTAGTTTTTAAATAATGAAAACAATTATTTCAAGATATTTCTCATACGATCTTAAATCAAGTCTAGAATTCATTTCATCGAATTATGTCGTATCATTGCTCAGACATACCTAAGATCGAGATCTGAAGTACTATTTTCTCACGCTCAATGTTAAAACGTCCTCCGAATTTTGGTACACAAATTTCAAGGAATTTAAATTAGTCAAGACTATATACTTTATATTCAAGATTAAATTCCTGCCCTGAATGAAATGAGTATATATATATGCTTATATGTAAATATTCATACACAAAGTTGAGGGCCGCAAGAAGAAGAAACTTATATAAACTAGAATTTAATAATTAACTTAAATTCACTTAAACTCATTTATCAGTGATTTGAAATTTTAATTCTACAATAAAGAACCGGCAAAAGTCCTAGAAGGTACCATTTTTTAATATCCAGCTGTGATAGACATGATAAAAAACTATAATTATAATACTTTCAAATTCTACATTATATAGATTTCATCTGGTAAAGCCGTCCTTAGGACAAGAAAAATGTAAGTCTTTCCAAGAAGAAAAATGAAAGTATTTTTAAACCGCTAAACTTAATATGAAATATTAATATAAAAAAAGTTTTCTGAAATGTTATTATAAAAGCGAAGTTTTGATCTACGTCAGGTAACTGAGCTTGAAAAAGCAGAAAAGCTGGTAATATTTTCATTCATTTAAATTATTATTATATATATCAATAAATATACTTTTAAATATAAAATTCTGTCAACATAATCACCAAAAATTATCTTACCAAAACTCATATTTCTTTTTTAAAGTTTGTCTACACATTTATTGTGTTTATGTGTACGGGTTTATTGTGTTTGTGTGAACGGGCTAATTTTGAAATAGGTAAAATGATTCTAACAAGATAGTAATAAAAAGAAATATTTTAAAAATTTGCTATAGTAGTATCAAGTATACTATATATATATATATATATACTATAATACTATCAAAACATTCAATCAATTCAAAACGGTTGTATATATCTACAAACATTCAACGTGAATGCTTAATATATGTATGAGTAAATATTTAAGGTTACGCCAAACCTTAAGACACATAATACAAGACTGTAGGTGCTAAATTGTAAAGAAAATTGAGCAATAGTACAATAGCAGCTGCGACTTATCGCTTTTGAATATCATTATAACTTAGACACATTAAGATAATGGTTCGTAAATTTATGCCAATTATTGTAGGTGCATCTATTTGGAAACTAAATGCAACATTGCGAAAATGCTAACGCTAAAATACTGAACAACAAATCAAACTAAAGTCACCAACATAGCCTTCCTGATCTCTAACAAAGGAGACCCTTTGTCTAAGATCCGATAACCGCTGGAGTAGAGACCCAATCTCGGCAAACGTAGTATGGGGCGCCCCCCGGCTAGACGATGCGACGATCTGCGCAGAGGGCCTGGCAGAGACTGGATGCGTGAAACCGAAGACCGAGCTAGGAATACCTAAGTTCCCTCCCTTAAGAAACGCAATAGCGCTTCTTAAGGGAGGTCTATGTCCAAAAAGCTGTTGATGATGAATATCAAAGTGACTCTTTTTTAAGCTTAAACAAAATTTAGTAATAAATACTTTCTAAGAAAACAGATCAACTAGGTACATGGAGATAAAATTTTTTGTTTAAATTGTTGAGTATGTTATTTTTTTACTCTATTTATATCTATTATTCCTCTCTATAAAATAATAATTGTAAAACCACGTTATCGTACCCTGATACCATATTCTCACAGAGTATCGGCGTTAAGGGGTTGCATTTTGTTTGTTACCGTGTTTGTTATTGTGTGAGTGTAGGAAGGATAACTGCGTGATCGGAGGATCAACTGTTTCCGACTTCTTTTTCTGTTTTTCTTTTTTTGTTTCTTCGATTATATCCTACTCCCCCTTTTAGTCACATTCTTATCCTAAAGCAGGCAAGACCTCTGCACTGTCTTTAGCACTGCAGACGTTTATGGGCGGTGTTTATTTACCATTATGTGACTGGCTTACTCGTTTGTCTTTCTCAAGAAGCTCGACAAGAAGCTTTTTGAGATAACAAACTATTAATTAAACAATGGGCTGAGCTCTGGTTAATTAAAGACAATCAAAGACTAGACGTGTGGTGACCGCATCTTGGTAAGGTTAGTAAGGGACACCCTTGGAGTAGTTGGAACTGTAAATATCTAATTGTTTTCTTTTACTGCTTCACTTGCTGTGACTATTGTCTTATTTACAAGTAAAGATTTTCTGGTTTTCAAATGTAAAATTATAATGGGTTATCCGGAAAGTTCGTGCCGATATTTTAGGACAATTAAAACGCAGCTCATTTAAATATTGATACACATTTATTAAATTATATAGGCACCATCTGCTTCGCACAGTTCTTTCGACTACAGCATCCTCGCCATAAACAACGCATATCTTGTTTGCCGCTTGTGTGGCAATTTTGACCTTTCGGAAAAAGAAAAGCGTTGAAAATGTATGAGCAAAAATGCCTGTAATGCACTTTATTTGCCACGTTATTCTAAAGCGTACAAAACTGATAAAAATGAACGAATTATAACCAAACTTTTTACCAAGTATGACTGAAACTATCTCTTTTAGAATACACATGTCATTTGTTTTCAATAATTGTGATATGTTTAGTCACACTCTCGCACTACCTACCGAAAATCGGCACGAACTTTCCGGACAACCCAATAAAATATACTTGTCTCGTTACTTGGACGGTGTACTTCAGTCATTGTTTAGTTTGATATGGAGATCTTCTGTCTTATAACTATTCATTTACACAATAATTAATGAATTGGAACCATTTGTTTTCGTCTGGTAACGGCGGTCGAGATTAATTAAGGGGAGCGGAACAAAAGTCACGAGTGCCAATCCATCACCGAACTGTTGAAGGGGGTTGGACAGCGGTTCATTTCGCTTTGAGAACAGTAACGTGTTTGTATGTAATTAATAAGGTTGATATATTAGTTTCTTTATTCGCTATATATTTTTCTCCACAGCCTATATGTATCCCACTATTGGGCACTGGCTTCCCCATTTCTGCGGAAGAATATTTCAGGGCCAGGGCCTCCCCATTTCTAGTGAATAGTACATCAACCTACAACACTTGTCTTAAGCCGATTGTTGGGATATATAGACTCCGAATAAATACCAATAGGCCATACTTATACATATTTATCTCTTTGTCAGTGGCACGTGTAAATGATCATATCAAGTAAACCACAGACTCATAATAAATTCATAGATTCATGATGTGTGTGTTATGATACAATATTTAGGAATTTAAAAGGCATTTGTATGCATATCTAAATCTTTTCTAAGTAGAAAACATATTTTATAATATTTAAATTCATATCATTTTCACTATTGCATCTAAATAGGAATTGTCTTCATCCTTTTTGCAAAGGGTGTAGGACCGTGTTTCGGGGATATTCCCCATACTTTGGTGTCTTCTTGGGAGGACAACCACTACCCCGGTGTTGAGGCTGCCAGCTCGTTTTGTTAATACTGAGCCCTGAGTGATTTTCTTACTAGAATTGCTATGGTGGACTCAAAGCAAGCATGTATGTCCACGGTGAAAAAAGAATTGTAATAACAAAAGGTAAATGATTTAAAGAAACCTTTCCTATGTTTTACGGAATAAATTGAAAGCTTTTAATATTACGGGCACAGCTTGCCATCAACAGTGAAACTTTGGAATGACTTACCACCTGTAATGTTCGCGAAAACGTGATTGGATCATACAAGAGATGAGCGTGTGTATCATCATGCATATGTGATACCTCTGGTGCTGCGGATGACTATGAATAGCAGTGATCACTTACTTTGATAGTGGTAAAACCATGCTGCAGACGAATACTTTTTCAAGAATGTCATAATACTTTTCTATAGCCATGAATGGGCGGGCTTGCCCGGAGAAGTATCACACTCCCGCAGAAAACCGGCTTCTGAGTGGTAGCTTAGCCTCCGCGCTTCATACGGTGAGCGGCTGAGTTCCGGAGGTCCAACACCTTCCCCCGCCCAATTCCACTACCATAATGACACTTTCCTTAAAGGTCGGCAACGCTTTCGCACTGTTTGTGGCGCTGCGGATGTCTATGGGCGGCGTTGATTGCTTTCCATCGGGTGACACGCCTGCTCGTTTGCCTTCCTCTCCCATAAAAAAACCACAGATGATCTGCATACTAGTTTCCTCTGCTACTACAAAAATGTATCTATTGTTTACAAATATATTTATTATTTTAAAAAATAAACATGATAATAGTCACTGGATACTCGAAGCAGAAATATTAATTTAATGACATGACACGGAGAGGCGGAAAGGTCTGCCCCGCAGCGGATTGCCTGAGGCTTATATTACTAATGGTGGGTCGAGAAACAAATCCGTATAGACAACAATTTAATATACCTGTAAAATTATATAATATAATCCAATATCCGCTTTATCATTTGATATCGTTGAGCAGACAAATCTTATTAGTAGTAAATAAACATTTTCTTTTTTTACTTTTGGTATATATATTCTATTTTTGGCCTTTGACATGATGGCTAAATTGTCAATAGCTTCTATAAACTATATATAAAAAATATATTTTTGGGCAATGACTTCATTTTCTGATAAATTTTAACCATAGCAGTACTCATGAAAAGGTATATAATTTTTCCTTTATCATCATGTATGCATCTCGCAAACTTCAATTGAAAATAACTATAATTTTGCCGTTTCTTTTTCGTAATTTTATCTTCCTTTTTTATCAATTTCAAAATTACATAATAAGAAGACAAGCGATAATTTTCTTTCGTCACATTTCGTCTTTTGTAAAAATAACTTTATCGTAAAACGCTTTTAAATCTTTGAAAACGCCTTAGCTTTTCTCGTAGAAGATCTAAATGGCTGTATTGCAGTTACCTCTTTCGCAGTTATCGTTCGCGGATTCGATTCTCGTATCGGGGTATATATTATATTTACCTTTTGTTTGGCCTTAAGCTATTTATTCCAAATCCGGATGTCTCACTTATCCACCTTGAACAAGCGTGGTGAGTTAATATGCATTTCCCCAAAAATATATTAATGGAAAAAAATGCCATATAACTTTTATTTTTTTTTTTACATATGCACATACATAAATAAAGTTGCAATGATACTAGTTTATATTTAAAAATATGATAGATTTGAAAAGTTATTATGTTTTCTCCAAAGGCTAAAACCTAAAAATTCACGGATTATTCTTTAGTTTAAAATCGTTTAACCTTTATGTTAAAGTTGACACCCACACACTAAATTATTTTAAACTAGCTTCAACAGCGTTTATAAATCTGACAAATTTATCGTGGTTATTTATATTATGACAATTTATTTCACAACGCGTTCATAATGAAATTCGAGCTTATAATTATATTGATGTACCACAAGGTGAAAGTTCAAATTTCGGTTCAACAGCGTACCTTTTACTTTTGATAAAGAGCTTTCGACCATTATTTATGTTCTATGTGACCATAATTTCATTGACTTTAGACACCTACTGTTTTATTCGGGGTCTCTAATTAAGACATTTGTAACTTGCGCCATTAAATAAAGGCTTTTTGCTTAATTCCTAATGTTTGTTTTTATTTTTTACATATTTTTTTCGAAAACATTAGTAATATTTGAAAAAAAAAAGGTAATAATGATTGTGATGTGTCTGATGTGACGAAGGAAACTTCGTCAAGTCTTCTAGTCGCCCATACCACAAAGTCTAAAGACAAAAGTCTTTAACTAGTGCTTCCTGCCCGTACTCTCTTCCGGTGCTAAAACGTGGACACTGAAAGGGCTATGGAAAGGGCTATGCTCAGACTTTCTCGGTGGATAGGATTCAAAATGAAGAAATACGCCAGTCAACCAGAGCCACCGACATAGCTCTTCAAGTTAGCACACTAAAGTGGCGATTGGCTGGACACGTTTGTCGGAGAACCGACCATCGTTGGAGTCGACGAGAGCCGGAGTAGATGCGTATAGCCAAAGATCGGGCTAGGTGGAGCGCCTTGAGTGCGGCCTATATAGCAGTGTACTGCCGCGGGCTGATATTGAATGATTGTATTAGTAAAATATGTTGTTTATACAGCCCATATATATAGATATGTCCCACTGCTAAATTCGATAAACCTTCCCATTTCTGAAGAAAGCGAATTATCAGGTCAAAAGATCCAGTATAAATACCTGTAGGCAAAATATATTTATCCCCATGTGAAAATTGAACCTGATTGAAATTTGATAAAAGTTTGAAAATTTCGCTACTTTACTAGTTAGGTCGTACAATGTGGCTCATTTTATTTGTCCAGTGGTAAATAGAAACGAATCTAAAACCTTAGATCATACGGACATTTCTAAACACTTTTACAGTTCATACGTGTAAATATAATAGAGATGTGAATTAGTCTTTGAGTAGGTTCTAATTATAAAAGATTATTTTCGTTTAGTATTCCTCAATTTATATAATATTAAGAAAAAATATATTAAGAAATATGTTATTAGATATTTTTGTTATATATTAAGAGTTGGAGAAGAGAAGGAGGAAAAATGAGTTCAATGGTTCAGACTACAGTTTTGTGAAAGTATGGGATCCCACTAGACATGTCGATACGTAAATGTACAAACGAAAATAACGTGCTATAACTTTAATTGGGCTAAATGCCCTATGATAATGATATTTCAATCGTTTTCGTTTCGTTTCTTTTTCAAAGAAGATAAGAGAAATAATATTATTTCACGAATTAAACCACTCAGTTGTAAAAAAATCCCTTTGTGGAGTTTTTCAAGTGCGAAAATTTCGTATCATTGCAAAATAAATCAAACGCTCACAAGATTTGCTCCGTCGTGTAAATGGAAAGCGACGCATCACGATTTGCGATTACAAAAGAATAGAATATATACGCTATTTGTTACAGAAGAAATAGTACAACGTATCCTCTTTGGAAGTAATAATTGCACCAGGGGTATTGCAGATGCATTGTCTACGGTATGATGAACTATAGTATAAGGGAGCTAGTACCAAGGCGCACTCAGTTGGCAGCTCGAGACCATGGTATGTCCCGAGTAGAAGCACGTGTAATGAAGAAGGGTGACCCTTCTCGACTTTTTCATGGCATAGGAACTACTGCCGCAATGAGTTTTTCATATTTTCAGCGATGTTACAAGACTAAGGAGTGGCTTTTGTCACCAAATTCGTCGTTGTTGTTTTTCTACTCACTCGTAACTTGCGAGCCTCCAGCTGAAGCTGAATCCGGATGAAGATTTTTAACGCGTTAAGAGGTTAAAAACGCCATATGTCACAAGAAATAGTAGTAAAATTAAACGTTTCATGACTTTTGGATTTGGAACAGACACCACCCAGATTTGGAATTGACTTGGTAGACCTTTATTTTTGTCTCGATGAGGGAATCGAACCTGTGATTGATTCCAAAAGCGGTAGCTCCACCTCTAAGATTTTATGTTGTCATTAAAATGTTTATATTCTGATAGAATTCATGCTTCCTTTAAAAATAAATACGTGTAACCTATGAAATTAGAACTGCTTATTCTGAAATTCCCTACGGAGTAAAGTTGACCATTATATCATAACATAAAGTCGAAGTATAATTGACTTACTCACGCTACGAATTTCCATTTGCACACTTCCGCTCGTGTAATAACACCTCCATTTCCTCTCCGCTCGCACTAATCGGGTCACTAATAACCTTAGTTGAACGCAGATAAGACTACATAGTTGAAATAAACGAACTTATGGGAACTTTGTAACATGAAACGGACTGCAATTTAAAGGCGGTTAATTTTTTTAAATTATTAGTTATAGAATCTATTTGGCTCAGTAGCGAAGTTATCGCTGTGGGAGTGAATAGTCGAAGGTTCTATCTCTATACCGAGATTAATATATAAAAATATATTCAAAAAGTATTTATTCTCGATCCAGTTGTCTCGACAGGTCCATTAATATTGGCTTGTGCCCATAAGTGGGACTTATATGAACTGTGAAATTTCAGTTTTGTTTAAAGAATATCTGCTTTTGCTATAAGCTTTGGCTATAAGAAATTCTAATAGTCAACCGGAATATTCTTAGATTATTAAATATCTTTCGGGGACATAGGGGTGAATTTTTATATTAGGTACTATGACAATTTTCGCCACTGGTATAACAATACAGAGGGTCTAAATAGCTCAGTGACGAAATTTTTACTTTTGGAGTTCAATTTTCCTTCAGAATAAAAATATGTATATATGTATATGGTCTACAGGTACAATTAGATGTCCCGCCAACCCGCTTTTGATTCGCATTTAGACAATTCTGGACAAATGGACCCACCATTTCTCCAGAATTCAGGGCAGATTTAAATATATATATATTTTTTTGTGTTCGCGTCCTTTTAAATTATTTTATAATTCATTTGTAGATATCTCTTGAGACGAGGTAGATAAAAAACATTCAGTGACGACTAGTCCCAATCGGAAGTCTTAAGAAAAACAAGTTCCCCGTATATCCAATGTAAAGATACAACTTAGATAAAAGGGCCGTAATTGCCACAACTGAAAGTTGTAGCGGAGCGAAACTCAAAAGCATTGGATACCTAATAAACGTTAACAGTAACGACTTGTTTATATAGCCTTAATAAACTTTGTGTCGGCTAAATTTACAATTCAATTTGGAATCTGATTGAAAAATTTAAGTTTCGTTCATGAAATTGTAATTATTTAGATGCTTTAGCGGAATTTTAAATTGCAGATTAGAAACAATAATAAAAACTCGTAAAAGACAATTTTTTTGTTATAACAAGTGTTTTAATGTTTGTTAGAGTATTTATAAATAAATCAGAACTTATTTTTTATCAATGTCACTTCAAAGCTAACAAAGAAAACTAACTCATATTTGAAATCAATTCATTATAAATTTGCGCTTTGAGTTAGCAAACTAATGTGCCAATGAGTTCACTACATTTGTCGGAGAACCTACATACGTTGAGTAGTAGTGTTGGAGTGGAGATCGCGTCTTGTCAAACATGGTGAGGGTCGGCTCCCTGCTAGATGAAGCGACGTTCTGCACGTGACTGACGAAGACCGGATGCGTGTAGCATGTTTTTGGGCAGGCTTATGTGTAGCCGCAGACTGCCGCGGGCCTATGATAATTTTGAGCATGAACTCAAAGTGGGACTAAAAAGATTTAAGGAGTTATTAAGAGGAGGAGGATTAAAAAATACATGGATAATTTTATCGTATTTACCTTAATCCATAACAAGTAAAAGCTTGAAATACATTATTATTCAATTATTGTATATCGTAATGATTATCATTGATACAGCCGTAAATTGATAAGAAGTATCTCCTAATCGATCTAACAAGACATCAATACGCCGTCAATTGCCGGACATTGGACTCCCTCAACATTAAGAGGTATTGGTGTAATCCTCATGCTTAGCTGTCTGTTTGGAAATCGTAGAATAGTTCGTATTACTAAGGTAGAAGGCAGCTTCTATCTATTGTTATTTACACCCATAGAAAATCCACGGGAAGATATGCAGTTGCTCTATTCCACTATAAAAATATAAGAACAGTTAAAAACCAATAAGAAAATTGTCATGGCTTATTTGTGGACATCTTTATAGACACATCTCTATAGAAATCTTCATGAATTATTAAAGCGGAGAAATTTCCCGCTTGGCCTACAAAAAGAAAAAAACTGAAATGCCACCTCTTTCCGCTCTTCCCTGGGGAGTGATACTGGAACGGGAATGATACAGTCTTCGGAGACATTTACGTAAACTAGGCTGTATCCATAAAAAAGGCGCGTAACTCAGTATCCCCTTAAGGCTGGCTTCTCGAGGAAGAAAAGTTTGAAATTGCGAAAGAATGTTAAACCCATAAAGTTAACGAAGTCAGAGACATGATTGCTTCATTTACTAATTTTTGCTTGAATAGAAATAAACTTTGTTTCTCTTAGCTTTCGACGCGATTATGTGAAAGCCTATTATTATCTGAACAATATTCTTAAATATAAAATAATAATTGCAGATAATGAGGGTGATTTTGGTATTTTTGTAAAAATTAAGTTTAAATAAATATATGGACAGTCAAAAGTTTTACTTAGCTAAGATCCGCGACAAGCAAAACAATAACAGAAAATTAACAATGTGTGTTTTTCCCATTGGGTTAAGTGGATTCTTAAATCTCAAATCCACTTAACCCAACGGGAAAATTGTTAATTTTTGTTAATTTTCTGTTATTGTTTTGCTTGTCGCGGATCTTTAGCTAAGTAAAACTTTTGACTGTCCATATAGTGATGGATTTCCGCAAAGTAACGCCTGACTCCATTAATAATCTTTAAATAAATAGAAAAATTAATAATCAACTATATGTAAACTGTAATAATAAAAGCGTAAATTATAATAAACATCATACAAAATAATACTTATAATGTGTTTATAATTAGATTAGTTTTAAGAGGAAAACTGCTCGAAACTTTTCTCCCGAATGAACAGTCTGATGAATTGTTTGTCTGTGCGTACTAATTTATTCTAATAAAGTAATGGACTTAATTCTTGCTCCGGATATCCGCGTAATTGAGAGATAATTGACGGCACCAAGTTTTTTATTTATGCTTCCCTTTTGCACTGAGTTGTTAAAATAAATGAATTATATTCTAATATTTTAGCTTTAAAAAGCAATGCTACTGATTTCATTCACGTGAATTGTATTAGTTATTTTCAAAAACTCACTTTTTTGTAAATATTTTAAAAGCAAGCGTTTAAGATCTATAAGAACTCTTAACTGAACTTACTGTTTTGTGTATGAGACCTAATCTATCTCCAAGAATTTTTTTTAAATAATTAATATATCGCTCAAAAAATAAATCTCTTTCTATATTTGATGTGAATTACAAATAGTACATTGCTATAACTTCTGACAGTTTCAAACTTAGGCATGAATAAAAAACAAACAGTAAATATAGATAAAATATTAGGTATCAAGTGTATTGTGAAATTTACTCAATATGAATTCTAGAATAGAGTCAGAAAACACTACTTTAGTTGCTGTACCGTATGAAAAATCCGTAAGAGGTCTTTTATACCCCTTAACGGATTGAACATGCTAATATATTGTATAATGCGTACATATGTATATATAATAATCAAATATATACCACTTATGAAAACACTTTCGTCGTTTATTACAATTCCAATGGAATTTATGATCAATTTTCGATAAAACTCGTGCATGACGGTTAAACACGTAAAAATACACCCGATGAGAGCTCTCCATACACAATAATGAATGTCTTTATGGTACGTTAAATTAAATTCCGCCCACAATACAAAGGACATTCATACAAAAAATAATTTTATACCATTCCAAAAGGAATTTCAATAATGGAATGAATAATTTTGAAGGACTTTTATTATATCGATTCTTTATACTCACATTCTCACTTTATACTGACATTCTTTATACATGTGGGAGTATTGTAACCATAGCTGAGAAACAAGAAGATAAGTTGTGGCTATTGTTTGTGTGTAATATTTTCGAGTATTAATTTTGTAATAGTTGTTCTTACAGAACACAACACGTGTTCTTTAAGCTGCGCTTTGAAGGGTAAGTCGTAAATTATTTTTTCACAAAACTAAAAGAAAAAAATTATACAATTTGTAAAACAAATACTTTCTGCTTCACACATTAATATTGGGTTAGAATATAATTCAAATATGATTTCACTATAAGGCTTTAAAAACTTTGTACGGTAGGGTTTATTGAAACCTTAAGTTTCTTGCACCCATAGTAACTTAAAAAAAACCGGAACCAGAAATGTTTTCATATTATTAGAATTCCTGTTAACCTTTCCAACTGAGCTATTATTGTTTCGACCATTGTGATGACCGATTGGCTCAGTGGCGGGGCTCTCCGCCCGCGGAGTCAATGGTCGCGGGTTCGATTCCCGCATCGGAATAAATATTTATATGGATTTTTAAATGTTTATTCCGAGTCTGGTAACCCCCCAATCCGCATTTCCTTTCCTGCCCCTTCCTTTCTTCTCTATCCTTTCCCTTCCTCTCCGCCAATCCACGGTCTGCCGTGCCAATGGATGCGTGGCTAGGGGCGAGCCTAGTCGTAAACGTGCCGACCGTCCTGGGGTCGGGCTCCCCCGGGGACTATGGTGCCTTACCTCAGCATGCAGGGCTCTGCTGGGGCTGACCTCCATCCTCCCTTGCGGCTCGTGGGATTCACTAAAGACGAATTTAATATACCTAATTTGTCGAAAATGACGGTGACGTGGTTCGCCACCCGTCACGTCCTGATTCTCACGAGGGCGAAAAGCGACCAATGACGAGACGTTTCGCTGCGATGAATGGCAGCGGATGGAGCTCTGATGGTCTCTGCCAACCCCTGCGGGGGATAGGCATGAATATATAATAAAAAAAATATATATTATTGTTTCTATTAGGAAAACATGGTTCACATCAAGAGTTCAATGGTAGAATTGAACCCACAATATAAGATCATAAGGGTAATCCTAACCAATTAGTTTATTTTGAAGTTTAGTTTTTATCCATCATTTATTTAAAAAAATATTAAAATATTTAGCCAGCATTTACTTTAAAAGAAAACAAATATAATTTCTATTACTTTTCTAATAGAACATTTCCAATAGTATGAGTAAGCGCAGCAAATAGTTTGGTCCATTGACATGAACCAAGTGGCACGTTCGGAGCATAGAATGTGGCTGGTAATTGACTGAACTCATTCCTTATGACTAATTTTCAACGAACAAGAACATAGCGTATTAATTTATTCTGGCTCGCGAACTGATAAGTTTAAACAGCGCTATGGATTTCTAATAAACCAAATTAAGGCACTAAACTTCACAATATAAATCTCTAACTTTGCTTTTATTCTATACGCTTGATTTCAAACGCCCTTCATTTTGAGGCTTTTAATGTTTTGCACACTACTTTGACAGTCTACCAATGAAAAGTCTAGATTATTTCTTATTAAAATCATCATCAGTTACAACTGAAGGCCCATCATCTCTCCCTTCTTTTTTTATCATTATACCTTCATTACGTCCTTATCAATCCCATGATTTGTATTAAATGCACCTAGATTCAACACATTAAACCTAAATTTCAAAGGCAATGCAAGAGACCGCTTTTGAAATGCCTTTGAAATCTAGTTTTGATTGTTCTTACTTAAGCACGGTGCGTAAAGACATCTAATTAAATGCAACAACAGCTTATTTAGTTGCGGTAACTTAAGCAAACCATATATTCTTCCACTTGTTTAAGATACTTTCTAACACATTGCCTACGTTATCAGTTTTTATCATTTTTCGTTTATGTTTACTTAGTTGAAATGTAAATCAACAAAGCTCCGGTCCGGTTCATTGCTGGGTATTGGTCTCCCTAAAAATTTGCGGATTGGAGACTGCAGATTAGTTTTGATTCACAGACCATGCCACCTCCTAATTGGTATTTGCTCCCAAAATCGCCTTATATATACAACAATGTCGTGAAGAAATGGTTTGATGTTTTTTACTGTATAGACTTTCTACGGTATTAATTTCTTTTTTGTTAATAAAGATTTGAAGAAGTAATTAAAGTCAATTCCTACTTTTTTCCAGTGACCTACATACTTCGTTTATTCCTAAATGTATATCCTGCTAAATATCTTATATAAGAGAAATGTTTTTTACCATATAAAACTAAAATTAATTAATTAATGACTTAAAATTTGAAAAAAAAAACTGTATTAACATCAAGTGTCACCAACTTGAAAAAATATTTAATCTTGACGAATATATAATACATAATAGACGAATAAAAACTATTTTATTAAGGATTGAAATTTTGAACAAGATATATAAAATATATATGGGGTAAGTAATAGTAGGAATTTCAAAACAAAGTAAATTGTCAGGTGACTATAAAATAAATTATAAATATTAAAATTATTAACTTAAGTTATAATTAAACGTAACAATATAAACATGCATTTAAAACATAACATATAAGAAACATGTATTTAAAACGTATTCGTATTAATTTACATTTTTAATTGGCTATACTTTTCTACTATCTTAGCGCCGGCGACATTTAATTGAACCGTCGTGACACATGGCACCGACTTCGTTATCTCTGTGTCTTATCTATTCCTAGCCAGTATATCCAGACCTCTGAATATGCATTAGAATGCGAGAGAACAGTTTCACTGTGAATTAAGAGCGAAACGGCTACAGTGGATCTGTTAACTGGCGGGTCACCTGTATCGTGGAATACGTCACGTAACAATATGTTGTCTTGGTAAACTTGTAGCCATGTAGACAATATTTAGCATCAATATTAACTTTTTTTATTTCTGGAAAATAACCTTATATACGCTTATTTGATGAGATCAATAAAAATTTTATAAATTTCATGAAATAAAAGAAGAGAAATTGACAAGGCTTATGTTACCAATTAGTCTGACCTGATAGCTAATACATACATAATTGCTAAGATTATGACTAGAATAGACTAAGATAACTGAAAGAAGACATGCAAAATATTATAACACATCTAAACAAGTATGTAGGAAGGTCGGAGCAAGTAAAGACTAATTTCATTTATTTATTTTTTAGCATTGTTAGTAGGCTAAAAAATAAAACAAGCTACATTAGTCTTAATTGTAAAATAAAAAGTTCGAGGCGAGTCAATACGCCTTGAAGCGTGAAATATTAGGCGTGAAGAAGGAAGATTCTATTAGTAATGTCACCATTTGTTACGAAATAAGCGTAGCTAATCGTCGAAGTCGAATAGGAAAACGACATAACAAATAGTGCAATGTTCGATGCTCGCATCAGTATAAATACTTGTATGGTATACGGGTATTTATTCTGAGTATGTGAGTCACGTGTGTGTGTTTTTTTTTTAATTTGTAGTGAGCAGGCAGTCAATCTCGTAGATCATTGATGATAAGTGATTTGCAACGACGGGGCGTTCACACGCGTTGCCGACTTATCGTGGACACACACGCATGTCTTTTCAATATCCCTATGTCGTACTTATTCTAGAATACAGTAAGTGAGATCGTTCTAGAGTGGCATCGTTTGAGGCAGAAAATTGCGATTGAATCGCTCGGCCATGGATTGCCAATTGTTGAGATGCTGAAGATGTCATTTATTTTTACGGCGCGTAGCCCGATGGTTGAACTGTGCGGTTGGTAGGTAAGTGAACTATTCCTCCAAACATTCACTATAATAAATTAGATATAGTACGTTTATTATTTAATTCGTTTATTTCATATAAAAATAGTTTATTCTACGATACATTTTTAACAATAGTTATAAAACAATAAAGCCAATTATCGTTTTCTCATAATGAAACTTACGATACAGACAATCATAATGTGAGGATATTTAAATTTGCGTGGTTAATTAAAGTACTATATGATTATACATAACACGCAGATAAAATTGACCACAAATTGATTATCAAAAGACGAACGTTGGAAGCAGATGTAGGCTTCGAAACGTTGAAGAGAAAACAATTACAATGGTTGATGGAGGATTAAGCCGGATAGTAAAAGTTGAAAAATAGATGGGACGCTGTTGATTAGAAAATGAACATTATAACAGACTCTATATAATACATAGTTAAACGACTTCTTTGAAAAGTAGTTTTAAGTGCATTTGATGTGTAGATCAAGAAGGTGTTTTCGCCTCCAAATTCACCCTTATCCGATGAACTAACTACCTTTGTTCAATCCTATTAAAGGAAAACAATTGTTTTAAAAACATATTGACCATATGAAAGTACATGCAGAAACTCACCAATGAAGTTGTATTTTTTAAGCATATTATATCTGCAACTGGGATTGGAACCTAAAACTTTCGATCAATAATTACGTTCTCTAACCACTTCACCCAATGCCTCTCTAATCCATATGAACAGGTCGTTTATAATACAATGTATTGTAATATAAACGACAAAACAAATAACGATAATGATCAACAATATCTATCTTCAGTAAGCTCTTTTGAACAATGGGTAAGTCAGTGACTTTCAATTCTTGGCAGCACAATTATGCCTTACTTGGCACTGCCTAAATCAGGCCAGTGCGCATAATTAAATCTTAAGTGCCGATAACAAAATATTTTGACGAGTAACGAGCTTCTTTTAACGTTAAGAGAGAAATATTAATATAAAGACGCTCAAGAGAAAAATTATCAAGAGATATAGCGAAGCTAAGTATACATGAAAAGTCACTAATAAATATGCGAATTCATTTACTAAAAGGTTTTTTTAACAGCCCATATATGTCCCACTGCTCAGCACGGGCCTCTACATTTCTGGAGGAACGGTTTTTAACCTACCACGCGAGTCCAATGCGGATTGACGGGGTTACCAGGCTCGGAATAAATATTTGTAATCCATACATATATTTATTCCGATGCGAGGATCGAATCCGTGACCATTGACTCCTCGGGCCTCACCACTGAATCAATAATTTGTCACTAAAAGGTTAGTTGTTTATCAAAACTTCAAGTTAAATATTTTATTTAGAAAATAAAATACTTTTAGAATGATTTAGAGCTTCAAAACATATGACAATTTATAGACATATAGACCTCCCTATTTCTGAAGGCATGGACATTAACCCACCAACCATATCTAAGGCAGATTGGCGGGGCATCTAGACTCGGAATCAATATATGTAGGTTATACATATGTACATTTATCCTGATGCGGAGATTGAACCCGCGATTATTGACTCCTAAGGCAGTAACTTCGCCAGCGAACCAATTAGGTTGTCAATTTAACATTGATAGCTATTAATCCTAAAGTTTGTTAAGCCAGCAACATTCTTTAAAATTGCTAAATGAGTCTTTATTAAAATAGTGCTTGAAATTAATACCAAACAAGGTCAACACTCCGAGATAGAATTGCAGTTAATAAAATCGTGTCATATTTCACCCGCTAACAACAACTGACTCATTATATCAGACTTAGCATATTGCCTAATTGAAAAATTCTCAGACAAGAAATATCTTTAGTTCTTAATTGGCAAAGGGAGCAAAGAAAGTAGAAACCCCTACACTGGATTTTAAGGATCCTTATACATTATCTTATTATTATTTTGTTCGCTTGTGGAAATGTTAGAAGCAACAGTATCATAATCTGTAATACAATGTTATATTTCTTATAATAAGTTATTTAGAACTCTTCAATATGTACTTTTACTTTTAGAACAGTATTTTCAAAATTCTCTTTTAAAATGTCTAAAATAATAAATAAATCGTATGTTCTTGTATATGATAAATGCAATGCATTTTGTATTTTTACAGGCTATTTATGATGCACTACTGGGCACGGGCCTCCTCATTTCCGAAAAAATGGACACTAACCCATATCCAAGGCGGATTGGCGAGACACTAGACTTGCAAGAAATAAATACTTGAGGCTTTACATATGTATATGTACTTATCCCGATGCGAAGATTGAATTTGCGAACATTGACTCCAAAAGCGGTGACATAGCCACTGTGCTAATTAAGCCATTATTTTTTTTTAATTATAATCTATTTTTATTAATCTAAATCTTGTGTCAAGTTATGAATTGACGACAAAGTCAACACCAGTTATAATGCTGGAGTGGAGACCGCGTCTCGGTAAACGTAGTGTGGGACGCCCCCCAGCTGGATGGTGCGACGATCTACGCAGGGCGGCTGGCAGAAACTGGCTGTGTGTACCCGAAGATCGGGCTAGGTGGCGCTCCATGGGGGAGGCCTATGTCCAGCAGTGGACTGCCGCAGGCTGTTGTTGATGATGATAATAATGATGATATTCAATAAACCAATACTAAAATATGAAAATCTTTGTTAATAGTTACAAGGAGAAAGTATTTTGATGGTGAGCTGATATTGATAAAATTAAGATATTTATTTTATTATAATATTATAAATATCAATATCAGCCCGCGGCAGTCCACAGGTCTCATCCAAGACGCGCTACCTAAACCCGATCTTCGGCTACACGCATCCACTCTCTGCCAGTCAGATCCAGATCGTCGCTCCATCTAACAGAGAAGCGTCCCACTCAACGTTTACTAAGATACGCCGCTCACCGTACGAAGCGCGTTAGCTAAGCTACCACTCAGTCGCCGGTTTTCTGCGGGAATGTAGTACTGCTACCCCAGGCGAGCCGGCCCATTCATGCTACACAGAACATTATGCCATTCTTGACAAAATAGTCGTTTGCAGCGTGGCTCTACCACTATACTTTTAATATTATACATATACGACGACTGACTGGCTCAGTGGCGCGGCTCTCCGCCCACGGAGTCAATGGTTGTGGGTTCGATTCCCGCATCGGAATAAATATTTATATGGATTTATAAATATTTATTCCGAGTCTGGTAACCCCCCTCCCCAATCCGCATTTTCCGTTTCTGCCCATTCCTTTCTTCTCTAACCTTTCCCTTCGTCTCCGCCAATCCACGGTCTGCCGTGCCAAAGGATGCATGGCTAAGGGCGAGGTTAGTCGAAAGCGTGCCGACCGTCCCGGGATCAGGCTCCCCGGGTATTATGGTGCCTTACCTCAGCAGCAGCCTTGCGGCTCGTGGGATTCACTAAGACTAATTAAATATACCTAATTTATTGAAAAATGACGGCGACGTGGTTCGCCACCCGTCACGTTCTGATTTTCACGAGGGCGAGAAGCGACCAATGAAGAGCCGTTTCGCTGCGATGAAGGTAGCGGATGGAGTTCTGTAGTCTCTGCCAACGCCTGCGGGGAATAGGCGCGAATATATAAAAAAAAAATTATACATATACACAATTGTTGTAATTATAGCAGCGCCCATGATCCTTTTAATGTACAATATAATGGTCCCTTACATAAAACGGCCAATATTTGGTCACGACAAGCGGATTTAGAATCCTACCCCTTTTTTTGTTTGTTTCGCAAAATTTCATTACGGAAAATGGCAGGCCTTATGACTTATTACTCTTAGCTGAATAGCAAACTGGAATTAACTAGAATTAAATTGCATCAGTTTTAAAGGATTATTTAACTTTCAAATAATTTACGTTTAAGGTTACGTCATTATCATCATTATGTGAAGTTCCTACAGACTTCAAGAGGCCTTGTCAAATAATTTTTTTATTCTATTATTTATAAATGAACTAAACGCCGTTATATAGATAGATAATACCAAAATAAATAAAACCGATTTAAGATATTATAATATATAAATATTAAATTATAAAATTAAAAGATACTTGTTGGTATAAAGCTTTTTACTACAACTGTGTAGTGTAAAAGTGCCTTTTTAAGCGCATTGCTCATTGTACAATGTCCGGACAAATTAAAGGCAGTTGGCGTGCATGGTGTTGATTTAGATTCATGATTAAGTGGTAATATAGTTGGTGAAGCCCTTTTGGGCAAAGCAACGATTTTTATTATTTTTAAAGATAGCAGTGTTATAAATCAGACGCCTTTAAAAAATAAGTAACATAAATTTGATTAGGTAAATGAAATAAATAATTAGGACTTTTTAAAATTGTATTATTTTATTACATCTTATTAAAGGTGATTGAATAAACAATTTATTATAAATTGTAGTAAAATGTGTTTTGACTTTTTTTCACTTTTTATAGGTAAATCAGATTAGTATTTAGGTTTTTATGGTGCAACTTTCGTCTATGTTTTCGTAAAAATTGGGTAGATAAAAAAGTAATTTATAAAAGAAGCTGAATTATTTATTAAAACTAACCTACATATAACAACATCACTAGAGTGTTAAATACCTTAATCTGTACAATGACGTAAAGAGGTGAAGAGATTTTTTAAAAGTAGTTTACAAGTAGTGATAACTCAGCCTGACTTTTTATTTGTGTGTAGGTATGTTTGCACTATCAAATAAATAGGTCAGCGTGAAAGGGGCAGAACTTATTTTTCTGTAGTGATTACTCAGATCTTTTGTCTTTTTAACAGCATAATCTATCCGAATAATTAAATCTATTCAACAAATCAAATATATCGAGACAGCACTGTATCTTAGTATTTATTTTTAGGATTACAATAGCATCTAACCAATAAAATTATTCCCCTTTTAAATATAAATTACTTCCTACTTTAATTGTTTAGAATAAGATTATCCATATTTAATCAATTTAATTACACAACAGTTAAAAAAAAGGATTTTTAAAAAATGTTTCAATAGTTGATGCACATTTCTTCCCATTATAAAAGCTAATATATAAAATAAAAACAATTACTCGGCCCTTTTCTGTAATTTCAACAACCAAAGTATCAAAATCTTTAGGTCCCACATGCTTTGTACGTGAAAACTGTTCACGACATGGTTTTGCACTCGTATTTATTTATGGAGGTAGGTGTTTAGGAAATCCATTATCCGTTCCGTTTTAGCGAATGACTCCTATAGTGTAGGCAGTTGTATTTAAGGAGGACCGCGTAGTTTAGTGTTTGGTGGTGATTACTGATTTCAAAGCCTCTGGATTCAATTCGAAATCGAAACTTGAATTACTTTGAATGGACAACAGCCTATTTGAGTGAGATTGCATTCAGAATTTTAGGCTATGGTCTCGACTCTACTCATTTTTGGACTATTGACGTGCTCTATATGCCCAGCAGTGGTATATCACTGGCTGAAAATAATTATGATGATCATGGTGATAATATTATATCTCAAGGATAAGGATTATTAGTAAAATAATTTTGTTCGCCGTCTTGTGTTCGTTATCTGGTTTAGATTTGTTTGTAATAAAACTCTCTTAGAATGTTATTTTTTAGCAATATTTATCTGAATAGTATTCATCAAAACCCAGCGGAACACGATTGAGTATCATTGTATTTACTATTCCCACCTCCGCATTGGGATACGTGCGGAGGTACAAAATTATCTTTGTACGTCCCCCGGGGCTTAAGAAGCCGTTGGATTTTATAGCAGGAAAATCTTCAATGCAAATGTTCAATCCGCCACGTAAGCGTATTTCGTTGCGAATTGTGTTTCCGTAGTTCTGTTGCAAATAGGATATCGCTTTGTGAGGTCAAAATTTCCTATTCGGATAATACCTTTTAGTGGTTTACTATAGTCTCCTTACTGTTATTGCCAGTAACATGCGTGTGTATATAAAATAGATATTTCTTTCAATATAAAAATGTCCTACTGCTAGG